>JACEFZ010017905.1:55000-107500 GCA_014155875.1 Cepaea nemoralis | reverse complement strand
GATTACACAAGTGAACATGGGAATATTTTGTTGTCCTATTTTCAAATGTGATCTTCAGCACTATGATTTCCGTACATATACACTAGCCACTTCAGAATACACAGCAACTCTTTACGCTGGTTTAACCAAAAGTATACTAGATTTTGAAATATTAATCTACACAGAAATTAAGGTGTCTTTTTGGTTTTTGGCTGTCATGCTCCTAGTATACTTTCTTTTGGCCAGCATACGTCAGGGGTCAATAAATGTTCAGAAATATTGCCCGTGTTTGAGACATTCGTATATCTGTTACAGACGAACTGAATTGTTAACAGGCACATTTGGTTGATCTGTTGCGGCCCAAGGATTCGCTAGTGTGCCGGGGAATGAGCAGGCAACAGATTGGCTGGGACTACACCACTTGGTGGGGTTTTAGTGCATTATGTGGTCGGGGGCCCTTTGGAATCATACGTATAGTGCAGATCTATCTATCTATCTATCTATCTATCTATCTATCTATCTATCTATCTATCTATCTATCTATCTATCTATCTATCTATCTATCTATCTATCTATCTATCTATCTATCTATCTATCTATCTATATCCATCTATCTATCTATCTGTCTGTCTGTCTGTCTGTCTGTCTGTCTGTCTATCTATCTATCTATCTATCTATCTATATATCTATCTATCTATCTGTCTGTCTGTCTGTCTGTCTGTCTGTCTGTCTGTCTGTCTGTCGGGCGGGCGGGCGGGCGGGCGGGCGGTCGGTCTGTCTGTCTGTCTGTCTGTCTGTCTGTCTGTCTGTCTGTCTGTCTGTCTGTCTGTCTGTCTGTCTGTCTGTCTGTTGACATATGAGTTATAAATGCAGGTTCACAGTTCACCGTCGTTAGGAATCGAGGGTTCGAAATCAGACGCAGACCATTTGGTAGCAGATAGTTTAGAATTGATATCCATGGTATGACAGTTGGCAGGTCAGAAAGCAATTGAAAACTAAATCTAAAACTTTAGCTGCATATACTTTACAGGATTTCGCAGTCAACTTCCTCATTGTTTGGCTGCTTGTGATTCACTATTGAGAAAGTACGTTTTATCTTCCCCTAAGCCACAGATGTCGGTCAAACTAAGCTACTAAACGTAAAAATCACCTACACACAACCACACGCTCTCTCTCTCTCTCTCTCTCTCTCTCTCTCTCTCTCTCTCTCTCTCTCTCTCTCTCTCTCTCTACTCTCTCTCTCACACACACACACAATTGCAAGTAGCCGGGTTTGTGGCTAAGGGGATACGAACGCAGTTCAGAATCCCACATACCGCGATCGATACGCAGCTTCGGGGGGATTTGGAAGCAGGCAGTCTTGCGCTGATTTTCATACAATGGTAAGAGTGCCGGTCGTTTAGAAAGCAATGACAAATTACCGAACATAAACTTGCCAAGAAATCGCAAACAGAAAAAATGCTGGGGTTGACTGCGACGTCCTATTGTTTTGTATCCATCTCGGTGCTGGTCGATCATCTCTGACACTTCTACCTCTTCCACCATCACGCCAAAGGTGTCTGTATTGTCTTGTATCCATCTCCGTGCTGGTCGATCATCTCTGATATGTCTACCTCTTCCACCCTCACGCCGAAGGTGTCTGTATTGTCTTGTATCCATCCCTGTGCTGGTCGACCATCTTTGACACTTCTATCTCTTCCACCCTCAAGCCGAATGTGTCTGTATTGTCTTGTATACATTTTCTTGCTGGTCGATTATCTCTGACACTTCTACCTCTTCCACCATCATGACAAAGGTGTCTGTATTGTCTTGTATCCATCT
Organism: Cepaea nemoralis; assembly: GCA_014155875.1. Lineage (NCBI taxonomy): Eukaryota > Metazoa > Mollusca > Gastropoda > Stylommatophora > Helicidae > Cepaea > Cepaea nemoralis. The sequence goes on along the minus strand of JACEFZ010017905.1, from coordinate 105,700 downwards.
CCGTGCTGGTCGACTATCTCTGACACGTCTTCTAGGAGCCACGCCTTCAAACTCGGTTCTCTTCTAGCTCTGTGACGTTTAATATGAGGAAAGTATTTCAGTTTCCGAGATACGATACAAATTAGGGCCAGTTTTCATCCATGTACAGGTTTTGTAGAATTTAAGTATTTTTCTTGTTCTTCGTCTACGATGTTCTAAGAAACTTTCTGTAGCATTTGAGCTCAAAAGCTCCAATTTTCTAATTTGGTGATTTTGAAGCAGTCCAGGACCAACATCTAAATGTTGCAAAGCGAAAGATGCATGTCCTCAAAAAATGTTATTTTAATTTCTTAGCTGGTGTTGTGTCAGCGGCTCTTAATACTGTTGAATCCATGCAGTGCTATGGTCTGTCTACGTCTAATTTATTTTGAATATTGCCCATTGTTGTTGGTTGTGGAGCCAAGATATTCAAAGATTGTGACATTTTCAATCTCTTCGTTGCTAATTGTGATCCTTGGTTGGAGTGTGGTTTTTGTTTGTGGACATTATGTTTGTTTTGCCCAAGTTCAGAAAGAGATTTTGACGTCCACTGTGCCTAGCGAAGAGCTTAGTATAACATAATAAACAGCATGTCTAATTCATGCTGGAAACATTTAGAAATATAAAACAAAGCAGCACAGATAAACACATGGTGTAGTCAAGCACTGTAGGCTTTGCAAAGAAATCAACAAACTGTTTGAACATTTATTCTAGTCCAAATAAGACTATTACAATCATGAGCTGATGAGATCAAATACGCGAAGCCATGCAACGCCTAAAGAAATCTCAGTTTGTGTGGACGTGATTGTTTCATTTACGACCGCCTGCAACATTTATATCAGGCCTGACACAATTTAAATATGTCTCCTATGACTGGTACCAAAATCAGGAAAAAGCAAAGAATACCAAGGGCGCACATTAAACATAAATGAAATAATTCTGAAAGAAGCAAATTAAAACCGTAAATTGAAAGCATGTATGTATCCAAAAATAACATTCAACTTGAGCTTGTTGACACCTCCATGGAGTTTGTCTACGAATGGAGCGAATTAGGGCCAAAATAGTTTTTGTTTTTTTCCTGTTCTGTATATGTTGGACACTAATATAATAAATGTTTAACTTTCATTTTACCAGTTCCACGGTAACATTCATCAGTACCTCCTTTCTTTAGTTTATTAAACAAATCGTATTTCCGCCTGTTGTGTTCTGTACGGAGTCTGAAACTGGTTACTGGCTCTCTGCTGTGGAGTTTGCAATATGCATTATCATTCTCGAGGTCTGGAAGCTCGGATCCCATTGGTTTTATAATTCCGTCTTACAAATCTGTTGGTCTCATTTAAGGGTAAGCTTATATCAGTCTGATGTAATCTTCTACTCCCTTTGCCAATCTGCCACCCTCTTCATTTTCAGATATGTTGCATTGTTGCATCCATTATATTCCAACCCTTTTATATTTCTGATATAGTTCGTGGAGTGCTGCTTTGTGGTCTGCTAGTTTGCACTGTTTTTACCTTCGGAATTGAGATAATAGACTTCGCATCTGTGATGCGAGCTTTGGTTTTCTCTTTATGCTTCGATGTCACTCAATATGTCTGTGGTAGTTTTCAAAGGCTCTATCTCTGCTCTGACGTTACTTGAGACGATATATTTTTAGATTAAGGAGCTAACCCCACCTACATTTTTGGTTAAGTTCTTTGCGAATCCATATGTTTATGCTTAAGAAGAGGTTTTGTTTAAGTAATATTCTTCTCATCATCCTGTGCTATGGGATAAGCTTGCGCGGTAGAGTTTTGCAATCTCACAAGATCACCAGAGTCGTGGATCAGATCTGTGTTCTAGTTTCAGTTATGCCATGTGGCCAAGCAATTTAGATATTTACCCCTACCCATCTTCCCCTTGTTCTTCTCAATCTTGCCAGCTGTCACTCAGTTTTCTAGTTTTCTCATAAAGTTCCCCAAATAAAAATCTTGATTATTGTCTGATTTCTCTAATCAAGTTTACGGTTTTCATTTATTTCTTGTAGGACCTGCTCATTGATTTTCCTGTCTGTCCATGGTACTCTTTGCATTTTCCTCAGAAAATCTTCTTCTGTGCAGTTAATATATGTCTTTCGTCTTTCTGATTCATTCTGATTGGCTGTTCTGTCTCTCAATACTGATACAATGCTAGTGGGCATAGGCGTGCATGATATAACGGGACACAAGCATTGGTAATGGATATTGCTGTGTTTTCTTAACAGATTAAATATCATGTTATATTTCTACGTATAATACTTAAGCCTGTTGCGTGGCGAAGGGGTTACAGACTCAGTTCATAATCCCACATACCCGCATTCGAAACACAGCTGCGGGCGATTTGGCAGCAGACCACCTTGCGTTCGTTTTTTTTTAATGAAATAGTATAGATTATGGACGCTGAAAAAGCAATAGTAAACTACTGAGCGTAAACTTGCCCAGGAATCACGAACAGTCAAGTAATGCTGGGGTTGACAGCTGCGTCATGTAAAGAATATACAACTAACTTTTTAATACTTAAAATAATCAGGGTTAGACACATAAAATAATGTTATCACACCATCGTCATCATCACCAAGAACATTATCTTCACCATCTTCAACATAATCATCGCCATCATATCATTCTCATCAATATCATCATCTTCATCACCATCAACAGCATCATCTTCCTAATCATCTTTATAATTCCCTTCATCACTATCATGAACAACATCAACATCAAGAACATCATCATCAACATCGTCATTATCACCATCATCAGCACCATTATCATCATCACCTTCACCACCCTTACCACCACAAACACAGCCACTACCCTCACCATCATCACTATTATCATCATTACCATCTTTACCATCATCACATTCAACATCCGCCTCATCATCACCATCACCACCTAGACCACAACCACCATCCATCCATCCATCATGTGCCATGCCGGTAAGCGTGGGCGGTCATGTTCTGCCATCTCATTCGATCACCAGAGTCGTGGATCAGTTCCGTGTTTCTGTCTCGACCATGCCACAAGGCCAAGCCATCCAGATACTTGTTTCTAGGTCTTCCCCTTGGTCTGTTCCCCTCGATCTTACCAGTTGTCACCAAGTTCTCCAAATCATTTCTTCTCATAACATGCCCAAAAAATTGTGACTGTCTACGTCTAATGTCTCTGATCAGTTTACGATCTTCATTTGTTTCTTGAAGGACTTGTTCATTGGTCTTTCTGGCTGTCCATGGTATTCTTTGCATTTTCCTCAGAAACCACATTTCTACAGCCATCAGATGTTTTTCAGCCTGGCTGCTCATTGTCCAAGCTTCACATCCATATAAAAGTACAGGTTCTATGTAGCATCTCAACACTCTTTTTCTCGTTTCAATAGACATCTTTTTATTGGTCAGTATGTTTTTCATCTTGCTAAAGGCTACTTTTGCCATGGCGATTCTTGTTCTAATCTCTTCAAGGCATCTCCCATCAGATGTTATTACTGTTCCGAGATAATTGTACCTATTCACTTGTTGAAGAATATTCCCATTTACTTGTATATTACACTGTGGTATTTCGTTCTTCCTAGTGACGACCATAATCTGTGTCTTTTTACAATTTAATTCTAACCCTTGTTGTTCACTGTGTGTAACAACCGCATCTACTAAATTTTGCAGGTCCTGTTCATTGTCTGCAATCAAGACTGTATCATCTGCATATCTAATGTTATTGATGCATCGTCCCCCAATGTTGATTCCTTCCATATTTTCAATATTTCTGAAAATATTTTCACTGTACAGGGAAAACAGATCTGGAGACATTACACATCCCTGTCTCACACCTCTCTTAATAGGCTGATATTGGCTTACTTCATTATCAACTCTTATGGCAGCTTGTTGTTTCCAATATATGTTTTTTACAAGTCTAAGGTCTTTCCCATCAATTTGTAGATCTTCAAGCATCCTTATCATGTTGACATGTCTCACTTTATCAAAAGCCTTTGTGTAGTCAATAAAGCAAAGGTGTAGATCTTTGTTTACTTCTATAGAACGTTCGATTACGGTTCTCAGTATATACACAGCATTTACTGTACCCTTGCCTACTACAAACCCACATTGTTCTTCTCCTATTTCAGGTTGTATTTTCCTCCTAACTCTTTGCATGATAATTCTTAGCAAAATCTTCGTGATGTGACTCATTATACTAATTGTTCGATGTTGATCACATTCCAAGGCTCCTGATTTCTTTGGGATTGCAATAAATACAGAATTACATAACTCATGAGGTATATTTCCAGTATCATATATTGTATTAAGCAGACTGGTAACTTTATCTATTCCATATTCTTCTAAAGCATTAATCATTTCTGTTGTGACGCTGTCTGGACCGGGGGTCTTGCCAGATTTCATATGATTAAGAGCATTCTGAACCTCCATCTTCAAAATTGCTGGCCCTTCATTGTTATTTTGAACAATATATTGTTCGTCTCTGTTATCGTCATAAAGGTTTTTCACGTAATCTGACCATACATGTAAAATCTGATCTTTTTCTATTATGACTCTTCCATCTTTTGTCTTTAGGCAGCCTGCTGATGTACGTGTTCTTTGATTAGTAATCTCCTGAATTCTTTTGTGCATTAGTTTCGCACTTTTACTGTTGTGTTGTTTTTCAATTTCTCTGCAATTTTTCTCAAGCCATGTTTCTTTAGCCTCCTTACATAAGGTTCTGACTTTTCTGTGAATTTCTTCATATTTGGCAGGATTATTTTTGTTCTGTCTTCTTGTTTCCATTAGTTGTAAAATTTCTTCAGTCATCCATGTCTTACGGCCCACTTTCTTTACTTTTGGAATAGTTTTTTTCTGCTGCACAACTGATTGAATTCTTCAGCATTTCCCATTGATCATCTACATCTTGAAATAGGATCTCTAGATGAGACAATAAATCAAATTTGTTCTTTACTTCTATGTTAAAATTATCTTGTATTTCTTTGTCAGTTTTCAATTTGCACAAGTCATATTTAGGGTTTCCTGCTGTATACTTGACTTTCTTTAACTTTACCCTCAATGTGCCAGTAATTAATCTGTGATCACTGTAACAGTCTGCATTTGGAACTGTTTTTACAACTGTTAATGCATTTCGAAAACCGTCATCAACCGATGTCACAGGCATTCCGGGATAACTTCTCTCGCACCACACAAAAAGACTTGTTAGTCGTACGAGAGGAATTGATTACACATTTTATTGCCACTGGCTCTTTGCATCACATCAATGTACAACAAACAGTCGCTACAAATCACACAAGAATAAATGCACAGAATTGCCTATCACTAGTCGTTTCCTAACCCTATTGCTAATCTATCTACTCGGCTAACGAAATAAGCATCGACGCTAAGCGATGCGTTCACTACGAAGTCTGTGTCCCGTCTGATCATTCCTCCCGTGCTGTTTACGGAAGGACTTGGGGCGCACTACGGCTTTTGCGTGTGGCCTCACTCAGCACGCTAGAGTAGTGGCCTCTCTTGAGTTTCAGTTTAGTTCTCCGTGTCTATCACGTTGGCGTGATCATGCCGTGACCAGAGTGCTTACTCTCTGGTTGACACCTCCGTGTCCCATGAGAGAACTATTTAATAGTTCCCCTTCTTATTTATTCCCTACACCTACCCTGCCCTCATGTAGGGGCCCTGGGTTACCTCTATTCTACTTGAGGTAGACCACTCTTTCAGGGTGGTCTTCATTCCTATATAACTGAGACTTTGACACACACCCTCCCCTCCTGTGTTGCGTTACAAACTTTGACTCATGGTTGTGACGCAAGAGGTTTCTAAAAATTAGTATAGCTAATTTTTGTCAAAGACTACTGATAACTTGGGTTTGGGTACCTCAATAGACTTCTACTGACTATTGTCACAGTGTAGTATCACTTTACTTGGCTACTGGTGATCGCCACAGACTTGTCTGGTTGGCGTGAGCCCTCTTCTCAATCGCAATATTATACTAATTAGATGTTTGTCTGAACCGGACCATTGTCTTATAAGACCTGCCCTCAAATAGTAAATTAACTCACTACCCATACAAAGTTGACTTTTTAAGGGTCAACACATGAATTGCTTCATGTCCCCCATATAATATTAAACAACCCTTGCACAAGCTGTGTGCGACAGGTTTTACCTATCTCGCTTCCGCGTGTAAAGTTATCTTCCACTGTTAAGTTAGTGTTTCGTTGTCTATTGTGTCCCCTGACCCGGAGTTATATCCCGTTCTTCTAAAAAATGTATGTGCTTTACTTGTGTGTTTTACTGGTTGTTTGCGTGTTTGAATCTACCTAATAATATAATTTAACTTCTAACATGTGTGTCTGTATATCCATATGCATATAAGTTAGTTTTCAAGTGCCATAATTCGGTTAAATGTGGCCACAAACAAGTGTATAACACTAATTCGTGACTACGTTTCCGTCTTATGAGACTTAAAATACTTTCTCTAAGTTTTACTCTAAACTACACACAATACATTTGAGACAGCACATTTCAACATTGAAAGCAAACGCTTGACGCAGACAAATAATAAAAAGTCGCGCTGAGCGGCAGAAAAAATCCGCTGGCTGCCTTCACTCTCCATTGTATATTTACCATTTTCTCTCACTTTCACACTTTTGTCACACATCTTTTATTCTCACAATTATTTAAAAACCTTGAAGTGACACTGTACAAGTTTGGCTCAGTTTGAAAAGAGTTGAGCTCAATGACTGTGCGTAAATTACTGCACGAGTCATGTATTTACAAAATATTTACATGGATGAAATAGGGCTGATAGATTGTACCCTGATATAATTAAACACTATATTCTATTGAAATATTAATACTAAATCCCTAACTTTGTATATTCTATTTTGCTGTACATAATTAATCTAATTTAAGGGAAGTAATCTAACTATCTGCAAAAATGAAAATGATGTGAGATGAGTTATGTATCTTTATGAAATGGGTAATGTGAAATGTAACAAAAATTCTAAATAATGTTTTTAATGTTTAAATGAAAAAGTATAATGGATATATTTTTAATCTACATGGTATAAATGATGTATGTTCATGTGTATAATCCTTTTATCCTATAAAGTATAACCTAATTTTAGTCCTAAATGATGAGGTTGTTCAAGTGTTCATAAAGATGGACTGAAATAAAATGAAATTAAATGACTACATGGTGTTGTTCCTATCTTAAGCTTTTTATACTAATCTTTAATTCGCTGTTATTAAGTTTAAAGTACTATTCTAATCTACTTTTATACTAAGTAAGTGGGTAAATTAATGATTTATCCACACTAGAAAAAAAAATCTATTATATTCCCTAAATCTAATCTAACTCTATATTAAAGTAACTAATCTAACTATAATTTACCACTATCTTAAAACCGTTATATTACATATCACAATAAATATATATATACATGGTATTTATTTACCTCAGGTTAGTGGTTGCCATACCGTATAGAAATTGCTTTCGTTGGCATAGTTTATATATACACAATTATCCTGGGTATACTAACTACACTACACAGTCATACTTGTGTCTTATGGGTATTCTTCCACTCGTCGAGTCCGCTGGTGTTGTAGACAAGTATCTTCGTGTCTGTTATTTTACAATGTTCTGACACTGTTCTTATATGATTAACACAGGTGATTCACCGGAACACAAATGGAGCATAGTAAGTAACGAGCTGTCTATGTACACACGGTGATTTCCTTGTTCTTGGCGCACAGTTCTTATTCTGCTGTCTACGGACACATGGTAGTTCATTGTTCTTAGCACACAGTCCTGATCCTGATGTCTATGTATTCAATAGTATATTCTACACAGGATATTTTAAGTGTACTAAATTAACATTTCTTACACTACCTATTCATGTGGAATATCAGGTATTTCTACCTCAGATGGTCGACAAAGGGTATCAGCAAGAATGTTGTCCCTACCCTTAATATGCTCTATACTAAAAGTATAATTCTGTAGTATTAATGACCAGCTGTAGATGCGGTCATTGCGATGTACCTCACTTTGTATGACCGTGATTGGGGAGTTGTCAGTCTGGACTACGAAGTGATTACCCGCCAGAAATCGATGCAACTTCCTCACCGAATAGATGACGCTTAGGGCTTCCAACTCTGATATGGAATATCTGGACTCAGCCGGTGTGATCTTGCGGCTCACGTAGCAAATTGAATGGAAGATGCCATCATAAAACTGGCCTAGTACTGCAGCGATGGAAGTCCTGCTGGCATCTGTCCTAAGATAATAAACGAGCCTAGGATTAGGCAAACGGAGGATTGGTACATTACTAAATAGGATTTTCAATTTTGACAATGCAGAACTTAATAATGCATCTTTGACATCTAATTTTACTGATGCTTTTAAAACATTTGAAAATACACTTGTAATTTCAGCTAAGTTCCGTATGAACTTGCTATAATAATTTACTAAACCCAAAAGGCTCCTGACCTGCTTCTTTGTTGTAGGCATGGTCAGGTTCATAATTTTAGTAATAATTCTATTGTCAGTTTTCAGTTGTCCTTGTGAAATGACATGACCCAAAAAATCAATTTCTTGTAGGCCCAATTCGACTTTGCTCGGTTTGACAGTGAGACCGAAGAGTCGCAACCTATCGAAGACATGTCTGAGTTTCAGTAAGTGTGTTGGCCAGTCATCTGTATGGACACAAATATCATCTATATATGTCACCGTATTCGTCACTCCATGTAGTAAATCTCTAGTTAAACGTACGAAAATGGCAGGAGCATTACGAAGTCCGAAAGGAAGAAATCGCCACTCGTAAAGACCTAGAGGTGTTGAGAATGCAGTAAGATGGATAGATTGAGTCTGCATAGGGACCTGCCAATATCCCTTAGTAAGGTCTAATTTAGAGAAGATTTTGGAGGTGGACATATCAAGAATAAGATCTTCGCAGGAAGGAATTGGTTCTGCGTCGATCTTAGTGACATTGCTGAGTTTTCTATAGTCCACACACAGACGAATTGTGGAGTCTTTTTTCTTGACCAGGACGATTGGAAAGGAGTACTCAGATGTAGATTTTTGAATGATTCCACTAGCTTCTAAATTAAGAATTTCCTTATTTAGACTTTTTCTATAGCTAAGTGGGATAGAGTACGGCCTGCATTTGATAGGCTTCGAGTCCGAAAGAAGGATGGAGTGCTCGATTCTGTCCGTCCTACCTGGAATGTCGGAAAATATGTCCTTATATTCAGTCACTAATTCTATTATCTGTCGTCGTTGCTCTTCTGTCAGTCCCGTTTCTAACCGTATACAATCTAATGTAGCAGTCTTGTCTACAATTGGAACAGGTAGTTCCATCCCGTCGTCGTCTACCTGATTCAGTACGGTTGTGGTGCTAAGTGCGTTTGTTTTCGGTAAGCTCACTAAGTGTATGCATCTCGTCGGCTTTGCCAGTCTCGCTAATTAGTGTAGTTGCGTTGTGTATGTCTGTCGTCTCATCCATAGGTGTGGGTGCATAGTGTTCGTCTGTCTCTACTTCTGTCTCTTGTCGTGAAAAGTAGGGTTTCAACATGTTGATATGAAATATCTTTAAGTGTCCGTTTATCGATATTTCATAATCGACATCCGAAATTTTTCGTACCACTTTGAATGGCCCTTGCCATGAGGTCAATAATAGATTCCGTTTGTCTGGAAGTAAAAGCAGTATGTCTTGATCTGGTTCAAGATTAATAGTTCTTGCACTTTTGTTGGGGCTGTGATGTTTGAGGATATCTGCACTGTTCACTGGAGTTAGTCCATTTTCCTCCTCCCAGGCGGATATTTCTTCATCTGTGCAGTGCCTTAGCTGGGGTAGACACCCAAGAATTAAATCAGTACAAGGGTTGTCTAGTATTGCACATGTAAAGGTACCAGAAAGGAACGGGGTGTTTATACGGGCTCTTGCCAGAGGATAGGTTTCTATATTACCAGAAAAAGTACGGCATTTTACAGAGTCACCAGTATAATCCTTTGGATTAACACGTTCCTTTTTAACACCAATAATAGTAGCAATGTCAGAGTCATCGGGTTTTCCCGTTTACTTCCTGTTTCGTTTTCGTATTTTCGCGAACTTTTAGTCGCGACCAACCATTTCACTTCCGGTCTGAGCATGTCCTTCTAAAAATAAAAAAAAAATGAAAGAAACGTGGTACGATGAAAGGGGAAGTTATTCTAATATTTTAAGTATTGGATCGTCTACTTCGCGGCAAAGTGATTGCGCCGAAAAAACCGTTTTCTCAAGATTTTATTTGACTATATTCACGAATATTACGGTAATTTGTTTTATAACTCTTGTAGCTTAAAGAAGGCTAAACTTTTTATTGTATTTTTGAATGCCTCGTCCAATTTTACATAAATATGAAGAGTTTCAACACAGCTGCTGTTAGCTGAAATTCAGGGAAAAAAAATTAGTGACATCGCCATGGCCGTCATGCATGTCATGTAAGATTGCAGCGCCCATAAAATAAACTATAGCGGACCTGTATTTATTTATAATTAGCACTGGTAATTTAACTACTAAGATTAAACAGAATACAAGTGTCATTTATAGCAGTAATGTATCTGTGTACTTGCATATATATTTCAGCATTTGACATGTCTGAAAATAATTTTGAAAGCCAGTTTTCAGACCCGTCTGTAAACTTGTAAGAAGTGTGAGAAAGGAGTACTTTTTTGCTAAGCTGCGCAGCAATACATAATGATTTAAATTTAAATACAGTACTGTAAAATAAGTTATATGTTTTAAGTAAGTTAGTATTTAAATTATTAATTGCTCACTATTAACTATTACTAGTATTAGATACAGAACAGTGTATCAGTGTAATAATTATAGTGAATATTTAATTATTTTATATTTTTATTTTTTTTTATTATTTAATATCTTAATAATTAATTAACAGCTGCTTAATTTATGCAGCAGTTACAAACTTAGTTACTGTCAAGAGGTGAGGTTGGTTTCTCTCTATGATATGAGTTCATGCACTATAATGCAGCAACGTTCACCTCGAGATCGGTGTGGCTCTGGGGTATGATGGTACAGGACAGCATAACTATCTGAACTCCAAAAACGACTCAACGCACATGTCAGTGGAGTGAACTGCGATGTATTTTACCACAGCTGATCTTGGATGACGGCTATGAGTGGTTGTGCTGATTCAGACTTGAGTCATTCTCGCGCAACATTCACTCCCGCTCTTCAATCAGACATCATCTCCCCAGACCAGTGAGAGTGTTGAGAACAAAGCTTGCCGCCTAGTATCCTGGTAATGCTAATCAACTACACTTTCCTACCTTCAACCGGAGTTCACCCTAATCGAGCTCCAACGGCCCATGTCCTTGGCCCGGTCATAATTAGACCCGTGCGAATACCAGAAATGCCAACGACCGTGGCATCAGTAGAGCCAGGAATGCCTGTAGTCAATTGCAGGACACAAACCAGAGTGACTTCATGTGGACACCGAGGACTGGCCGCAGTATAATGGTCGGTATTCCGTGAATGCTGGTGAAACACGTCCTAACGCTGTCTTTGCTGGATCACACCCTAATGCTTGAGCCGTTACGGCGTTATGTGACGTCGTACCATGACGTCTAAATTGCGTTCAATGTTGGTGTCACTATGTTCAACATTTGTGACACTCTGTATCTTCTTCTTTGATGCGCTAGCTCATCACTTGAATGTTGCACCACTGTCATTTGCCATATGACAGTTACTTACATTAATGTTTATTTTTAACTAGCAATTAGGTCACAGCACATCATAACAAAAAGTCTTATAAGTCAAGTGCATCTTTGTCAGAGACTCTGAGACTCTTGTGCTTTGTACGATGCTTTCGCCAGGCCGCCGTGTGGAAAGAGACTGAGCAAACCTGGTGCAATGAAGTTGATCCTCTCATTCCTCTCAACATTCTATCGAAAGAGGAATGTGACCTTTACTTTCCTGTTACCGAATCATAAGTGGAAACCCCATTTTAAAATATTCTCTGTATATGCAAATACTAATAATAATCATCATCAAGTGCCGGCTGGCGTAGGCGTTCATGGCTTTCCACAGATCTCGGTCTTTGGTGTTCTGGATCCTAATACTAAATTATATTATACACCTGCGTTATACACCTGAGAGAAGTGAGGAGTCTCATTCATGCCAACGAACCAGGCAAGCTAATACAGGAAAGTACTCTTACTAATAATTTACATATATTTAAAAAATTTGTTGTGAAACATAAAAAGCAATTAACCAAAGAATGGCCATCACTTGTGACACTCTTTCTTGAACCATTTCCTGTGACATTCAAGATTCTGCCTGTCACACCTACTTTGCCACAGCCTGTGTCAATTTGATAAAACAATTCAGGTGCCAACCTTCCTGTGGTGAGTTTCTATATATTTGAATAACGAAGACACAAACAATAGATTGCACGATTTATTGCCTGGCATATTTCACTGCATCTCGTCAGGTAGATACTGCAGAAATCAAATACTTACGTGAATTAACTAGATAAATCCTTCAAACTGAAATATACACATGTCTCCCGACCGATGAAGCCGGACTGTTCCGGTGTGTCGGCCTGCCTAGGCTACCATCTTCTGTGTGTAGTATCTTGTCCACCCAATTCGGAATGTGTAGCTATTAAAATTATGTACCGCTGACATTCAATTCAACTGTCTAAACAAGTCATATCGCCAAATTGAGCGAGTGGCCATGGGCAGCCCACTTGGACCTATTCATCTCCTCGGAAGGTTAGCTGGATGAAATATTTCACTTGTCTCTTTTTTTTTCTTTTTGTACTGCGACAAATCTGAAAATATAAAAAATATAAAATTACACAGAGTAATGACGCTTACATAAAAGAATAACGAAAAACACAGGACGTTTTAACTAGTTTCATCAGCAAACAAATACCTACACAAAATACAATAAATAATCACGGAGAAGACCCTGCAGTGGCTACATTGTTAATTAGGTCACGGCACATCCTATCGAAAAATAAATAATATGTCAAGTTAGGCCTCGCCGCTCCGGACGCAATGATATATGGCACACCGTTGTCCGTTTACAAATAAACAAGCTACGGTAATAGAAGGCAAAGAATAAACAATTGGCGGCCATTTTCAATTGTTAATTAGGTCACGGCACATCCTATCGAAAAATAAATAATACGTCAAGTTAGGCCTCGCCACCCCGGACGCAATGATATATGGCACAACGTTGTCCGTTTAAAAATAAACAAGCCACGGTAATAGAAGGCAAATAATAAACAGTTGGCGGCCATTTTAAATTGTTAATTAGGTCACGGCACACCCTATAAAAAAAAATAATACGTCAAGTTAGGCCTCGCCACCCCGGACGCAATGATATATGGCACAACGTTGTCCGTTTACAAATAAACAAGCCACGGTAATAGAAAGCAGAATTTCTCAGTTTCCAATCTTAGGGCCGCGATAAATCCTGACTTATCAGTTAATTCATCATTGCACTTCCTGGTATTAAATTACGTCACCATATAATTCATAACTCCGCTTAGAATCAACGTATAGTCTTCGTTGAGATACCGTTGGATTCGTCTTGTCAAGCTCTATCTAACTGGTATGATTTCATAAGTAAAAACCCAATTTTTAAATATTGACCAAAATTGCTAATAATAGAGCTCCCACTGTCAAGCAAACATCGGCATGGCTTCTCATTGACCATTGCAGAGTGAAACAATAGATTGCCTCTGGAGGCTACAGCTGCATTTGCATTCTCCAAGGAGGATGTTACAATATGTCCACATGTAAGTTTGCCGTCTGCATGAAATTGGTGACATCGCTCACAATTGTCAAAGCTTAAAATATCGTTTACACAACAAACATCTTCAGATTGATTAAACGGTAATTCATTCTCGACATCACACTCAGTCTCACTACCACTATCAGAGGATGTATCAATCAAAATTGCATTGTTGGCCTTCATTCTTTGGCGGCCTAGGCACTTATTGGAATAGTGCCCGTAGCTTGAACAGAAGAAGCATTTGACTGCACGCCTGTATGCAGTTCTTTTGTTTTGTTGTTTCTTAATGACCATCTCAAGATGTGTCGGATAGTTTGGTGATTTATCACACATAGAATAAGTATCATGAAAAAGTTGGCAATAGACACATTTCGACACTTTTTTATCTTTCTTGTCGACTCTATGAAATGGTTTTTTATTGCTCTGATAGTTTTTAGGTTGGCCCTTAACAAAAGAGACTATTTCAGAGTCGCTATTTGATGTCTTAAAAATATCTCTTTCTTTTCAAATTGTTCTATGGTCTCGATGTCTGACTGCTGCAGGAATTTAGCGAAAGGAGATGGTATTGTGGATATGACTTTATCCATGGCTATTAAATTTTTAAGTTTTTCGAAATCCTTTCCTATTTTTGATGCACTAAGCCATCTATTTAGTACGCTTTGGACATTTGAGACATAATCGATAAAGGTCTCGCTTGGCTTTGGTTTCAAATTGGAAAACTGTACTTGATACCCAGGGGCATCAAGTAAGAAATGTTGCATTATCCTATCGTGGATGTACTGATAGTTAGATCTAAGGTCAGTTGGTATTGATTCTATCACTTTAAGGGGCTCCCCACTGAGGTTCTTCATGTAGATCATGGCCCACATATCGATTGGTACTTGGTGGTATTTCAGTTGATACTCGACATTTTCTGTCCAGGCTGATATGGAATCTTCTTTACAGAATGGCTTAATAATATTTTTGTACTTATTAAATTTATTTTCTTCTTGCTGACTTTTTAGTTTTGTAGCGGAGATCTCTAAGTGTGAATCTACATCCATACCTTTCATCTTTAACTGTGTCTCTGATTTCACCTGTATTTGTTTTTCTTTCACCCTTGCCATTTCATCTATCTCTTTTTGTTTTATTTCTAATTCCTTCTGTTTAATTTCCTTATCTTGATCTAATTGTTTTTGTTTAATCTCCTTATCCTGTTCTAATTGTTTTTGCTTAATCTCTTTATCTTGTTCTATTTGCTTTTGTTTTGTTATCTCCGCTAGTTCTGCAATCTCCTTTTGGTGTTGTCTTTCTCGTGCACGTTCATCTCTCTCAGCATCTTTTGCCTCCCTAAATTTTTGATCAGCATATTGCTCTAAGTTCTTTCCTGTGTATTCTAATTCCTTGCCTGCCTTTATGAAATCAGCTAATGTTGCCATGTTGTTGGGTATTTAGCTAGCGTTGATAGGCACTCAAATATTTACTCACTTATTTATATTAGATATGTTAGGTTTTTAAATCCCTGAGTACAAACAATGTTCTTAGATTACAACTTGAAAAACAGATTACAAACAATATGCTAATACATCACATGCTGAAAAAGAGATGCATTATTAATCATATTGCATGCAAAATCATTTGGGTATACTCATCTTAACATTCCAGATCAATCATGTACACTCGCTTGGCACCTCATGTCCAATCGTCTGGCAATACCCCATACAGCTTGCGTTATGCTTATGACCAGCTGTTGTTCTCCCTGGTTATCAAGAGCATCAACAATTAACCACTTGTAAACGATATATAATTTTAGACAATTTTGTACAATGACATGCCCCAGGACAATACAATGTGGTTTAATTAATAATAAATGTCACTGTCCTGTCCTCGTTCTAACGTCTTCTGCCTTCCCTAACTCTAGCTGTTTAATTTATGGAAGTGTTGTGCAGACTGCGTCTCATTTGCATAGCAAAAGTAGTGCCATCGCGACGGTAAGAAATAGAAAAAGTATATAACTAATTAAATAAATGCTTTGAAATAAATATAAAGGTAATAATAATGTTCAAATAAATAAATATATTCAATAATTAAGTTCTATAAACAAATAATATTCGATATAAGTCAACGATTCAGGCAAGCAGCCGCTTTTCGATTTGTCAACAATCAGTCGCTGATTGCAAATGGCGTAACGCAGCTGTTTGTCAGTCGCGATACGTCACCGGCGCAGCGCTATTTTTAGATTGGAAAAATCAATATTGTTCTCGGCTCATTTTGTGTATCGCTCCGCCGTGAATCATATTTGACAAATAGTAGTAAATAAATAAGTAATTATAGAAATAAATGATACAAAACTATACTAATAATACTTACAAATCAGAAGAAAACATGTTCATAAGCACAAAACACTTCAATCAGCATAAATAAACATAATTTGGTCACGATGGGCACAGCTCGCACTTTGTTCTGTCTGCACATGCCATTATCACTGACATAAATTAAACCCCTGTGATTATCTAACCGTAATACTATTTTAGAGCCGTGGGTGAGTGTTTTAGCTTGAACAATTGTCCAAGCTACACTTCTGACACCACTTTATCCTAGCCTGTCATCAACCGATGTCACAGGCATTCCGGGATAACTTCTCTCGCACCACACAAAAAGACTTGTTAGTCGTACGAGAGGAATTGATTACACATTTTATTGGCACTGGCTCTTTGCATCACATCAATGTACAACAAACAGTCGCTACAAATCACACAAGAATAAATGCACAGAATTGCCTATCACTAGTCGTTTCCTAACCCTATTGCTAATCTATCTACTCGGCTAACGAAATAAGCATCGACGCTAAGCGATGCGTTCACTACGAAGTCTGTGTCCCGTCTGATCATTCCTCCCGTGCTGTTTACACAGTACGCGGAAGGACTTGGGGCGCACTACGGCTTTTGCGTGCGGCCTCACTCAGCACGCTAGAGTAGTGGCCTCTCTTGAGTTTCAGTTTAGTTCTCCGTGTCTATCACGTTGGCGTGATCATGCCGTGACCAGAGTGCTTACTCTCTGGTTGACACCTCCGTGTCCCATGAGAGAACTATTTAATAGTTCCCCTTCTTATTTATTCCCTACACCTACCCTGCCCTCATGTAGGGGCCCTGGGTTACCTCTATTCTACTTGAGGTAGACCACTCTTTCAGGGTGGTCTTCAGTCCTATATAACTGAGTCTTTGACATTTTGCTTATCAGGATGTAATGTATCTGGTTTTTAATCCTGCTGTCTGGACTCCTCCATGTCCATAATCTTCTAGGATGTTGTTTAAACCAGGTGTTTCCTACAACCATTTCTTGTTCTTTTGCCCATTCTACAAGTCTGTAACCTCTTTCATTTCTCTCTCCCAAACCATGGTTGCCTATAATGCATCCATCGCTTTGCTTTCCTATTTTTGCGTTGAAATCACCCATTATGATATTTATTTCTGATTTTTTACAGTTCTTCAACCACCATCATCAGCATCAACATCATCATCATCATCATCATCATCATCATCATCATCATCATCATCATCATCATCATCATCATCATCATCATCATCATCATCATCATCATCATCATCATCATCATCATCATCATCATCATCATCATCATCATCATCATCATCATCATCATCATCATCATCATCATCATCATCATCATCAGTAAGCACCATCGTTGCACTGAAAGTCGGCTGCAATGCATGTCCAACTGTTACTGCATTGCGTCTTTACAGTACACCCAGATAGACTGAGTTCAGTCCCTGTCTTATTGTGTTTCAACACTTACTTATGCTGTTGTCCATCTACATGCTTCTACTCCTCTCTTCGTCTATTATGGGTTAAAAGTTAGATTCATATCCTTTACAGGACATCGCAGTCAACCCCATCATTTATTGGCTGTTTGTTATTCCTTGGCAAGTTTAGTTCAGTAGTTTGCCAGTGTTTTTTTTTAAAGAACCGACACTCATGCCATTGTATAAAAACCAACGCAAGTCAGTCTGCTACCAAATCACATGCAGCTGCGTTTCGAACGCGGTATGCGGGATTACTAATTGCGTTCGTAAACTCTTTCGCCACAGAACAGGTTTAACATGGATCATTCAATTGCATGTCCCATGAAGAACCTCGCTCCCATAACAATCAATCAATCAATCATGTGCCATGCCGGAAAGCGTGGGCGGTCATGATTCGCCATTTCACTCGATCACCAGAGTCGTGGATCAGCTCAGTGTTCCTGTCTCGTCCATGCCATGTGGCCAAGCCATCCAGGTATTTTCCTCTCGGTCTTCCTCTTGGTCTGTTCCCTTCGATCTTGCCAGTTGTCACTAAGTTCTCCAGTCCATTTCTTCTCATAACATGTCCAAAAAATTTTGACTGTCTACGTCTAATTTCTCTAATCAATCTACGATTTTCATTTGTCTCTTGTAGTACTTGGTCATTGGTTTTTCTGTCTGTCCATGGTATTCTTTGCATTTTCCTCAGAAACCACATTTCTGCAGCCATTAGATGTTTTTCAGCTTGACTGCTCATTGTCCAAGTTTCACATCCATACAAAAGAACAGGCTCTATGTATCCCCTCAACACTCTTTTTCTCGTTTCAATTGACATCATTTTATTGGTCAGAATGTTTTTCATCTTGCTAAAGGCTACTTTCGCAATGGCGATTCTTGTTCTAATCTCTTCAAGGCATCTGCCATCAGATGTTATGACTGTTCCGAGATAATTGAACCGATTCACTTGTTGAAGAATATTCCCATTTACTTGTATATTACATTGTGGTGCTTCGTTCTTCCTAGTGACGACCATAACCTGTGTCTTTCTACAATTTAATTCCAACCCCAGCTGCTCACTGTGTACAACAACAGCGTCTACTAATTGTTGCAGATCCTGTGCATTGTCTGCAACCAATACTGTATCATCTGCATATCTAATATTATTTATGTTTCGTCCTCCAATGCTGATTCCATTTAGGCCTTCTACATTTCTGAAAATATTTTCACTGTATAGGGAAAAAAGATCTGGAGACATTACACATCCCTGCCTAACACCTCTCTTAATAGGTTGATATTGTCCTACTTCATTATCAATCCTTATGGCAGCTTGTTGTTTCCAATATATGTTTTTTATAAGTCTAATGTCTTTCCCATCAATTTGTAGATCTGCAAGCATATCCACAATGTTGACATGTCTAACTCTATCAAAAGCCTTTGTGTAGTCAATAAAGCAAAGATGTATATCCTTGTTTACTTCTAAAGCACGTTCAATAACTGTTCGCAGCATATACACAGCATTTACTGTACCCTTTCCTTCTACAAACCCACATTGTTCTTCCCCTATTTCAGGTTGTATTTTCTTCCTCACTCTTTGCATGATAATTCGTAACAAAATCTTTGTGATGTGACTCATTATACTAATTGTTCTATGTTGATCACATTCTAAGGTTCCTGATTTCTTTGGGATTGCAATAAATACAGAATTACATAATTCAGAAGGTATATCTCCAGTATCATATAATGTGTTCAGCAGTCTAGTGACTTGCTCTAATCCAAATTCTTCTAAAGCTTTAATCATTTCTGTTGTGATGTTATCTGCACCGGGGGCCTTGCCAGCTTTTATATGCTTAAGAACATTTTGAACCTCCATCTTTAAAATTTCTGGCCCTTCATTATTGAATCTAATAGCATACTGTTCCTCTCTGTTATCATTATACATGTCTTTCACATAATCTGTCCATATATGTAGAATCTGATCATAATCCCATAACAACCTTCCGGAAATCTTCTCGGTCATAAGCAAGATGTCCCGCGTCCGATACACACATCTGGAGATCATCCGCCACATCCTGCACTCGTCTTCTTTTTGGTCTTCCTCTTCCTCTCTTCCCAGGCATATAACCCTCCATTATAGTTAACATGGGCACCATGCAATGTTTAGTGAAGCAAAACAAATGACATTGTTGGCATCACCCATCCAGTGCCGATTGATCTATAAACATATTTGGCAAAGCATCATATACTAAATACGAGTCAATGCGTGGAAAATGGTTCTTACTTTACTCTCCCTTCAACCCATACTTGTCAAAGGAAAACATACAGAAACGGGAGCCTCCGCGGCAGCACATTGACCAGCATGCTCGCCTGCCGACCCAGTGCTCATGTGTTCGGATTCCCATCAGTCTCGTTTTGCTGTTAAATTGACGCGTGCTCCCATGTCGACACAGCCTAAAATGGGTACAGGGAAATGGCCGGAAAGTAAAGGCGTTCAGTGTTATATTTACCATATTTTCACGGGCAAAATTCAGGAGACAAGACAGAAGGACGCGTGTGAGCAAGTAAGGAAAGGACCTCTTTCGCGCCGTAAGACGCATTGGGCGTATAGTGTAGTCCCATTTTTGTATTAACCATTCGACACTTCGTGGACAATGGTCAGTACCACTATGGTCACATTTACTTCCCAAGAAAAGGTACCAATTGTATAGTCTTGGTCTACCTGGGAGCCCATTTCAGTTTTATCTTTACAAAATTCGAATCCACCCCGAAGCGAATCGAACCCATTTCCTCCGGATCTGCATACGAGCGTCTCAGCCAGTGCGCTATCGCAGGTACGATAAAATTCTATCTCTGGGTTGTGGGTTTCTGAAATTTTGGGCCCATCATATGGAGGTATAGGTGACAAGTGGCGAACATCGTTTTCACAAAAAGTCGACAAACTGTTTGAACATGTATTCTAGTCCAAATAAGAATAGTACATTGTGTGGCCAAGTGTGACCAAACAATACATTCAATGGATGTTCGTCCATCACGAATGATGAGGACCATTCATTCTTTGCATCTTTTAATTTGATGAAGAACAAATGACTTCCGCTTTAGATTGGATTATAGTGAGGAAGTGGTTGCGCAACTCCTTCGACCTCACTCTCTCGTCCGCGTCCATCTGATTCCAGGGGCGAGCATGGCAAGACGACTGGAGACGGACAAGATGCAGTGGACGTTTGGCTGCCACGGCCAGTTATCCCTGTATATATTGGCTCTCAAAAACAACTGGTAGCCTAGAGCCTCGTGCAAACGGCCCTTCCGTCAATTCCTTTAATTTTCAGCCTTAAGACAAGTGTAGAGACGAGCGACAAGCGTATGACTACTGATGGGATCAACCAGATATCTATCGGACAGACGGACTATTCACGCACACGCAGGCCAAGAGTAGCATCGCTAAAGCGCGCCCTCCCGGTACATTCAATATGCCTTAAGGCACGTAAGAGGGGCCCTTTCCTTATTTGCTTAAATCCGTCCTACTGTCTAGTGTTCAGAATTGTACCAGTTCACCGTGGAGAACATCGAGAGCTGACAACGAGCTCTCATCACATGCCGCTCATGCTGTTGGAAGGACGCACGGGAAGAGATTAAACAACTGGACAATTAATATTACCATGAGCAATGTCATCTTAATCAACACTATCTGATGGCAGAGATTACTGAAGGGTTGTGGTGGCAAATGACCGCTCCGCATCGAGACCAGGGAAAAAAGGGAAAGAAGAAGAAGAAGAAAATAATGATGATGATGATAATGATGATGATAATGATGATGATGACGATGATGATGGTGATGATAGTGATGACAGTGATGATGAATATAATGGTGATGATTATTATAATTTTGATTATTATGTTAATGAGGAGGAACAAGAGATTGAGGACAATGAGACGAAGAAAACGAAGACGAAGAAGAAGAAGAGGAAGAAGAAGAAGAAGAAGAAGAAGAAGAAGAAGAAGAAGAAGAAGAAGAAGAAGAAGAAGAAGAAGAAGAACAAGAACAAGAAGAAGAGGAAGAAGAAGAAGAAGAAGAAGAAGAGTAGTTGCAATAGTAGAAGGAGTAGTAGTAACAGTAGTAGTAGCAGCAGCAGCAGCAGCAGCAGTAGTAGTAGTAGTAGTAGTAGTAGTAGTAGTAGTAGTAGTAGTAGTAATAGTAGTAGTAGTAGTAGTAGTAGTAGTAGTAGTAGTAGTAGTAGTAGTACCAGTGGTAGCAGTAGTAGTAGTAGAAGTAGTAGTAGTAGAAGTAGTAGTAGTAGTAGTAGTAGTAGTAGTAGTAGTAGTAGTAGTAGTAGTAGTAGTAGTAGTAGTAGTAGTAGTAGTAGTAGTAATAATAGTGGTGGTGGTGGTGGTCGTCGTGGTGGTGGCGGTGGTGGTGGTAGTAGTAGTAGTAGTAGTAGTAGGTGCAGCAGCAAAATCAGCAAAAGCAGCCGAAGAAGAAGAGTAAGAAGAAGCCGGACATTTCGGGCAGATTACAAAGTTCTATCAGACCTGTGTAATCAACAGACGGCCGTAGGATAAACCCCGTCTCCTGCATTCTAAGATTTAACGTCTCTGCCCGCGGACAGGGAAAGGGTTAATTGTTGATACAATGTTCAAGGAGTGTCCACAAAAACCATACATTGTCGCAGATCATATACCGTATTAACCCTAGGAACAGCGCGATCTGAAGCTCTGCCAGTGCCAAAGTCGCCGCAGAATGTGGCCGATAAACGAGTTCTTGGATCCCTTGTCACGTACGTTTGTTGTATTATCAATGTTGCTTTCATGTCCTCACCAGGAACAGATAAGGCTCGCCTTCAGAACTTCCTGGGCTTCTTCTAATGAATAGTGATCACCGCTGTCGATATAATCTTTGTACTTGTGTGTGTGTGTGTGTGTGTGTGTGTGTGTGTTTCCTCACCTCTATGTCTGTCTGTCTGTCTGTCTGTCGTCTGTCTGTCTGTCTGTCTGTCTGTCTGTCTGTCTGTCTGTCTGTCTGTCTGTCTGTCTGTCTGTCTGTCTGTCTGTCTGTAACTGTTTATATATCTGTCTGATCGTCCATCCATTCATACATCCATACATTCACATATCTATCCATCTATATGTGTATCATCCATCCATACGCCCATCCATCCATCCATCCATCCATCCATCCATCCATCCATCCACACATCCTTTCATCCATCCATCCATCGATCCATCCGTCCATCGGTCTCTCTATCTGTCTGTTTGTCTGTCTGTCTGTCCTTCCATCAATCTATCTACATGTCTCTCTGTATATTTAAATGTCTATCTTACTGTCTGTCTATTTACCAACCTTTGTATACTTACCCCCTTCATACGAACCTTAGGAACTCGCCCTCCTTCCTACCTACCATCACTTCTATTGTATAATAATAAACACTATAAATAACGCCATTAATAATAACAGCAAGAATAGTAGTAAAGCCAAGAATAACAATAAGATTAACCACTCATGTTATTGATATTATTAAACAGCAACTAACAATGCAATGGGTAGTATGTAGCAGAGCAGACCAGGCCCCAAGCTTTGGTCGGCATATGGTTTAGGATCAAAACTCCGACAAGCGGTCAATTAGATCATTGCTTTACTGATGCGGTAGCTTCTGGAGCTAGTCTTGTTCCAGATGTATTGATCCTACTTTAGCTTTGGAGTGAGCTAGGACGGCCAAGAGAGGGATCATGCTGCATGGGCAACACATGGCCTCTATGCAATTTAGCCCAAGCTTTTTTTTGCTATGGAGAGGTATAACTCCATCACTTGTATTGCCGCTATGGGATGTAGATATTTTGCCTTTTTTCGATGCACAATGTAACACACTATCGTCTGTGAGTATGTAGAATACGCTATTTTAAAAACAGTATAGGAACACTCGCCTGCCGGCCCTGTGGTCATGAGTTCGATGCAAATCAGAGGATATGCAAACAATATAAAATAACACAAAGCAGCTTTCAGAACAGAATTACGAAACAATACAATGAAGTTGCGGCGACTAGCCTTCATCAACAAACAAATACATACACAAAACACAACATATATTCACGGAGAAGACCCTCCGATGACTACATTAAGGCATAAGGACGGGATGAGAAGAATAAAAAGATGAAACAAATGGGAGCAATGAAGAGAAAATGAAAATTTGAAAAAGAAAAAAACATGTTGCTACTTATCTCAGAATACGCATTAAACCAGTGATTCTCAACATTTTTTTGGCCCGTGCCCCCCCCCCCCCCTTCACCGTATTTTCAGAACGTCACACCCCCCCCCCCTTTCATATTTCCTATGTAAAAATCCCCCCACCCCTACACAGTATACGTAAAAGTGGAAGGAAAATGTAATAGCATATACTAAAACAAGTCTAGACATCCACATAAAACATGATTTGTGGGTCTACTTACTTTATAAAATGAATTTTAGAAGGATGAGACATACATAACTGTAAAGTATGAAGGGAAAAATAATATCAAGTAATCGGTTCTTGTATTAACACGATCTTGAAATGGTCTTCATTCCCCCCCCCCCCCTCCCTGGAAACCCTAAAATTCCCCCTGGGGGGGGGGGGGGGGAATTCCCCACCGGTTGAGAACCACTGCATTAGAGGATATGGATAAAAAAAATTAACCTGCACTTCCAAGTAGACCCAGGATAAAACGGGTACCGGAAGATATCATGGGAAATAAAGGCGGCCGGTGTGATACTGCCCACACCACAAACAGAGTGTCCACTGATATCTGACTATCTTGGCTCAAGCACCATGCACCTAGTGCGCCTCAAGGCGTGTAAATGGCTCCTTTATGTTATTTCCACTTTTTAAAACACAGCTGGCGGGTGATCTAGAAGTAGACGCCTTGCCTTGTTTTTCATACAATGCTATGAGTGCCGGATGTTCAGAAAGCAATGGCTAACTTTTAAAAAATTGTGTTCGCATATCCTTTACAGGACTAGCGCTGTCAACAGCAGCATCTTTCAGCTAATTGTTGATTTCTTGGCAAGATTACGCTCAGTAGTTTGCGATTGCTTTCTCGAGCGACCGGCTCACATACCCCGTAAGTTACCGACACGGAGAGAACCGCTACCGATTCTCGCGCACGTCACGTTACTCACGAGAGTATACGGGATTACAGAGAAAGTCGTGTAACTCCTAGACCAGGGAGCCGGCAATGGCAAACTACTAAACGTAAATTTCGCCATGAAATCACAAACAGTCAAACAATGCTGGGGTTGACTGCGACGTCCTGTAAAGGATAATGCAACTAGCTTTTAAACAGTAGGGAGAACTGCTTGAGGTCAATCACACGCTACGGAACAAGAACGCGTTCTACACATTTCAGAAGCAAGAACCGTTCTTCCAACAGTCTCACCGTGTTCTTGTTCGTGAGATGAATAAAAGAGTGTCTACAGTAATTTGCCACTAAGAGAAATGAATATTATGTCCACTAATCTTCCAATCGACCTAATAGCGCTGCAGTAAAATTCTACTTTTGGGGTAGTGCCATTCTTTATTTTGCTTCTGACACGATGCTGACAAATTCCGGGGAAATTCTGTATGCACTTATAATAACAGCTGTCTTAGTTTTATTGGATACTGTTTACACTTACAATAGTATTGTTACTATAATAGTCTTACTGTAACATTCTTACTACAACAGTGTTTCTGTAACATCACAACTTTAATGCTGTTAATGTAATATTGTAAGTATGATAGTCTTTCTATAATATTATTACTATAATAATGTTACTGTAATATTCTAAATTTAATAGTGTTACTATGATAGTGCCGCTGTAGTATTATTACCCTATTATTGTTACTGCAATATTATCACTGTAATATTGTTACTATAATAATGTTACTTGGATAGCGTTACAATAATATTGTTATCGTAATATTGTTACTATAATATTGTTACTGTAATATTATTAATATAGTAGTGTTACTGAAATAGTGTTACTGCAATATTGTTACTATAACATTATTATTGTTTTATTGCTACTCTGATAGTGTTATTATAATAGTATTATTGTAATATTGTTACTGTAATAGTATTACTATAATATTGTTACTGTTATATTTTTACTATAATATTGTTACGGTAATATTGTTTCTATAATAGTGTTATAGTAATTGTAATATTGTTACTAAAAGAGTATTGTTTAATAGTGTTGCTGTAATATTGTTACAATAATAGTCTTGGAGTAACATTGTTGCTACTATAATACTTTAGCAGTAGCCATAATTTGTTGATCTATTGTATACTATTGATCTATATATATATTAACTTGACTTCTATGATGCAGATGAGAACTCATTCAAAAGGCCGTCAAAAGTCTTGTAATATCTTTCCTATGTGTAGCTTATCTTAATGCAATAATCAACGAAGATGGTAAATCACCAACAAACAGTGAACAGTTCCCGCACCTGAACTCTGGAGTGCGCTTGATCTATTTTGTTGCTAGGTTATTTTCTCTTGGCTTGAATTCGTCCACTTCCGCCAAGGGCAGAGCTCTCTGGTGGAAAATGAAAGCATGCTGGCCATCGGTCAGGGCAAAACTGGACTAGGTTTAACAAAAAACGTGAAGGCTGGGTGTTTTCCTGGGTGTCCCTGTGCTGTTTGTGGTATTAGTCAGGACAGACTGCAGTAACTTGCTTTCGTGTGTGGACTGTATGGCAATCATGACTTCGATATTATTTGGAGGCCTATAGAAGATTTTCCTTGAGCCGAGCAGGACCCGAGAGCTTGTTGATCTGAGGGCTTTCAACAACGGGGGTGTACATTAAATAATTGACTGTAGCCATATTGTGGAGGGAAATCGCGTGGGTTATGTTTTGTTTCCTTTTTGGGTGGTTTCAGCTTGCTTGACCACACACATATAAACACACACACACACACACTATATATATATATATATATATATATATATATATATATATATATATATATATATATATATATATATATATATATATATATATATATATATATATATATTAGGGCTGCGACCGATTAATTTAAATTTAATAGTTAACTTTTGAAAAATTAACGATTAATTAATAGTTAATTTCGATTAAACTGCTATTTGTTGTTCAATACGTGACCAAGTTCGTTCTTTTGCATCTTTTGACAAACACATCAGGTATTTGTAGCGTGGATCAAGTGCTGTTGCAATCTGTAGTATTTCAATACTTGTCATATTAGCTACACGTTCACTGAAGTCATTCCAATTCCAATTCCAATTTTCGAAAAAAAAAAAAAATTCCAAACTTGGTCTCGTCTAACCTGCCTCTTCAGGTTTGATTATTGTTGAGATCCGTGGTTTTTGTGGGTATTTTTACCCTGTTTCTTGTCTTGTGCGCTCTTACGAGTAAGTCCTATCTCGGACTGGTTATGTAAGCGTTTGTGTCTGTGACGTCAGCTGGGGGATGGTCGGCGGCTGTCCTTTGTTCGTGTCTCCTCTGGTGGTTTCTTTGTTAGTGAAGACTGAATTCATTAAAAGATGCTGCCTTAAATTGAGCAATGTAGCCCGGATCATCATCGTGTACAGTCATATGCTTTGTCAACGATGATAGCAGTGGCAATACACAGCTGCATGAAACATAATCTTGACCGTCAAGCAGGACCGTGGTCTGACAGAATAAGTCCAAAACTTTGACATATTTCGAAATCTTCTCCCAATCTTAATCTGACAGTTTGGATCTTTGCATTGCTTCTTTTCATCTGACATGTAGACAGTTAATGCTTCTCTGACCTGTAGAAGACTCTAGCATAATAAAAATATTGTTCCATCATGTTGGTACATCTTGCTACACAATGGTGATTCAGTACAATTTTGCAACTCGGTTGTGTTTGCAGCACTATGTTTAAAATGTCCGACATTTTTTCGACATCCAGTTAATTTGTATAAGTAACGGGAAAAAAGTTTTCGATTAATCGTAAAAAAAAATTAATGAATCGTTAAAATATATTAACGATTAATCGATTAATTAATCGTTAACTTCCGCAGCCCTAATATATATATATATATATATATATATATATATATATATATATATATATATATATATATATATATATACACACTAATATGTGAGAGAGAGAGAGAGAGGCAGGGGGGGGGGGGGTAGAGAGAGGTCTGGATCACTGTGGGACTTAATGAGCATGCGCTTAAACGTTCCGCGCTCTAACCGTGGGGTAGGAGGTTTCGTCCTTACATAGGTCACGTGAACTGCAACATTTACTTCTCATACAGAATGCAATGGCAAACCACTGAAAGTAAACTTGCCCTGAGAATAAACCTGGGGTTGGCGTTGATAGCGATGTCCTGCAAGGAAATGTAACATTTAAACACACACATACGCACATAAATACACACACACACACACACACACACACACATACATACATACATACATACATGTATGCTGCTTCGTCTTCATATTCTCATTCTCCTTATTCTTTATTACTATTGTTATTTATGCTGTCTTTGATGATTTCATTTTAAACAAAAAATTAAGTTGCATGTCCTTCACAGGACGTAGCAGTCAACCCCAGCATTTACGCTGTTCGTGATTCATGGGCAAATATTACGTTCAGTAGTTTGCCATTGCTTTCTGAACGACCGGCACCTATACCTTTTTCGAAAAAAACCAGCACCACCGTATTTCGAACCCGGGTATACGGGCTCACAAACAGCGTTCACAAGCTCTTAGCCACAGAGACCGGGGATGATTTCATTACCATCCTAATATTAAAGAAAGTGAAATGTAACAGAATATATTGAAGGTACCTACCAATCGATATCTCAGTCTGTGTTGAGAAGACTATGTAGCAAATAGTTTCTCTCAATCTGTGTTGAGAAGACTATGTAGCAAATAGTTTCTCTCAATCTGTGTTGAGAAGACTATGTAGCAAATAGTTTCTCTCAATCTGTGTTGAGAAGACTATGTAGCAAATAGTTTCTCTCAATCTGTGTTGAGAAGACTATGTAGCAAATAGTTTCTCTCAATCTGTGTTGAGAAGACTATGTAGCAAATAGTTTCTCTTAATCTGTGTTGAGAAGACTATGTAGCAAATAGTTTCTCTCAATCTGTGTTGAGAAGACTATGTAGCAAATAGTTTCTCTCAATCTGTGTTGAGAAGACAATGTAGCAAATAGTTTCTCTCAATCTGTGTTGAGAAGACTATGTAGCAAATAGTTTCTCTCAATCTGTGTTGAGAAGACTATGTAGCAAATAGTTTCTCTCAATCTGTGTTGGAAAGACAATGTAGCAAATAGTTTCTCTCAATCTGTGTTGAGAAGACTATGTAGCAAATAGTTTCTCTCAATCTGTGTTGGAAAGACAATGTAGCAAGTATTTTCTGTCAGTCTGTATTCGGAAGGTTAACTTAAGACGGAAATTACATTCAATAGTGAGCAGATTCTGGTGCTAAAACAATCTGGATATAGAGATTGTTTGCTACAGTGTCGATGATCAACGGTACAGTTCCCAATAGTAAATCATCTCTTTGAGGAGAAGAAGAATATCTTAGCATTATGGATGTTTTCCCCTCTCGATTTGAACTAAGCGAAGTCCATACACCTGCTACTACTACTAATCTTTACGTGTGGATTAGCTCTTCCTATTTCCAGTGCCCCTCGCCATCAGTCGATCCCGACTTGTGAGGTACTTGTAATTTACATCCGCAAGTCAAGGACGAGAAGTCAACATTTTAGACCAATTAACAGGTGTATTGGCTGAACCCGCTATCAACACACCGGAAGTTTTTAACGTTGCTAACAACGTTATTGCCTGATTTGAAGAGGGTCTTTGATAAGTTGTAGAAATAAGTCCTTATTGTAAAACTTAGTTACCGAAGGCTTACATAATACATGTATTATTTGCCTTATGATACGGAATAATGATGATGATGATGATGATGATGATGATGATGATGATGATGATGATGATGATGATTTGTCCCGGAGAAACAATCTATTTTAGATCAATTATTTGATAAGAGTATCATATTTTGAAGGCTTTAATCTATGGCGGAATAGGATTTAAATCTTTCCCTCAATGAACAGGCGACGAGGCCAGACGTCGACACCCCACATTGTGCCAACGGCTTCGGGCGGAGGTGTGCAATTGAGAGGGCACAAGCCTTATACTAGTGCGAGGAAATGCAACCTAAAGACTATATGTCATGGCAGGGCAGACCAGGCCCTAAGCCTCGGTCAGTAACTGGTCTAGCATCCTACGACCGGACAATTAGAGCATTGCTTTGCTGATCATGTCGCTTCTGCAGCTTGTCTTGTTCCAGGTGTATTGGCGTTACCTTTCCTCTGGAGTAAACTAGGAAGGCCGAGAGAAGGATCATGCTGCAAGGGCAACTCATGGTCTCTAATTTTAACCCAGGCATTTTGCTATGAAGAAGTGTAACTGTATTGTACAAACTATCGTCTATCAAGACGGCAAGATGCCAGTCAGTCTTATGTCAGTCAATCAGTCAGCCAGTCAGTCTTGTGTCAGTCAATCAGTCAGCCAGTCAGTCAGTAGTATGCCAGCTAACTAAACTTCTTTGATACATATTCCAGGTGATCGTTCGACCCCAGAATTGTGCTGACCGAACTCAGGCATCAAACCAGTCCTGTTGATTGAACTCATACAGGAACACTACATATAGTCAAATACTAACAACCACGTCATCACAGCCAATAGTAAGCAAAGAACATAAACAGTGTATATATAACCGCTACAAGCTAGGATACTTTTAAAGGATGGAAAATTTGCCAATTCTTATGGTTTCCCAGCAAAAGCTATTAAAACCTATATAAACACTTCAAGCTGGTTTCCCTGGCCTAGGGGTTAATGTCTTTTTCCGTAATCCCGTATATTCTCGCGAGTAACGTAACCTGCGCGAGAATCGTTAGCGGTTCTCGCCGTGTTGGTAACTTACAGGGTATGTGAGCCGGTCGCTCAGAAAGAAATGGCAAACTACTGAGCATAATCTTGCCTAGAACATCAACAGCAGCTGAAAATTGCTGATGTTGACTGCAATGTCCTGTAAGGGATATGCAAAAAAAAAAATAAAAAATCATCAAATGAATTGATAATCGTAATTTACCGATGCCGATAATTATTCCTCATGGTTCGCCATCTCTCACAATCACCAAAGTCTTGAATCAGGTCTGTGCTCTTGCCCCGATTATACCGTGTGGAAAAGCCAATCGGGTATTTATATATTTGCCTTCCTCGTGCTATTCTCCCATCAACTTTGCCAGTTGTCAGTAAGTTTTCAAGTTTACTTCTCCTCGTAACTGAACTGAATCACCGAATAATAATAATAATACATATAATAATAATAATAATAATAATAATAATAATAATAATAATAATACATTAATACTACTACTACTACTACTACTACTACTACTACTACTACTACTACTACTACTAATAATAATAATAATAATAAATAATAATAATAATAGAGCAAAATATTGAAATGATTTCGCCACTTTGTATTAGATTTGTGGACTATGAGAAAACATTATCTTTTTCTTTTTTTCTTTTCAGAAATAGGTCTTGTTCTTTGCTTTGTCTTGTAACAGGTAGAATTAAGTAATCTAATTCTTTGCACTGTTGGAGAGGATAACAGTATCATTTGAATACTTAAGTTCCTGAATCGAATTTCCATCAATCTTGATTGGATAAACACTGCCACGGGTTTCAACATTATTCGCATTGCTCATTATGTTTTCTGCATAGGTAATGAAGAGGTACTGGGACAGATGCAACGCTGTCTTTTTAGCCCCTGCACCTCAAACTAGTTTTATGTTTCACCACCTCATCTAACAGCTGCCTATTGTTCACCATCATTAGTTAGTTAGTTTGTCGCGGTTCCAACTTCCCGGCAAAGGGGCGCCCCATTATGATCCGTTCCAGTGTCAGCGAATATCACACAAAATGCTCCTTACTGCCCCATGTGAAAAATGGAACAGACAAGTGTCTCGACAAACCAAAAGCCCGCATAATGATACTATGCATAGAGCCGCTGTCAGATTGCCAACAGAAAAGCCCACCACGGAAAATACATTTCATCATCGATAGAGGTAGCAGTCACTAGAAAACCCGCAGCCACACATTACTGGATAAAACAATCCAGTTAGTTCAACGAACGGCAGGCCGCCATTTTTATGAACATGCAGTTCACGCTACAAACAATCCCGGACAGATGTAAAAGCTCTCCACACTAAATTCACAACTCACAGTGTCTCTCCACGCGCTCAGTCCAGTAGCAGGGCGACGGAACCATGCACTAACAGTCCAACATGAGGAAACTGCATAAGAAAACCGTAGCCACAAGCATACACATTCCTCAGGCCTCAACAGCCTATCCTCTACGTTGGGGACCAGAAGACCATAAGATAATTCATATAGTAGATGAAATATGCTGTAAACATAGGTTCTATTGATATTTGACAATTTATATGATGGTGAATAGTCGAAACCGTTACAGTAACCTATGAAACATATATACCGATCTACATTGTAGTCTCTGCATTTCTCAAAGATGTTTCTCACACTGGAAATATGGTCCCTGGAATTTTTATCTTGTCTAAAGCCTGCCTGTATCTCAACTTTCTTTTCCATTCAAACTTCCTTTTCCGACTCTTATAAATTACAACACAGCCTTTCGGTGTTAGCTGAAACAATTTAACGAATTAAGGGGGCTTCAAATAAAAACCTTAAATGTCATTTTTGTGTGAATATATTCTGGAAAAAAATAAAGAATAAAATTGTAATGTGTCGATGTAGTCACCACCGCGTTCAATGCAAGTCCTCAAGCCGATAAAATGCTTGAATTTCGTAAATAAATTCTCTTGGGTGACCACTCAATACTGCTATACCTCTTCATCGACTTTCCTCAAATGTCTCTTTGAGTTGTCCAAACAGGTGGAAATCACTTGGGGCTGGGTCTGGCGAGTAAGGGGCATGTGATATACATGGAAAGTGGAGGCCACTGATTAAAAGAATGGATAACATAACACTGTTCCTCATTGGTGCATGTCAAAACTGGGACGACCATCTTTAAGCTGTCCCTATGACTTGACCGTGTTCGTCTGCACCATGCTGTCACGAGATTAACACTCTTGACATCCTTAATAACAATATTGACAGATTACAAGATAATGGCATGGTTATTATAATTTATATCACACTTTTAGGGTTTTCATTTGAAGCCCACTGGTATAAAGTTAATGTCGGCAATTGATCACCACAACCACGAAAGTCAACCCTCTAGTCTCCCGACTCTACACAAGAGATTGACTTTCCCAAATGCCCACGAAGCCGATGAACAATGAGAATGTACTAATGAAACAGTAATCACGACAGCGCTTTGGAATTGCCCGCGGTGTCGAGTTTATACCAACAACAAGCCATAACAACTTCAGAAAAATAAACATAAGAATAATTAATGAATAACAAACTTCTTTTTAATGCGCAAGAAGATTGCACCGATGAACATGGAAAAATTTTCGTATATTCGCTTGCCATGGCTTTGTTAAAATCAGATTCTAAATTTTAATCCAATCTGGTTATTGTCCCGCCTTAATGTTGGGCATTTTTGCCTGTCAATTCCATACCTCCGGCGCACAATTTTACCAACCCTATGTCTTCTTTCTGCAAAAATTCAATGAAATCAATTACAACGATGGAGAACTATATGCTCTATCCACTTCGACTCCAGTGTGTTTTATATTTTAAAATAAATAACATTTTTAGTTTAAAAAAAAGAGAATACGAAAGGAAGAAAACAAGCAGAACTCTCTTGTGTAAATTCATTTATGTATCCTTAAATTAAGTGCAGTTCTTTGTTAATTACTTTCAAATCATAACTTTAATCTTCCTAGCAAATATACACCGCATGAAAATGGAAGAATTCCGCAAATTAAAATTCTGGATGGCGAACAGACTCGGCTTTTGAACGACAATACCTCATACTAATACGTCGTATAATCAGGGACAAGAAATCATAATGCCAAAATTTACTGTCATTCCTATAGCCGTAGGCAATTGATATTAGTTCTCCGTTTGTTAATAGCCCTCGTGTATTGGCTCTCTCTTTGTGTACATCTCTAACGTTTTGTTGTGATTTCATTTCGTTTCGCATTCCAATGCTCGCCTTCATGTTTTTGCAGCGATTTTCCAGAAAGCAAATAATCCAGGAACCACTGAAAGGGGATTTCCCGGCGATTTGTGTTTACAGCGGCTTTGTTTCGCTTGCTCGGGTTAGCTAACGCAAATGTCTCGTCTAAATGGGCCTCCCAGCAAAATTCATTGATTTACAGGGTGTTTAAGTGGAGATACAAGTTCAATGTAGCCAGTGGAATACTTTTTCAAAAGGCAACTTTTAACAGCATGCCAAAAAGCAAGATAAGCGACAACTGCTGCTCGGCAAATGGCGGTGTCAACGCGGAATTCTGGTATTAACTCCTGATGTCCTAGGTAGTTGTAACTCGAACAAATCCTTTCTAGTTATGAATTCATTAGAATTTATCCCATACAATGATTACTTTAACCCATGTTATTCTTGTCGAAAGGCGGGAAACGTCGTTGTATGACGTTCGGATATTACTGAATGTTACTGGGGGGGGGGGGGGGGGGGGGGGGGGGGGGGAGGGGCGGGCGGGGGGGGGGGAGGGGGCTCAAGCCGGCTCTGTGGCGAAGGTGTTGCGGGGACGTAATTTGCAATCCCGCATACCGCGTTCGAAACACAGTTGCGGGCGATTTGGAAACAGACCGTTTTGCGTGGGTGGTGTGCGTGCCGGTCGTTCAGAAAGCAATGGCAAACTACTGAACATATACTTGCTAAGAAATCACAAAACAGCGTAAAATACTGGGGGTTGACTTCGACGGTCTGTAAACAATATGCGACTAACTTTAATTTAAACTGGAATGTCAAAGGAGAAGTAAGGATTAGCATGTCATAAGAGACGAATAAAACTTCAGATATGATTAAGACTCAATCATCAGTTATTTTTTTTTAAAAAAAAAAAAAACATCAGAAAAGAACCAGCCAACGACGAACTGTCCTGCAATGGGCTTGGCACGATTCGGTTTGGGCCTATACTCCACCAGGGGTCTCAGTGGTGAACGTAGAAGAAGAAGAAGAAGAAGAAGAAGAAGAAGAAGAAGAAGAAGAAGAAGAAGAAGAAGAAGAAGAAGAAGAAGAAGAAGAAGAAGAAGAAGAAGAAGAAGAAGAAGAAGAAGAAGAAGGAGGAGGAGGAGGAGGAGGAGGAGGAGGAGAAATATTTCTAAGGAACCATAGAATGGAATACTCACATACTCCGATTGATCCTGGAGTTATGAATTAGACGCTTAGTTTCTCAGGTAAGGATGAAAAACACAATAATTATGTGTGTTAAAATTATCTCGGCAATCACTATATTAGGCCTAACAGGCCTCCCCTTGCTGTATTTGAAAATTAGAATATGAAAGGAGACTGCAGCACTTATGGAGTTATCTCAGTGACAGCGATCTTTTACAAACCGGTCACACCAAGTTTCCCAGCTTATCCTGATCAAATTTATAGCTAATTACCTACTAACCCCGGTAATTCTTTAATAAACTTATTCTAGCCAAGTCTATAGCTAATTAATAACCGCCGCAGGTAATTCTTTACTTAACTTATTCTAGCCAAGTCTATAGCTAATTACCTACTACCCCGGTAATTCTTTAATAAAGTTATTCTAGCCAAGTCTATAGCTAATTACCTACTACCCCGGTAATTCTTTAATAAACTTATTCTAGACAAGTCTATTGTCTAATTACCTACTACCCCCGGTAATTCTTTAATAAAGTTATTCTAGCCAAGTCTATAGCTAATTACTTACCGCCGCATGTAATTATTTACTAACCTTATTCTAGCCAAGTCTATAACTATTTACTTACTGCCTTGGGTAATCCTTTACTACACTTATTCTAGAAAAGTCTATAGCTAATTACTTACTGATCAGGTAATTATTTACTTAACTCATTCTAGCCAAGTCTATAGCTAATTACTTACTGACCAAGTAATTATTTACTAAACTAATTCTAGCCAAGTCTATAGCTAATTGCTTCTACCGCGGGTAATTCTTTACTAAACTTATTCTAACCAGCTGCAATTACGACCCACTCTGAGGGAGAATTATAACATCTACTATCTGCATTCTCCAATGCTTGTTCTGAATTTGGTTTAACGATTAACAAAAAGAAGACACAGATTATGTCACAAGGTGCACATGGGGTACCATCAATCTTTATTGACGACGCCGAACTGGAGATAGTAGACCATTTCACATATCTAGGATCATAGGTAAATAGCAAATTATCCCTAGATCAGGAAATCAACATCCGGATTGGCAAAGCAGCAACAACAATGAGCATGTTAGCAAAAAGAGTCTGGGAGAACAGGAAGCTTACTGCCAAAACAAAAGTCCTTGTCTACCAAGCCTGTGTCCTTAGTACTCTTCTTTATGGCAGTGAAACCTGGTCAACTTACTCACACCAAGAGAAACGCTTAAACAGCTTTCATATGCGGTGTCTGCGAAGAATACTTGGTATTAAGTGGCAACGCAAAATCACAAACACTGAAGTATTGGAAAGATCAGGTTGTGTGACGGTGTGTTCCATGCTCAGTCTTCGTAGACTTAGATGGATAGGACACGTTAGGAGGATGGATGATGGTAGAATACCAAAGGACATCTTTTTTGGTGAATTACAGATGGGTAAGAGATCTCAGGGTCGGCCTCTACTACGATACAAAGATGTGTGTAAGCGGGACATGATTGATACAGGCATTGATAATGCACATTGGGAGCAAGTCGCCGCTGAACGTGTTGCATGGAGGGCAACTATCAGAAATGGAATAAAGACAAAGGAGAAAATGATTGCAGATAAAGCACACATAGAGCGTGAGAGACGTAAGATGGTGCATGATGGTGGAAATGACCATGTTTTCACATGCATCCACTGAGGACGAACATGTACAACGCGAATTGGCCTTATCAGTCACACTCGCCACCGCCATGGCTTGTAGTTATTAAGCCTTTTTGAAGCACAATGTACCAAACTATCGTCTGTCAAGACGGAAAGGTGCCAATTATTCTAACCAACTCTATACCTTATTACTTACTGCCCCAGGTAATTCTTTACTGAACTTATTCCAGCCAAGCCAATAGCTAATTACCTACTCATCATCATCACCATGTGCCATGTCGATAATCATTTGCGGTCATGTTTTGTCATCTCACGCGATCATCTGTGTCGTGGATCAGCTCAGTGTTCTTGTCTCGAACACACTAAGTAGCCAGGCCATCCAAGTATTTACTTCTCTGCCTTCCCCTTACTCTCTTCCCCTTAATCTTGCCAGTTGTCCCAAGTTCTCCAATTTATTTTTTTCTCATAACGTGTCCAAAAATCTGTGTCTGTCTACACCTAATTTCTCTAACCAGTTTACGGTTTTAATTTGTTTCTTGTAGGACTTGGTCATTTGTTTTTCTTTCTGTCCAGAGTATTCTTTGCAGTTTCCCCAAAAACCACATTTCCACAGTCATAGAAATGTTTTCCAGTTTGTCTGCTCATTATCCACGCTTCACATTCAAACAAAAGTACAGGTTCTATGTAGCACTTCAACACTCTTTTTCTCGTTGCAAATGACATCATTTTATTGGCCAGTATGTTTTCCATCTCGCAAAAAGGCTACCTTCGCCATGGCGATCCTTGTTCAAATATCTTTAATGTATCTCCCATCAGATGTTATGGCTGATCGTAGACAATTGTACCGATTCAATTGTACCTACGGCCTCAGGTTATTCTTTAATAAACATATTACAGCCAAGTCTATAGGTAATTACCTACTAATTGACTCTGACAATTAATTATGAAACCGATTCTAATCTGCTGTATAGCTAGTTACCTACTAACTAAGCCATGCATTTCTAATTAAAGCCATTCTAACTAGGTCTCCCTGGCCAAGGGGTTAACGGCATTGTTCGTAATCCCGTATATCCACGTGGGGGGGGGGGGGGGATAGCAGCTGCGAGATTCGGCAGCGATTCGCGCCGCGCTGGTAACTTACGGGGGTATGTGAGCCGGTCGTTCAGAATGCAATGGCAAACTACTGAACGTAAAACTTGCCTAGTACACCAACAGCAGCTTAAAAATGCTGGAGTTGACTGCAACGTCCTGTAAGGGATATGCAACATAAAAACAAACAAACAAACAAACAAACAAACAAACAAACACAGGTCTAAAAGATTAAATGAAAGATTATCGACTTTATTGCACCAGGTCCTGTTCCACGGGGCTCAGGTTTCTTTCCACAGAGTAGTCTGCCTATAGCGTGGCTCGCTTTTATGAAAACCAGCGCAAGGCGGTCTGCTGCCAAATCGCCCACAGCTGTGTTTTGAACCCGGTATGCGGGATTACGAATTTCATTTGTAACACCTTCGCCGCAGCGCCGGCCATATAAAGTTTAATAAACCGCCATGGAGCGGATCCGAACCCATGACCACAGGGCCAGTCACTTATTATGAAACTGATTCAAACAAGTCTATAGCTAGTTAACTACTTACCTAGGCCACTCAGCATTGAACATATCCTAATCTATTCTATCTATAGCTAGATACCTACTAACTGACACAGGCAATTCATTGCTGAACTTATTCTAGTTAATTCTGTAGCGAGATACCTTCTGACTGGCTCAGGCAATTCATTTCTGAACTTATTCTAGTCAATTCTATAGCGAGATACCTTCTGACTGACTCAGGCAATTCATTACTGAACTTATTCTAGTCAATTCTATAGGGAGATACCTACTGACTGACTCAGGCAATTCATTACTGAACTTAGTCTTGTCAATTATATAGGGAGATACCTACTGACTGACTCAGGCAATTCATTACTGAACTTATTCTAGTCAATTCTATAGGGAGATTGACTGACTCAGGCAATTCATTACTGAACTTATTCTAGTCAATTCTATAGGGAGATACCTACTGACTGACTCAGGCAATTCATTTCTGAACTTATTCTAGTCAATTCTATAGGGAGATACCTACTGACTGACTCAGGCAATTCATTACTGAACTTATAATCAAATTTATAACAAGATACCCACTGACTGAACCAGTTTTTTTTTTCCGCTCGCTCGCTTTGAACTCAAGCGTAGTCCATATACACTACATTTAGTAGAATTTTGCGTATGGATTAGCTTTCTCTATTAACAGTGTCCATCGCCATCAGACTTCGTCACTCCGACTTCAGAGGTACTTGTAATTTACGTCCCCAAGTCAAGGACGATAGGTCAACAAATTAGTCTAACTGTCCGGTGTAGGATTTGTACCCCTTACCTCCGCATCAGCACACCGGAGGTTTAAAAACATGTGTTCTTATCCATTCGGTCATGCTGACCTAACCAGACAATTCATGTTTGAGAATATTCTAATCAAGTCTATAACTAGTTAACTACTGACCCAGACTGGTATTGTGGCCTAGAGGCAGTCAAACGCGTTTTAAAATGTCCTGACAACCCGAGCCGAGGGCTCAAAATCAACTGCAGTCGATATGGAAGTGGACCCCCATGTGTTGATTTCAATGTTATGAGCGTCGATGGTTCAGAAAGCAATGGCAAACTACTGAACGTGAAAATTGACTGGTAAATCACAAACAACTAAAAAAAAATGCTAGGAATGATTCCTCCTTTCACTGGGGACAATATCCAGAAATAATTCCTGGAATGCTAGACCTATGTATGAATTGCGAAATACAGCACAAGTGGCAGGGCGAAGTAAAATATCATAAAATTAAAATTTTGGGATTATGCGAAACACTATGGAAAAGAGCTACAAAGAGTATCTAAACACAAGTGAAACACTGCTAATGCTATCACAGTGAAGAAGTGAACCTAATGCTATCTAAAGAGGCAGAGAACGCACTAATAGATTGCAAAGATGTGCGCTATAGAACTATAGAATAATAGCCGCATATAGACACCCCCCCCTCCCAATTCACCTTCTATCTAACTTGTTTCTTTATTTTTTAATTGACGTCGACCATATAACTCACCAACTGGCCATTGATATTAACAATATAAGGCTAGCACCATATACCCAATACATAAGAAAGTGTGAAATTTGTTTTTTGGCTTTTACTATTAATGCCACATTCAGTTTGTTTTTACTTATAGTCAAGGACCACATTCATTGCACACAACTATCTCTTTAAGGGCTCAGTGTAACCAACCAACACTGTAACTTCCCAAGCAACACTCTAACCTACCAACAAAAACTCTAACCTACCAAGCAACACTCAAACCTATCAAGCTACCTTCTAAACTATCGACATTGTAACCTACCAAGCAACACTCTAATCTACCAAGAAATACTCTAATCTACTAAGCAACACTCTAAACTAGCAACAATGTAACCTCCCAACCAACTCTAACCCAAGAACCAACACTTTAACCTACCAAGTAACACTATAAACTAACAACACTGTAATCTACCAAGCAATACTCTAACTCACCAAACAACACTCTCAACTAGCATAACTGTAACCTGACAAGAACACTCTAACCTACCAAGCAACATTCTAAACTAACAACACTGTAACTTACTAAGCAACACTCTAAACTAGCAATACAGTAACCTATCAAGCAACACTCTAACTTACCAGAAAACACTCTAACCTACCATTCAACACTGTAAACTAGCATCACTTCATCCTACCAAACAACAATGTAATCTATCAACCAACATATAACCTACCAACCAACGCTCTAACCTACCATTCAACACTCTAAACTAGCAACACAGCAACCTACCAAGCAGCACTCTAACTTACCAACCAACACTCTAAACTACCATTCAACACTCTAAACTAGCAACACTTCAATCTACCAACCAACACTCTAACTTACCAAGCAACCGTCTAGCCTACCAAGCAACACTCTAACCTCCCAATCATGCAGCAAGAAGCAACCAAAGGGGCTTGGCGTCAGACCGGCAGCCTTTTTTCTGTAGAACACGTTAAATGCAAAATTCAACCAATCATGAAGAATATTGTAAAGTGCTTGTCATTAGTTGGTCTGAACCTATACTCCATTGGGAGATGAAAGGTAGCAGAGGAAAGGATACCATGCTAGAGAGATTTCATCTGAATTAAAATGTTTAGAAAATAACACTACAACTAAACAATTAAGCTCTTTGGTCAAGGTATTTTTCTTCGATGAAAACAACGTGAAAGACAAGAATTTTACGAAAATATTCAGAAGCAAACATTGGAAATTAAAGAAATTTAAAAAAAAAACCATTCAAATGCATCAGATACAAATAAAATGGTGTGCATCAACAGAAAAGTTAATCCCTAACCGAGAGACATGGTAGCATTGTGGAATGGCCTGGTTGTCTGGCGTTACTGTGGTCAACTGTGGAGTAGATGGCTTAATTGTGTGATGACCTGGTCGCGAACTCGATGCACCGTCAATGAGCAAAGTAAGTAAATGATTCTTTTTACACGCTTTGGTGTGTATGAGGCATATATGTTAGTCTCGTATTTTTATAGACTGATCGGTATTGAGGATTGATGTCGTCATTATCAGGCTTGAAGACTTTGCTATATAAGACATTCCCTGGTGCCTAGTTTAGGCTGGGTCGACCACAAATACCCTGTTAATGGGGCCAACATATTTGACGACAATGAAAACATAATTATATAAGATGTCGCTAAGTTCTGATACTTACTGGGATCTCTAGTAGTGGTGGTGGTGGTGGTGGTGGTGGTGGTGGTGGTGGTAGTAGTAGTAGTAGTAGTAGCAGTAGTAGTAGTAGTAGTAGTAGTAGTAGTAGTAGTAGTAGTAGTAGCAGCAGCAACAGTAGCAGTAGTAATAGTAGTAGCAGCAGCAGCAGCAGTAGTAGTAGTAGTAGTAGTAGTAGTAGTAGTAGTAGTAGTAGTAGTAGTAGTAGTAGCAGTAGTGGTAGTAGTAGTAGTAGTAGTAGTAGTAGTAGTATTAGCAGCAGCAACAGCAGCAGCAGCAGCAGCAGCAGTAGTAGTAGTAGTAGTAGTAGTAGTAGTAGTAGCAATAGTGGTAGTAGTAGCAATAGTAGTAGCAGCAGCAGCAGCAGTAGCAGTAGTAGTAGTAGTAGTAGTAGTAGTAGTAGTAGTAGTAGTAGTAGTAGTAGTAGTAGTAGTAGTAGTAGTAGTAGTAGTAGTAGTAGTAGTAGTATAGTAGTAGTAGTAGTAGTAGTAGTAGTAGTGACAATCTGCTTTATATTAGAGAAGTTAAAACTATGTGTAGACATTACATACCCCTGTCGCATTCCATTCTGCATTGGATTGTATTGACTTACTTCAATATCCATTTTTCTATGGCAGCTTGTCGGTTGTTATTTATATTCTTTAGAAATATAATGACTTTCCCTTAAATTACGAGTTCTGTGGGTATTTTTATCATATTGACGTGTCTTACTTCATCTAAACCCTTTGTGTAGTCAACGAAGCACAGGTTTAGATCTTTATTTACTGGTATCGAACGACTGTATTAATGTTCTCAGCAAATACAAAACATTTGTTGTATCATTGCCTTCTACAAACCCACATTATGTTTTCCCTTTGTCTGGTTGTATTGTTGTCCTAACCCTTTGAATGTCGATTCTTAGCAGACTCTTTGTAATATGACTCATTATGCTAATTGTTCTATATTGATCACATGTTAATTCTTCTGATTTCTTCAGAATTGCAATAAACCGAGATTTACATCAGGAAGAAAATTATGTATTCGTTCTCTCGCTTTGTACTCAGGGATAGTCCATAATCGTGCTACTACTACTAGTTATTTCCACTACTTGGCGAACCCACTCTGACTTCTGAGGTACTCGAAATTTACGTCCCCAAGTCAATGACGCTATTGTTGATTTCTTGGCAAGATTACGCTCAGTTGTTTGCCATTGCTTTCTGAGCGGCCGGCTCGCTTATCCCGTAAGTCACCAACGCGGTGAGAACCGCTACCAATTCTCTCGCGCTGCGTTACCCCACGTGGATAAACGGGATTACGAAGAAAGACTTTTAACTCCTTGGCCAGGGAGATCGGCAGTGGTAAAATGCTGGTGTTGACAGCAATCTCTTGTAAAGGATATGCGAATAAAATAAAAGTCAATGACGAGAAGTCAACATTTTAGTCCAATGATCAGTGTAGGAGTTGAACCCGAAACGTCAGCATCAGCACACCGGACATTTAAGAACGGGGGATCCTATCCATTTGGCCAAGCTGACCTCCACACTGCTGGTTACACACAGCTGCAGAATCAACCAATCATGAGCGAGTCTTCACAGGATGTGGTGTACGTTATTTGCCTACCTATACTCCATTGTGAGATATCATCATCATCAAGTGCCCTGCCAGCTAGCGTAGACGTTCATGGCCCTCCACAGATCTCGGTCTTTAGTGTTCTGGATCAACTCTGCTGATGATATTCCTCCATGCCACCGTCTCAATTCATCTAGCATGATTTTCTCTTCTCATCACATCACTGGAAAAAACTGAGATATAAAATAGAAAAAACAAACTAACAAGTCCCGAAGAAAGCCTGTCTATGCTGTATTGTGAGATATAAAGTAGAAGAAACAAGATAACATGTCCTGAAGAAAGCCTGTCTATGCTGTATTGTGAGATATAAAGTAGAAGAAACAAGATAACATGTCCTGAAGAAAGCCTGTCTATGCTGTATTGTGAGATATAAAGTAGAAGAAACAAGATAACATGTCCTGAAGAAAGCCTGTCTATGCTGTATTGTGAGATATAAAGTAGAAGAACAAG
Organism: Cepaea nemoralis; assembly: GCA_014155875.1. Taxonomy (NCBI): domain Eukaryota; kingdom Metazoa; phylum Mollusca; class Gastropoda; order Stylommatophora; family Helicidae; genus Cepaea; species Cepaea nemoralis. The sequence continues at coordinate 62,222 of JACEFZ010017905.1, read as the reverse complement.
ATAACATGTCCTGAAGAAAGCCTGTCTATGCTGTATTGTGAGATATAAAGTAGAAGAAACAAGATAACATGTCCTGAAGAAAGCCTGTCTATGCTGTATTGTGAGATATAAAGTAGAAGAAACAAGATAACATGTCCTGAAGAAAGCCTGTCTATGCTGTATTGTGAGATATAAAGTAGAAGAAACAAGATAACATGCCCTGAAGAAAGCCTGTCTATGCTGTATTGTGAGATATAAAGTAGAAGAAACAAGATAACATGTCCTGAAGAAAGCCTGTCTATGCTGTATTGTGAGATATAAAGTAGAAGAAACAAGATAACATGTCCTGAAGAAAGCCTGTCTATGCTGTATTGTGAGATATAAAGTAGAAGAAACAAGATAACAAGTCCCGAAGAAAGCCTGTCTATGCTGTATTGTGAGATATCTTCTTCTTCGTTCATCCGGAGTTTTTTTTCGGATGTGATTGCGTTGTGCCTGTTTACAGCAGAGCTGCGTTCTTGCGCCGTTAGGCCGACACATCCGACTTCTGCGGGCATTTGTTGACCGGGTTAACCTTCCCGGGGGTTTCTTAGGACGTTTGACTCTCACTGTTGTGGTGTTATCCCCCATCCCAGCTGGTCCATATAGAACAGCCAAAGATCCTGGTCAGCCCTCAAGGGAAGGCAGGGGCAGACCATGGCATTCCCCGCCATCCAAGGAGGCTTCCATACTTGCAGAGCCGATACATAGCGCTCTGGTACTGGGCTCACCCAAGGAATCGTCACGTCCTGCACATGGCTGCTTAGCCTCACTTCCGTATATTGGGCCTTCCGTTCACCATAGGCTGTTCTTCCGGAAACCAGAAGTATGCAGTCTGCAGATGACATCCACACAGTGAGCTTTCGATTCGGACTTTCCACGTAATGGATTTGCTATCCAAGCAATATTCCATTTCATGCCACTAGGACACTTTTCCACCTTTTATGAAGCCCACACAATGGGCTTTTGATTCGGACTTTCCACGTAATGGATTTGCTATCAAGCAATATTCCATTTCGTGCCACTAGGACACTTTTCCACCTTTTATGAAGCCCACACAGCGAGCTTTCGATTTGGACTTTCCACATAATGGATTTGCTATCCAAGCAATATTTCATTTCATGCCTCTGGGTCTTCATGCACCTTTAAATGTCAACCTGTATGTAGTTAAAGTAAGCTGCGGTCAACTTGAGCTTGTTGATATCTCCATAGAGCTTGTCCTCAAATGAAGCAGGTGTGGGCCAAAATATCTTTCTCTGTTCTGCATACGTTGGGCAATCCTGCAGCAAATGTTTTGCTGTCATTTTTCCAGTTCTACAATTACATTCATCAGTATCTCCTATCTTTAGTTTATTGAACAAGTGGTATTTCAGCCTGTTATGTCCTGTGCGGAGTCTGAAGTTTGCTACTTGTTCTCTTCGGTCGAGTTTGTAATATGCATCATCCTTCTGATGGCCTGGATGCTCAGATTCCCATTTGGTTCTATAAGTGCTTTTTATCAACCTCTTTGCCTCATTATAGGTTATGTCTATGTCAGGCTGTGGTAGTCGTCCGCCCTCTTTTGCCAGTCTGTCAGCCTCTTCGTTTCCAGGTATACTGCAATGTGATGGGATCCACTGTATTACAACTTTTTTGGATTTCTGGCATAGACCATGGAGTGCTGCTCTTAGGTCAGTTAGTTCTGTGCTGTTATTGCTCTTGAGTATTGAGACAGCTGACTTTGCATCTGTGAAGATAGCTATTTGCTTCTCTTTATTTTCCTCCATCAGGAGCATTTCTGCTGCAGTTTTCAAAGCCTCTACCTCCGCTTTGAAGTTACTTGAAAATTTTCCAGTTGCCATTGAATGTGTTTTTTTCACTCCATTTTTTAAATTTAGGAGAATTCCTCCTCCTCCATTCTCTATTGAATTTTTGGCTGATCCATCTGTATATGCATGGGTCCAATTCCTGCTTGGGTAATGTTCTTTTATGTAGTTTAGGGTTATTTCTCTTCTTTCGGTTTCATGCTGAGTGTTCTTTTTCTCAATACCAGGAATGTTTTCTATCATCTCAGGCAGTTGCTGCTGTCTCCAAGCTGGGAAGTTGTGTGCATTGTGTATGGGCTTGACTGTTGATATGTTAAGTATAGGATCTGCCCTAATCCTTCGTTTTGCAGTTTCTACAAAGTTGCTACGCTTCAGTCTTCCCTTTCCAAAACCATTAAATCTGTTGTACATAGGGTGGTCTGTCAATCTTCTAAATTTTTCTGCTTGTTGCTGGGCTCTGCTATCTCTTCTATCCTGCATTGGTTGTAAACAAGTGATCTTTTCTAGTTCATTAATAGGCGTTGTCTTCAGGCTTCCAGTTATGATTCGCATTCCTTGGTTTTGGACTCTACTTATTTTGTTAAAGTTTGACTTAGCTGCTGTTGCCCAAGCTGCAATGCCATATTCCAGTACTGGCCTCACCCGTCCAGTATATAACTTCTTGAGAACTTTCTCATCTGCTCCCCACGTTGTACCAGCAAGCTTTTTCATGATTGCCATTCTCTGCCTTGCTCTTGTTCGATTTTTCTCAACCTGTGTCTTCCATGTCAGGCGACGATCAAAGGTGACGCCTAGATAGTTTGGATTTTCTTCATGGCGCAATATTTTTCCATTAAATACCAGCTTAGGTTGCTGAGTTTTATTTGAGAGGGAGAACACTGTGCATGTTGTTTTCTCCTCACTTATCTTCACTAGCCATGATTTTGACCAGTCCTCTAGCGCTAATAAGGCTTGCTGTATTCTGCTGTTAGCTGTACTAATATATTCTTCAGATGTCCATATGGCTAGGTCATCTGCAAAGGAGGATGTGTGTACTCTGGCTGGAAAATTTTCTGTGATGTCATTTATATATGCTAGGAATAATGTTGGTGAAAGAACTCCTCCTTGGGGGACACCTTGCTCCAGCAGCATCATTTTGCTTGTTTGTCCTTGTACTTTTGTCCTGGCAGTTCTGTTTTCAAGGTAGTGGCTGATCCATTTATACATTTTTCCACAAACATGCATGTTTTGCAGTTTTACTTTCAGTCCTTCCTTCCATACTTTATCAAATGCTTTTTCTAAATCTATCCAGACTGCTAGTGTGTGCTTTTTCTCTTGGAAGGCATCCTCTATTTCCTGAGCTATATAGGTTATTTGATCTTCAGTGGATCTGTATTTTCTGAATCCTGCTTGGTGTGGTGTTAAGAGTTTGTTTTCTTCCAGATGCCATGTTAGCCTGCCATTGATAATGCGTTCCATTAATTTTCCTACACAGCTCAGTAGACTGATAGGTCGATAGCCATTTGGTTCTTCCAGGTCTTTTCCTTTCTTTGGGACTGGTATTAGTATAGCTTCCTTCCATGCCTGTGGGACTATTCCTCTCTTCCAGCTGTTATTTAGGACTGCTAGTAGTTTCTTCTTTGCCTTGGTGCCTAGTCCTATTAGCATTTCATTTGTGATTCCATCCTTTCCTGGTGATTTCTTCTGTTTTAGGGTATTCATTGCCTGTTCCATTTCTTCCATTGTTAGATTTGCCATCATATATTCTGCTGCTGTCTCTGTATTTCTATGATGTATCTGTTTGTCTTTGATTGCTTTCTTCTGTTCGGTTGTAATATCAATGTGGTTTGCATTTGCATAGTGTTCCATTAGTGCATTTGCAGCCTTTTTGCCTGTAAGCAAGGCATTTCCTTGTTTAATTGTTATTTGTTTGTTTCTAGGTCCTTCATTGTTCATGGCTTTCACTAGTTTCCATAGTTTGTTTCCATCCCTGTCAAAATTCAGGTTTTCTGTTTTTTCCCTCCAACAATCTCTTGTTGTTTGATTTACTGTTCTTTTATATTTTGCTGAGATGGCTTTGAGAGAGATGTTTGCTTCAATTGTTTGTTCTCTCTCTGCTGTCTTCCTGGCATCTTCAACTTTGTCCTCCAAACTTTGTAGTTCTTCAGTCCAGTATGGTTTGTAATTTTTTCCTCGCTCCTCTTGGAATGGACTCAGTGGCTGCCTGTATTATCGCTCTGTTTAGACTTTCCACCATTTGCTTTATGTTGCCATATCGTGTATTTATGTTTTCACAATATTTGTCTGTTAGTATGGCAAATCTGTCTCAATCTGCTCGTTTGTAATTCCAGCGGGGCAAGGGCTTTTGCTCCTGTGGAACATACTCCATATTCATTTCAAGCTTGATTGGTCTGTGGTCACTACCTGCTAATTGGTCCAGCACATGGCGATCGATTTTGTGGAGGATGTCTCCTGTGCAGAAAGCTAAGTCTGGAGTAGAAGTGGTAAGCCATCTTCTGGAGTAGAAGCTCGGTGTGTCATCCGCTTTGTTGAGTAGATGGAGATTTGAGTCTATTTCCCAGTCCTCCAATTCATCTCCTCTTTTGTCAGTATCTGGGTATCCCCATCTTTCTGAACGGCTATTAAAGTCTCCGACAATAATGCAGTTTGTGTCAGTTATTTTCATGTTTGGGAGTGTAAGGTCCTTATCTGCTGGGCTATACAGATTGTAGATTCTTATTTTCACGTCCTTTATCATTATATCAACACCTATAATTTCCGTTTGGTTGTCAGAGATCACAGATACTTCGCTGCAAGGTATTGTATTTCGTGTAAGTATTAGAACTCCTCCTTTGTGTCCTTCACGGTCGAAACGTGTGGCCTGATATCCTCTGACTGAGAATTTGTGATTGGCGTTGAGGTGTGTCTCTTGAATGCATGCCACATCTATTCTATCTTTATGAAGACGCTGTGTTAGGGAGTCTTTCTTCTTGTAAACTCCTTCGGCATTCCACTGTAGTATGTTGAGTGTCCGGGGTATTTGGTCAATAGCTCTTAACCTACTCCTCTGTGCCTTGACTCCACATCACAGGGGAAGGTGACCACCAGTAGTCATGGGTGGACCCCCTCGAGGCAGGGGGCCCGGCACTATCACCGCCTGATGGGACTTCACGGGATTAGCACCATATCGATTAATTTTGATTTGTGACATCATGAATTAAGTTACGTTGCACTGCTTTGTCAAGCCTGTGGCTCAGTACATCCGATTTCGACAAGCATTTATTCGGGATGCTTTCCCTAGCCTTTGACTGTCCCCAGTCTACCTACAAGGCAGCAGGTTTCACGTTGCACTGCTTTGTCAAGCCTGTGGCTCAGTACATCCGATTTCGACAAGCATGTATTTGGGGTGCTTTCCCTAGCCTTTGACTGTCCCCAGTCTACCTACAAGGCAGCAGGTTTCACGTTGCACTGCTTTGTCAAGCCTGTGGCTCAGTACATCCGATTTCGACAAGCATGTATTTGGGGTGCTTTCCCTAGCCTTTGACTGTCCCCAGTCTACCTACAAGGCAGCAGGTTTGTGTGACTCTTCGTCTGGTCCCTCTCCCTTGACCTGTCCAACATGGGTGGCCCTACCAGTAGCTGTGCTACCGTCGGCATAGCTCTCGGGGTCATTGGGACGCACAAGCCCCTCTACCTCGTCACGGTGGACACACAGCAGAGGGGTATTGTGAGATATAAAGTAGAAGAAACAAGATAACATGTCCTGAAGAAAGCCTGTCTATGCTGTATTGTGAGATATAAAGTAGAAGAAACAAGATAACATGCCCTGAAGAAAGCCTGTCTATGCTGTATTGTGAGATATAAAGTAGAAGAAACAAGATAACATGTCCTGAAGAAAGCCTGTCTATGCTGTATTGTGAGATATAAAGTAGAAGAAACAAGATAACATGTCCTGAAGAAAGCCTGTCTATGCTGTATTGTGAGATATAAAGTAGAAGAAACAAGATAACATGTCCTGAAGAAAGCCTGTCTATGCTGTATTGTGAGATATAAAGTAGAAGAAACAAGATAACATGCCCTGAAGAAAGCCTGTCTATGCTGTATTGTGAGATATAAAGTAGAAGAAACAAGATAACATGTCCTGAAGAAAGCCTGTCAATGCTGTATTGTGAGATATAAAGTAGAAGAAACAAGATAACATGTCCTGAAGAAAGCCTGTCTATGCTGTATTGTGAGATATAAAGTAGAAGAAACAAGATAACATGTCCTGAAGAAAGCCTGTCTATGCTGTATTGTGAGATATAAAGTAGAAGAAACAAGATAACATGTCCTGAAGAAAGCCTGTCTATGCTGTATTGTGAGATATAAAGTAGAAGAAACAAGATAACATGTCCTGAAGAAAGCCTGTCTATGCTGTATTGTGAGATATAAAGTAAAAGAAACAAGATAACATGTCCTGAAGAAAGAACCTGCCACTACGGGTCGGTGATGTGTTAGAGCCATCACAATGTGTATATCCTAGTGAATGGAGGAATAGATGGCCGTACTTTCTCTCTCTTAACGAACGTTGGCGTCGTACCACAGTCCGACTTCGCTCATAACATTATCAGAGTAGTAATAATTGTTTTAAAAATTAGTGCATTGCAGGATGTTGCTATCAATCCCATTCGGGGCTGATTTTCTATACAATATTACGTTCGATAGTTTGCCAATGCTTTCAGAACGAGAAGTCTTCGTTGAATTCCAAACTGACGCGTGAAAGAAACGATCCCGCTACCTTGTCATCAGCGTACGGGAAGTTTCAGATCTAGAGGGCCTTTATCCCTTCAGCCCCAGGGCAGTAGAAGAGAAGACGTATCTCTTGAGACTGCTAGTGACATCTAGAAATATAAACGCCTAACCACACTGCTAAGTTAGCTAGTTGCATATCCTTTACAGGACGTCGCAGTCAACCTCGGCATTTTTTTTGCTGTTTGTGATTTCTTGGCAAATTTACGTTCAGTAGTTTGCATCCATAGCATTTTATTTTTTAATAAAATGCGTGTCGGTCTGCTGCCAAACCGCCCCCTGCTGTGTATCAAATGCGGTATGCGGGATGACGAATTACGTCCGTAACCCCTTTGCGATAGAGCCGGTTAAAGACACAGCTAAAGACGTGGTACATCATTTATGCAGCTAAAGACACACTAAATCATGTATACAGCTAAAGACATGGTAAATCATCTATACAGCTAAAGACATGGTAAATCATTTATATAGCTAAAGACATGGTAAATCATCTATACAGCTACAGACATTGTAAATCATTTATATAGCTAAAGACAAGGCACATCATTTATACAGTTAGAAACATGGTAATTCGTGTATACAGTTAAAGGAACGGTAATCATTTGTGCAGTTAAAGACATTTTATATCATTT
>JACEFZ010017905.1:0-50000 GCA_014155875.1 Cepaea nemoralis | reverse complement strand
AACAGGAACAGAAGTCAGCGTGCATGTGTGTGCAGATCTCGAACGAGGCTGTTTGGCCCAAAGTTTTGAAGAGAACATTCTGCATAATTTTCCTAAAGAAAAGACATTTCAAAGCGTGTTCCAACTATCATACTATCACACTAACTCATGGTAGCAAAATCCTCTCTCATGAAGAGGGCTGAATGTAAGCTAGAATATCAATCACAAGACATGCAGACAGTGCATAGAAACCGGGGACTACATATGCACAATGAAAAACATCTCAATGCAGATCTTCATACTTGCTTCGTAAACTACAGTAAGACCTTCGACTGTGTTCAACATCATGCATCGAGTAATGTCGTGAGTGACACGGGAGGTGTAGCACATTTTATCCACTTAATCGTATCATTATATCATGAATAAAAAGCAGCTGTCAGATTAACTGTCGAAATATCAAAGTGATTTTATGTGCAAATGGGATTAAGACACAGGTGCATTCTCTCAGCACACCTGTTCAATATATATGCAAAAGTGTTTTTTGTTTTACAAGAAACGGAACATGTACATCCATTTATAATTGGTGGAAATTCAATTTAAGAGCTTACATATGTAGATAACGCTTCCCTTCTTTCAAATAGAGCTGAGCCATTAGAAGAGTTAATTCTATTTGTGAAAAATAAAAACATCTTGTCGTGTTTTTAAAATAAAAGAAAACAAAAAGAGTAAAACAAAAATAAAACGTAACAAATAATCCTCATCTAATATAAATAAATTGAAAATGTCAAAAAACTTTGAATATCTTGGCTTCATAATGAACGAGTGGGACTGTTCTAAAGACGTCACACGTAGAACGGCCATAGCACTGTAAAGGTCAAACAGAATTAACATTCTATAGTACATTAATGTCACGCAAATTAAAATAACATGCTTCAAAGCATGCATCTTTCCCATGGCAACATACGGTTGTTGGTCGTGCGTTATTTCGCAATAACTAAAGTAGAAAATCTAGAACCTTCAATTGTTAGAATAATAGGGACACTAAAGAATAAAATTACTGACACTCTACAAGATCTGAACGTGAAAGAAAGCTGGTCCATAAACAACAGCGTGTCTCGGATACTAATATACCACGAGGCTTCAAATGAAAACTGAAATTTGTGTGTGTGTGTGTGTGTGTGTGTGTGTGTGTGTGTGTGTGTGTGTGTGTGTGTGTGTGAATATATTTTGAAAAAGTAAAGAACAAATGTATAATTTTTTTCGATCAAGTCACCACTGCGTTCAATGGACGTCCTCCAGTGCCGATAAAGTGCTTGAATTCCTGTAGAAGAAAATTATCTCAGTCTCGTGTGTAATCAATCATGCACCACCTGCTGTACCTATTCACAGAAGTCACGCCATTTTGAAACTTTCTACTCAACTCATACACTTGCTGGACTGACAGGCGTGCATCACCACACTGGATCTTTATTCGCCGATTAATTTTTATAGTTTTCATCCCTTTACTGATAAAAAAAAAACGGATAGCAAAACGCTGCACCTCTTTGATGAATGTAAAATGTGGGGCGGCCATCTTTAAACTGTCCTTATGATTTCACCGTCTTCGGCTGCACCGCAATGTCATATGTTTAACACTCTTTAAATCCTTAACAACAATTTTGACAGGTTACAAGACATTGATATGGTTATTGTAATTTCTATCACACTATTGAGGTTTTCATGTGAAACCTACTCTTACATAAGCTATATTCAACGCCGCAGTGGTTTGGGGAGAGCGGTGATGGAAGACATGGTTTTTTATAAGAAAAGACAGGAATCGACCAGCACCAAGATGGTATGGTAGACACGTTGGGCAACAGGGTGGTGGAACTATTAAACGTTGGATAACGTGTTCGGCTTTCTGAGGAAATGGCAAAGAATACCATGGACAGACAGAAAAACCAATGACCAAGTCCTACAAGAAGCAAATGAAAATCGTACACTGATTAGAGAAATTAGACGTAGTCAGTCGTAATTTTTTGGTCACGTTATGTGGAAAAATAAATTGGAGAACTTGGTGACAACTGGCAAGATGGAGAGGAAGAGAACAAGGGGAAGGCAGAGAAATAAATACCTGGATGGCTTGGCCACGTGATATGGCCGAGACAAGAACACTGAGCTGATCCACGACTCTGGTGATCGAGTGAGATGGTGAAACATGGCCACCCACGCTTATCGACATGGTACATGATGAATGAATCTGTTCGGCGGGCCCCAGTGAGAGCAATGTTCTGCAAAGAACCTCCTACATGATCATCGTAGTTATGATTATGTAGCAAGTCCTTTGAAGAACGTCGCAGTCATCACGGCTCGTCGGGGAGGCTCTTGTTCCTTGGCCAGATCCCTTGCCTCATGCCTTCTCCTGTCTGCTGCATCTAGAAAGCCCTAGGTTTATTGTCGTCTTGGTCGACCTCTGCCAATAAACACTACTTCAATTTCAGTTCTTTCTAAGCCATTATTTTAACGGTGCACACATATATTCCCTTTCCTGTCTTATAGATGCACATTAATGCCCGTTCATATATACAACTAAAAGTATTCAACATCGCAATACCAGACAACACAATGTTCAAGGAAGGAGATCTATTACACAAGAACCCATATCTCAACTGCATATCGATAAACTCCTTGGATCCAGAAACAACTGCACACTTAAGATAATTGTAACCGTTACATCCCTCCCCGTCCTCTCTCCTTGTCCATCTTCCTTCTTCTCACTCTCTAAGCAGCAACGAGTACCGTCACCTCCTACACTTCTGGTAATACTCTCCTCCACACTCCCTCCGCCTATTAATTCCAGAAGATTCCATCGTTACCAACGTGCGAACAAAGTTAGAGGATGATTAAAAAGTCCGCTTTTTCCAGAAGACGCGTTCAATGACAATATTTTCACAATGCCTCTCTCTAATGAATCGGAATCCTACGAACCATCCGTTAGCTTTTCAGCAAAATCCTCTTGAAAAGAACGACTTGGAACCTTCACAATAGAAATCCTAATTAGGAGAAAAAGCACTTTCTCTTTCATTTTGTGTCATTCTGGTCTTCCTATTCATATGAAGTTACCAGACGCGGGGACAATGCGAATGAATAAAAGACTATTATTTTGAACAGCTAATTAAAGCAGGGGAAACTACTCCTAACGTACAAGAGAAGTTCCGGAAGTTTTGTTTTCATTCTTTATGGCGGTGTCTGGAAGCGAGGCTCAGATGCGACTTTACCAGAGTCGCCTGCAGCTTCTACTTCCGGTTTTCAAGGAAATTTTGACATGGACGACTCTTCATAAACCTGCAGAAAAGTGAGATGGCATAGTTAAATGAAGAGGGCAAGAATATGATGAGAAAAATAACACTAACAGCAACAAAAAAGCAAAAAAAAAAAAAAAAAAGGGTTCCAGAAATAAATAGCCACTGTAATTAATTCAATGATGCCGGTGCGTTATGTTCCGGTGTATATTTATAATGTTGTTGTTGTGTTGTTGTTGTTGCTGTTGTCATCATTAATGCTGTGATTATTGATCCCTCGCTTTTTTTAGGGTCCGTTATATGAATTAAGGTCCCCGCGAGCGATTATTTCTAGGAGCTGCTTTTCTCTGTACGTGAGCGTTCTATGTATGTGATGTCAAGAAAGGAGCATTGTAATATTTCATATGTCTGTGGTGTCATGTTTTTAAGCATTTATTTGCATGTGTCTACTTGTATTTCATAAATACATTTTTTGTGTGGTTCTTTAATATTCAAATCATCAAGTATCAATATATAGACATACAAACATACACAGATACATACATCCATAGATAGATAAACAGACAGATAGACGTTCTTACGTACGTACGTATCTACACACAACCACACCCCCCCCCCCCCACCCCGACACACACACACACAGGTGCGATATCTGTCACCATGTATCAGCAAATAGACACGGAAACATACATAGATACATGCAAATGTCACATACAGACAGACTAACACAAAGATAGACAGACAAACAGACAGACACAGAGAGAAAGATGTACGTACGTACATACATAATACGCACACATGCGATATCTATCAGATTGTGCTGGCAAATAGATATCAAAATAAATATAAACCCATAGAAGCACAGACAGAGAGACACAGACATTTAGGCAGACATTTGTTTTTATATACATACACACATACATGCATGCGTGTGTCCATCCATACAGTGTCGGAATGGGTCTAAAAATATGGATTGCCCGGAAACAAATTTATTAAGAGGTCATTAACATTTTGAACATGTTGTCTATTGTTTAAGGCACCCTGTATCAGGGGCTCACATAACTCACTTGCCATCGAGCAACTTAACAACCTAGCCAGTCCGCAACTGCATACTGACATATCTAAGTGGGTTTGTGTCTTAGATTATTCTATATTTAGTTGCACTCTGACTTTTCTCTTCTCACTCTGACTTTGACTTCTTTTATTTCACTAGTGCCTTCTGGTCGAGAGTGGTTTAATCTTTGTCTCTATATATTTCCTTCTGTCTTTCTGCTCTGTCATGATAAGAACTTTTGAAAGATCGTCTCTAATGGTTGGTTAGTTTATGACTGAATAATTGACATTTGTTTGTCAGTTCTTAGTTAGATATGACTGAGCTACGGTATTTCAATAGACGGGAATATCTGCTTTCGAATGTTGGGCGGCGCTCACCAAAGCCGACACTCAAAACTGTGCCTCGGTTCGGATGGAGGAGCGCAACTGGGAGGGTACAAGCCTTATCCCGGTGCGAAGAAATGCAACTTAAAGACTAAATGTCATGGCAGGGCAGACCAGGTCCTGAGCCTTCATCGGCAGTACGTCTGGATCTAAGCTCAGACAAGGGGACAGTTAGAGCATGGCTTTACTGACCCGACAGCTTCGGCAGCTGGTCTTGTTCTAGGCGTATTGGTGTTACCTTTCCTCTGCAGTAAACTAGGCAGACCGAGAGAGGGATCATGCTGCATGGGCAACACATGATCTCTAAATTCAGCCCAGGCTTTGTGTTAAAGATAGGTATAACTCCATTTTACAAACTATCGTCTTTCAAGACGGCAAGATGCCAGCCAGTTCACATCTGTGTCATAATAAGTAAATATGATCTCTATGCCGAGTGTCAATACGAGTTGTCATAAAGTTTAGAAATGTGAAGTTTATTTATTCATTTATTTATTTTTAATTGAGCTCATTCTGTCCAATTCATTTGTCTATTTTCAGACTGGAACACTCTGTGTCAGAACGAGTTATATGAACTATGAACTATAGTAAACTATAGTAGAAACATTTAAAGTATCAAGTCAATGAGAGAAACAGTTTAAGTGACAACTAGAAAAACAGTTTAAGCAAGCACCAGGACAGAACTAATAAATGAAACAACTAGGACAGAGATAATTAAAACAAAATCTAAAAGTTAAAGTGACAACTAAAACGGAATAAGAGCTAGAACAGAAACAGTTAGAGTGACATCTACGGGTGAAACAGTTAAAATAATAACTAGCAGGGTGATAGCTAAAGTTGCAACTAAGGCAGAGATAGTAAAAGTTACAAACTTTGATTGAAAATGTGAAATTCACAACTAGAACGTAAACAGTCACTGTAACAACTGTAACAGAAAATCATAAAGTTACAACTGAGAGAGAAAATATTAAAGTAATATCTAGGGGAAAAAATAAACAATGAAAGTAACAGCTAGGTCAGAAACAATTAAAGTAACGATTAGAACAGAACCAAATAAGTAACAAATAAATCAGAAACAATTAAAGTTTTCAGTAAAATAACTAGAACAGAGGCATTTAAAGTGGCCACTAAATCAGAAATAATTATAGTAACAGCTAAAACAGTTAAGTTAGCTGCAAATCCTTCACAGGACGTCACGGTAAATCATAGCATTTGTTGGCTGTTTGTGATTTCTTGACAAGTTTACGTTCAGTAGTTTACCACTGCTTTCTGAACGTCCAGCACTCATATCAATATGAAATCAGAGCAAGTCGGCCTGCTTCCAAATCACCCGCAGCTGTATCTTGAACGCGGTATGCGGGTTTGCGAATTGCTTCTGTTACTCATTCGCCACAGCGCCGGCTCTATGACATAGTAGTTTCATATAACAGTCTGGAAGTGAAGTAGTTAGGAAATCAATGTGGAAGTCCCTTAAGAAGTAACAGACCAACGCACGAGGCAATAGTAAGTACAAGACCCTTTAACTCGCCTTAAGACACTTTTGGCATATGGTCATTGACCTATGTTTGTATCGGTCAGTCGGGACTCGGTGGTCGATGTGATCAGTATCTCGCCTGCCGCCTTTACATCCCAATACATTTCCTGGTACCCATTTTTAGGCTGGTTCGACCTGTTGGCCCAGGTCACATTTTAAAATTCGAATTCACCCCAAGAGGCGATGCCTAGTACAAAAAATCGCTTGGGTAGCTCTCTGTTTTTACTCAGTCTCCGTCTCGGAAAAAGATTTAGGCACTACTCGTCACAGATCACTATATTTAAGGTGCATTTGTAAAGAAGAGCTTAGTCAGTGTCATTAGTCAGGGTGGTTGCTAAGATCACTAGTCACTCAATCAGTCATCCAGAGTCACTTCTTTGGGGTGTCAGTCTCGTGAGCGTCTAATGCAGAATCTATCATTTGTACCGGACAGATTGCGCATAAGTACGGCAGCAAGTGGCTGCGATTATCACGTGATTTGTGCTCAATGAGCCCACAAAGAGCGAAAAGAATCACCAATCCTTGTACATTATCCACAAGTTTAGAAAGAAGTAATCATCCCTCGGCAGCCGCAATCATTTCCGGACACCCACGAAGGGCACGTTAATCTCGCAGTGGTCGCCCAAGCAATGTTGACTTTGTGTATTACGTATGTGGCCTCAAAACGAGGCCTGACCTCGGAAGCCATTAATACAGAATCTTTTTCTAGCAGTGCTGTCTCCTTTCCTGGGGAAATTGTGTTGTCTGATGGAAGAGAACTATTTGCCAGGGCGGTGTGATTAAACGGTGTAAAATGGCGTTGGCTGTGATGAAGCGCATTGCCCTATTCCGTCGTGTATTCGCAAGCTTCCCTCGAAACTGTGAGGTCGAAGGAGGTCGAACGCTAGGAAATTAATCAAAGATCCCCCTAACTTCACTCCTTAAATCGTCATGTTTACGAGATGAATGGACCCCACTTGTTGCTTTTCAAACGACTCTTCTCACGAGGAAATTTATGTTATAATACTTGTTTCTTTATACGCGTCTTGCCACATGCAAAACCTGAGGATTGATCTCAGAGAAAATTAGCAGCTTATAATGATGCTGTCTCTACGATGTGAGGTGCCTGAATGAGGATAATAACTGATATTTATGAGAGACCTTAGGTCTGGGACATTTTTTTTTTCTTGTTGGAATATTTTTCTTGTGATATCTTCTAAATTAGATATTTTCGGGCAGGAGGCAAAAAAGAAAAAATGTAGGAGTAAAAGAAGCATAATTGAGGATTACAAGTTATTTGTGGATATTAGTTTTGCTGTTATAGACTGTGTTTGTAACAATGAACTTTAGCTGCAATCAAAAGATTGAGATCTCATAGATGGAGATTGTTGCGATTGCAATCCCCCATACGACACAGTTTAATTGGTGGAATATGTATGTAGAAATACAGGATCGACATTCCCTCCCAATTTGGAAAGATCAGGTTGTGTGACAGTGTGTTCCATGCTCAGTCTTCGGAGACTTAGATGGATAGGACACGTTAGGAGGACGGATGATGGTAGAATACCAAAGGACATCTTTTTTGGTGAAATACAGACGGGTAGGAGATCTCAGAGTCGGTCTCTACTACGATACAAAGATGTGTGTAAGCGGGACATGATTGATACACGTATTGATAATGTACATTGGGAGCAGGTCGCCGCTGAACGTGTTGCATGGAAGGCAACTATCAGAAATTTAATACAGACAAAGGAGAAAATGATTGCAGATAAAGCACACCCACGTAAGATGGTGCATGATGGTGGAAATGACCATGCGTTCACATGCATCCACTGTGGACGAACATTTACAACGCGAATTGGCCTTATCAGCCACATTCGCCACCGCCATGGGTTGTAATTATTATGCCTTTTTGAAGCACAATGTACAAAACTATCGTCTATCAAGACGGAAAGATCCCAATATAATTCCCTCACAAGAAGCAGTTTATCTGCTTCTGCTGTGTTCGTCCCGAATGTTGTTTTAGACGTAACTATGTTATGCATTTTTACAGCTGAGCTGCGATATTTGCACCTTTCGGCCGACACATCGACTTCTTCATGCATTTGTTAGCTGGGTTACCTTCCTGGGTGTTTTTTAGAACGTTTGATTCTAGCTGGTATGGTGTTATACCCATCCAAACTGGCCCATTTAGAACAGCCGAAGACGACCTGGTCAGCCCTCAAGGGAAGGCAGGGGCAGACCAATATAATCCCCGCCATCCAAGAAGGGTTCCATAATTGCGGAGCTGGTACTGGGCTCACCAAAGATTCGTCACGTCCTGTACAAGTGGAACAGTCATAACATCAGATGGGAGATGCCTTGAAGAGATTAGAACAAGAATCGCCATGGAGAAGGCAGCCTTTTGCAAGATTAAAAACATACTGACCAATAAAAAGATGTCGATTGCTACGAGAAAAAGAGTGTTGAGGTACAGCCTGTACTTTCGTTTGGATGTGAAGCGTGGACAAGGAGCAGACAAGCTGAAAAACATCTGATGGCTGTGGAAATGTGGCTTCTGAGGATAATGCAAAGAATACCATGGACAGACAGAAAATCCAGTGACCAAGTCCTACAAGAAACAAATGAAAACAGTAAATTGATTATAGAAATTAGACGTAGACAGTCACAATTTGTTGGCCATGTTATGAGAAGAAATAAATTGGAAAACTTGGTGACAACTGGCAAGATCGAGGGGAAGAGAACAAGAGGACAGATAAGTAAATACCCGGATGGCTTGACCATACCGTATGGTCGAGACAAGACCACTAAGCTGATCCACGACACTGGTGATCGAGTGAGATGGCAAAATATGACCGTCCACGCTTACCGGCATGGCACATGATAATGATGATGATGATGATGATGATGATGATGATATGATGATGATGATGATGATTACAAGGCTGCTTATCCTCACTTCCGTATATTGGGCCTTCCGTTAACCATAGGCTGCCTCTCCGGAAACCAGAAAAATGCAGTCTGCAGATGACATCAACACTGAGCTTTCGATTCAGACTTTAATGGATTTATTATCCAGCAGTTTATCCTTTGCAACTTATCTATGGAAATATAGAATCTACATTCCCAAAAAGACAGTTTAACTGTTGTAACATACATGTGTAAATAAGGAATCTACATTCCTCAACAAGACAAAGTTTATTACAATTACGACACACCAGGTTCTAAGTCAGTGGTAGGCCATTTGGAAGCAGACCGATTTTCGTTGATGTTCATAATTGTACGAGCGCCGGATATTCATAAAACAAATGCAAACAACTGAAAGTAAAATTGCCTAGAACATCTTAAGCAGTTAATAAAAGCTAATAAATGCTGAGGCTGATTGCAACGTCCTGAAAATGAAATGCAACTAATCTTAGCATTACTGCTATGAAAAACGTATAGAGGTCCCTAGAGTATGGTGTTGTCGAAACAGGACACGAACTAGCTTGACTGAAAAGTGGACAATTGAACACGTTCATGAAAATATGGCAGACAAAAGTAGACATCTCAAATATTTAGAAAGTGAAGACTGATAGCTTGGCCACACTTTAAGACACGAAGACAAACCAAGGAGAGTTATAGAGGGTAGCATATTGGTGAGAAGAGTAGGGTATGGACCATGTGCAACATTGATGGAACAGGCTTTCACAAATACATCAATGCAAGTATCATAAATCAATCAGGTGCCGTCTTCACAATGAAGGTTGGCTGCAATGGATCTCCAACACAGCCTGTCTTTCGCTCTGACTGCACATGCTTTCAGATTGCTGTTTGTCCACCTCGTGTTGTTATTTTTCCACTTGTATCGTTGTCTACCTCTTGCTCACTTGCCTTCAAACTTACCCTCCAGTATGATTTTCATAAGAGTATTATGCCTTTTAAAGTTGCCGAAATATTTCATTTGCCTCTTTTTTATTTCTTTTATCAACTCTCTTTTTCATGACCATCATGGTCATTATAATCATTACATCATTCTATCATTATCAACATCATTATGATTACATTAATATCATTACACTACATTCATAAATCATCATCATTGTATTACATTATTATCATTACGCTAGACCATACGTGTTAACAGGAGTGACATGAAATACAAAGTGGGATTTTGCTCATGGTACAAAATCAGATGCTTGTAGAATGCGTAATGTATGATATGGTTTGTGTCGTGCTTAGGGCACAAACCGAGCTGATTGTACGATAAGTGATATTTAATACAATGTGTTTTCATGCGTCGGAGTGTATTAAATTATTATTCAGTTTATGGGTTATGCCGAACAAGTTCTCTGGTGATAGACATGGCATTGCACATCCAAGTTTGCCTTCTACCATGAGACTGATTGTTAACTCATACTACTCCTTTGCAACATTCACTCATTCTCAAACATAATATTCATATGTATGGATGATCAATTTTCTCCTCTATCAGATATCATTCATATGTGCATGGATGATCAATTCTCTCATCTATCATCATTCATACTTTCATGTAAGATAAGTAGCTAGACTTATGTGATTTCCCAATGATAACTTTAAATATTAACACCACTGACATCACAATGAGATCTTACCCATTCATCAGACACAATCATATCTGTATGGATGACAATCATGCATATATAGGTGCTTTATCCATGATAAATTCAAAGGTTCAATAACAAGGATATTACAATGAAATCTCATCCCTCATCAGAAATTATAATATTTCCTGATTGATAATTAATCATTCATACTGAGTTGTTTTACAAGTGATACATTCACATCTGTTTACAATAATGAATCACACATGACACAAGCATGCTCCTCAATGACAATGATTTGTGTGATCATCAGACATAATTATGAGATTCTCAAAGGATACTTCCTCATGTGTAGCAATAAAGATAATACACAGGGGTCCCCACTGTCAGGATCTCCCCACCAGATCTGCCGTGTCTTCATCATCGACGCCTGGCAATTACGGCCAGGTACGCCTGTGAGCGGCACTAACTACGCAGTGACGAGAAGGGTCAGTTGTAGCACGCGAGGCACACGGAGTCCACGCAGGGAGGCAACCCGACCAACGAGGACTCACTGCGGTTAGAAGGCAGACGGCCTCGGACTGTGGTACAGGACAGACGTGGATGGAATGTGTGCTCGTATAGCTTGTGTGAGTGAACGCTATTAGAGAGAACGCCTGTTTGAGTATAGAAGACTGTGCGCCTGTGTTGTAAGTTGTGTATTGATACAGTGCATGTATATATTTATTGTATAATGGCATCACCATTGTGGTTGCGCGATGCCTGTAGTGTTTGCGGCAAGTGAGAAGTGCGAATAAAGTGTTTATAATTGTATTCGCCGTGTGTCACGTATAATCATTCTGTGACAGTGTTTGTATCACATCTGTTAGTTATTTACGAGCCCGTGTGATTGCGAATGCAAGATCCTGACACCCACATTGTCTCATGCATTTATGTGATCTACTCAGTCTACATTCAGGCATTATGAATCTTAACCATTCTAGCATGCCGCTTGACTAAGTATTATTGTGTGGCACAAACATTAATTCCATATGTTTACAACATTGAAAATACATTTGACTCACCACATGGGTGCTTTACTCAACACACAAAATAATGATCCCCATAGAATCTATTTGGTTCTTATGTGCTCATGAAATACCAGAAAACTATTTGCTTGTTCATGTGCTCATGTCAAAAATAAATCTACTGACTAATTACGCATTACACTAATTTCTCTATCAGTGCTGGCACATGTAAACTAGTTTTAAATCCTAAGTTACTCACCACTCTAAATCATTAATGAATGAGTTGACTACTTAAGAAATATGTACAACTTCAGTCTAATGCATAACATAAACTAATTTGTTAAGCTGGGAGAAAATAACATTCACTGTAGTTTTCTCCTAATGCATAGTTTATCTATGACAATGATAACTGAATATAATATTATTTAGTTTCTAGTAAATTAATTTCTTAAGAACTCACCACCTGGTTTTACAACCTTTGACTTACCAATTCTTCTTGGAAAATAGACTCACAGACTAAACTTAATTAAGATAAAATATAGCATTGTTTACCTCATTTCAATGAAATGCTCCAATCACCACATGTAAACAACAAGATGTAAGGACTAGAATCGGCTTGTTTCCAAATCTATTGGCTGATGAGTTTTGGTCCTGCTATTCTCACATGTTCATAGCAAGTATAGAGCTACCAACACAGACACAGGCGCCTTTTTTGTAGTTACGATGAGTGTGTGGCAAGTGAGAGATCTGGGGCCGGTTGCTGTTGTTTTTATCCCAGCTATTTCCGAGTTAAAGTTTTTCCCCATATCCGATCTTGATTCCTGAAGTGTGTGTTTTCCAATCCGGGGCGGTGTCGATTTTCCAGTATCCCCCAAGTTTAATGGTACCAGTGGTTTACGTTCTAGTACAATTTAGTTTTGATTTGAGGAGATCTTGACAGCTAGTAACGGCTTGTGAGTCAGTATACCACAAGCATGTTACTCTCCCGTGTGTTGCCGGGACCCATAAGGGAAGCAAAGAATAGCAACACTGTAGCCTACCACGCATGTCGTAAGAGGCGACTAAGGAGGCTTGATGGTTCCGTCGCCCTGCTACTGAGTGAGTGCATGGCGCGACACTGTGAGCTGTGAGTTTCGTGTGAAGTGCTTTTGAATCTGCCCAAGTTTTTATTTTTGGAACGTGACTGCATGTTCGGAAGCGATGGCAGGTGGCTATGTCCCAGAGTTGACCAGCTTTTGCCTTATGCAGAAATGCGTGGCTGCTGGGCTTCTGGTTGACTGCCACTGCCGTCGGTGATGAACTGTATGTTCGTGGACTGTGTAGGTGAACATCTAGGAAACATCCAGATAGGAAAATGACTGCCGATTCCATCAGAGATGAATTGGGTGTTTCGTGGGGGACTGGTGTGTTGACATTCTGGCGGCGGCATTGTACACAGTGTGTCTGTGCGGGTGTTGTTTGTCGAGACTCCTGTATTTTCCACTTTTCACATTGGGCAGTGGGGAGCATTTTGTGTGATATTCACTGGCATAGGAACGGAGCATAATGGGGACGACCCATTGCTGTGAAGTTGGAACTGCGACTAACTAACTAACTAAGCATGTTACTATTGCCTCATTACTATTAATCCAGCTCGTTCTTATTTGACAAATGCTACATGGCAGTGATAATGGCGATGATGATACCTATACTGGTGGTTTTGTTTTGAGATACTGAGGATAATGATACACGTGGTTGTGGTAAACATATATTTTATCTACGTAAGTTACATCAGAAGGATGATACATACAGATATTAAGAGCAGAATTGAACAAGCAAAAGCAGTATTTCAGAAAATGACAATAAGCTTACACAATAAGTCACCATCACTGAATATCAGAAAGAGAGTACCGATGATGATAACTATACTGATGGTCTTGTTTTGAGATACTGAGGATGATGATACTAGTGGTTGTGGTAAACATATATTTTATCTACGTAAGTTACATCAGAAGGATGATACATACAGATATTAAGAGCAGAATTGAACAAGCAAAAGCAGTATTTCAGAAAATGACAACAAGCTTATACGATAAGTCACCATCACTGAATGTCAGAAAGAGAGTACCAATATGTTGTATAGAACCCGTTTTGCCAATGAACCTTGGATTGTGAATGGACAAATTAGGAATATCTTGGAATCAGCTGAGATGTGATTTCTTAGGCGATTGTTGCGAATATCTTAGACTGCCAGAATAACTAACAACGATTGCTTGGAAGAGGCTAATTAAAGTAGCAGATTATAAACAACTATAGGGAAAGACAAACAGCGTTCTGTGGTCGTTAATGCAAAGAAAGGCATAGGAAAACAGCGTGACGACTGGAAAGTTCAGTGGTGGAAAGAGGCAGAGGCAGACCGAGAGAAATGATGCTAGATGGACTGAGACGGTGGCATGGAGGAATATTATCAGCAGAGGTGATCCAGAACACCAAGGACGGAGATCTGTGGAGAGACATAGACGCCTACGCCAGTTGGCAGGGCATGTGATAATGCTGCTAAGGCTCGGATGTTGACGTTTAATATATCAATTTCCCCCTTGATAGTATGAGTTTTCATCTGGGCAAGCGGACGTTTCTTTTCCGTTCAACCAAGAGTAAATGGAAAAAAAGAATGGTTAGTTTGCCAACAGCGGGCGCGTTAGCAAAGTTGATAGGGAGCTGTGCTGTAAATGCCATGAGCAAGGTCGGTCGAGGGTTCGACGCTTGGGTTATCACCTGCTAAGTGAGGGACGGACTGACCACCTATTCTCCCGCTCAATCGGGCCCATCAACATGGGATGAACCAGTCACAACGTTGTCCAATAATCGCAGGTTACTTCTTCGCAATAAATTTATGTTATGTTATTTATTTAGTTTTCACACTACACGGCGTCAAACCAAGACAAGTGTAACAGCAGGTGACTGAAATTGTAAATACATTTATACAGACCTATTTATTTGGAATTCAATGTTCTATATGAGATTTAAACTGTTAGGTATGCGTGACTTCACGAAAAAGAGAGATATTACAAAACGGACAGAGTGTATATAAGCACTTTACAGTACAAGGAACTCAACCCCGGTTAACTGAAATCATAACAGGAAAATAATATATAATATATACTCGCACACATACAGTCTACAAACACAAACAATAATATTATTTTACAGCTCAACTAATTAATTTATTTACATGTGTGATTCTCATCCACATTTATTCACCCCAGCTCCAGGATTCAGATATGAGATTATTTGTCCACTGAGACAGCCACACCAAAATAAGAATGTGTTCAATCATCAGACAGCAAGAAAAATGTTTCTAAATAATATGCACACAGATTTTGAACGGCTACAAATCAGATAAAAACTGCGAGATTAAAACATAAATATGCTAGAAAATTCACACCCGACCCCCATGACAAGTTATTAAATTTCTCAGTTTTACATAAATACAGCGTCGATATTCTTAAACTCTTGTGGTGTCAATCCAACGCTTTGGAGGAATCGATCCTGCAGAGCCTCCATGCTCATAAAACCTCATCAATTTTTGTTGTCCAGCTTTGATAGAAACAGCGTCATGAATCGACGGCAAACAAGAGTTCCATTCAACATGGGGAAAAGGCTGGGACAAAAGATGTGAATGGAGCTGAAGGGACGGGCTATTATTTCATCACTTTTGGGTTGCTCGGTCCACAAAAGAGTGTGCTGTTGCACTCATCACCGACGACTTTGATTGTTATAATTCCTGAATCTCCAGTAATGAAGAACTCTCTTTGCTTGGACTCTAGGGCAAGGAATCTTTGGCCGTCTACGTTGGACGGTTCAGGGAGTCTGTTTATATGTTCTATATTCTGTATGGGAACAGAGAAGACTAAAGGCTGGCGGTTTCTGAAAGGGGTAGTTCGTGAAAGTGATAAATAAATTGCATATTGCTGTTGGTGTAATATTGTGTTGTTAATATTGTTGCTACAGATGTTTTTGTTGTTATTGATTGTGTTGTTATTGATTGTGTTGTTGATGTTGTTGTTGCTGTTGTTGTTGACAGTATTGCTAATGGTTTTGCTATTGATATTGTTGTTATTGATTGTGTTGTTATTGATTGTGTTGTTATTGTTATTGTTATTGTTGTTAATGTTGTTGTTATTGATGTTGTTGTTATTGATTGTGTTGTTAATGTTGTTGTTATTGATGTTGTTGTTAATGATTGCATGGTTTTTGCTGCTGTTAAAGATTGTGTTGTTGTTATTGATAGTGTTGTTAACGTTGTTGTTATTGACTGTGTTGTTGTTTGTTATTGATTGTGTTGTTGTTTGTTATTGATTGTGTTGTTAAAGTTACTGCTATTGATGTTGTTGTTATTGATAGTGTTGTTAATGTTGTTGTTATTGATTGTGTAGTTGTTTGTTATTGATTGTGTTGTTAAAGTTACTGCTATTGATGTTGTTGTTATTGACTGTGTTGTTGTTTGTTATTGATTGTGTTGTTGTTTGTTATTGATTGTGTTGTTGTTTGTTATTGATTGTGTTGTTAAAGTTACTGCTATTGATGTTGTTGTTATTGATAGTGTTGTTAATGTTGTTGTTATTGATTGTGTTTGTTTGTTATTGATTGTGTTGTTAAAGTTACTGCTATTGATGTTGTTGTTATTGATAGTGTTGTTAATGTTGTTGTTATTGATTGTGTTGTTGTTTGTTATTGATTGTGTTGTTAAAGTTACTGCTATTGATGTTGTTGTTATTGATAGTGTTGTTAATGTTGTTGTTATTGATTGTGTTACTATTGTTGTTGTTATAGATACTATTGTAAATTTTATTGCTATTGATGTTATTATTATTGATTGTGGTGTTAATTGTTGGTTGCTATTGATGTTGTTGTTGCTATTGTTTGTGTTCTTGTTATTGTTTGCGTTGTTAATGCTTTCACTACTGATGTTATTATTATTGATTGTGTTGTTAATGTTATTGCTATTGATGATGTTGTTATTGATATTGTTGTTAATGTTGTTGCTATTGATGTTATTATCATTGATATTGTTGTAAGTGTTATTGCTATTGATGCTATTATTAATGATTGTGTTGTTAATGTTATTGCTTCCTTGCTTGTGTTCGCTGGCTGTGAACTCCAGCGTGATGTCATGTATAAAGACATCCTGTTGTCCAACATCATACCGGACCTGAGGTTTGTGTGAGTATTCGTTGTTCCATGTCTGGCTTATTGGTGTGCAGACTGGTGGTTCCTCGCCGTGCAGGCAGACACTCTCCGACTTCGGAAGAAATCAGCGATCCTACTACGTTAGCCAGGACCCCGAAGGGACCTGTTGATGTTATTGCTATTGATGTTATTGTTATTGATTGTGTTGTTAATGTTGTTGCTATTGATGTTGTTGTTGTTATTGTTATTATTATTGTTTGTGTTGTTAATGTTTTCACTACTGATGTTATTATTATTGATCTTGTTGTTAATGTTGTTGCTATTGATGTTGTTGTTATTGATTGTGTTGTTAATGTTGTTGTTATTGATGTTGTTGTTATTGTTATTGTTTGTGTTGTTAATGTTTTCACTATTGATGTTATTATTATTGATCTTGTTATTAATGTTGTTGTTATTGATAATATTGTTAATGTTGTTGCTATTGATGTTGTTGTTGTTGATTGTGTTGTTAATGTTGTTGTTATTGATGTTGTTGTTATTGATAATATTGTTAGTGTTGTTGCTATTGATGTTGTTGTTATTGATTGTGTTGTTAATGTTGTTGTTATTGATGTTGTTGTTATTGATAATATTGTTAGTGTTGTTGCTATTGATGTTGGTGTTATTGATTAGAGTGTCTTGTTTATGTTGTTGCTACTGATGTTGTTATTGATTGTGTTATTAATGTTGTTGCTATTGATGTTATTGGTGTTATTGATTGTGTTATTAATGTTTTTACTATTGATGTTGTTGTTACTGATGCCGCCGTTCTTCATCATTATCATATGCCTTTCCGACTGGCGTTGTAAGCATGCTTCTACACAACTTGCGATCTCCAACATCATGTAACATTTCGTGCGCTGAAACCATTCCGCTTCATGACAGAAGACTGTCAAGAATTTTGCCTCAATGTCTTCCTCTATCTCTCTTCCCACAAATCATTTCAGGTTTTCACAATAAGTTCTAGTTTTTGTCTTTTCATAAAATTAAAAAAAAAAAGGAAAAAAAAAAGAATATACACATATATATTCCCTTAGTGAATTTAAACAAAGAAGCAACAAACAATAAGTTGAACTATTCATAATTAGTCATTAGTCGCGATTCCAACTTCACGGCAACGAGTCGTCCCCATTATGCTCCGTTTCCATGCCATTGAATATCGATCAAAATGCTCATCACTGCCGCATGTGAAAAGTGGAACAGACAGGAGTTTCGACAAACCAACAGCCCGCACAGGTATACTATGCATAATGCCGCCGCCAAAATGCTAACACAAAAGTCCACTACGAAATATACAGTTTATTGTCGATGGAAGCGGCAGTCACTAGAAAACCAGCAGCTACACATTACTGCATAAGGCAATCCAGTCAGTTCTGCAACAAGCCGGCCGCCATCATTTCGAACATGCAGTTCACGCTACAAGCAACCGCGGACAGATGTAAAAGCATTTCACGCTAAATTCACAGCTCACAGTGTCGAGCCACTCACTCAACCCAGTAGCAGGGCGACGGAATCATGCACTTCCAGTCCAACATAAGAAAAATACGAATGCAAACGGTTGCTGCAAGCATAAATACACCAAATGCCCTATCCGTTCAAATGCAAATCCTCCATGTTGGGGACCGGAAGTCATATATCAAATGAAGTGGACAAATAAATAACACCTTGTTGTTTGTTTACATGAAGATCTTATGTTTGTTGTTTTGCCGAAGAATGTTAATTTACCTTTTTGCTTCATTGATATCGTATCCTTAATGTCTCTTAGTGGAATCGCAGGGCGATGTACCTTGGTAAATTCCCGGTCCATTAGCACTTGATGAAATCACGGTGCAATATCACTTGATGAAATCACGGTGTAATGTCCCTCAAAGAAATCACGTGTAATGTCACTTGATGAAATCGCAGCGTAAAGTCACTTGATGAGATGACAATGATGTTGTTGTTATTGATGTTGTTGTTATTGATTGTGTTGTTAATGTTGTTGTTATTGATGTTGTTGTTAATGATTGCGTGGTTTTTGCTGCTGTTAATGATTGTGTTGTTGTTATTGATAGTGTTGTTAACGTTGTTGTTATTGACTGTGTTGTTGTTTGTTATTGATTGTGTTGTTAAAGTTACTGCTATTGATGTTGTTGTTATTGATAGTGTTGTTAATGTTGTTGTTATTGATTGTGTTACTATTGTTGTTGTTATAGATACTATTGTAAATTTTATTGCTATTGATATTATTATTATTGATTGTGGTGTTAATTGTTGTTGCTATTGATGTTGTTGTTGCTATTGTTTGTGTTCTTGTTATTGTTTGCGTTGTTAATGCTTTCACTACTGATTTTATTATTATTGATTGTGTTGTTAATGTTATTGCTATTGATGATGTTGTTATTGATATTGTTGTTAATGTTGTTGCTATTGATGTTATTATCATTGATATTGTTGTAAGTGTTATTGCTATTGATGCTATTATTAATGATTGTGGTGTTAATGTTATTGCTTCCTTGCTTGTGTTCGCTGGCTGTGAACTCCAGCGTGATGTCATGTATAAAGACATCCTGTTGTCCAACATCATACCGGACCTGAGGTTTGTGTGAGTATTCGTTGTCCCATGTCTGGCTTATTGGTGTGCAGACTGGTGGTTCCTCGCCGTGCAGGCAGACACTCTCCGACTTCGGAAGAAATCAGCGATCCTACTACGTTAGTAAGGACCCCGAAGGGACCTGTTGATGTTATTGCTATTGATGTTATTGTTATTGATTGTGTTGTTAATGTTGTTGCTATTGATGTTGTTGTTGTTATTGTTATTGTTATTGTTTGTGTTGTTAATGTTTTCACTACTGATGTTATTATTATTGATCTTGTTGTTAATGTTGTTGCTATTGATGTTATTGTTATTGTTTGTGTTGTTAATGTTGTTGTTATTGATGTTGTTGTTATTGTTATTGTTATTGTTTGTGTTGTTAATGTTTTCACTATTGATGTTATTATTATTGATCTTGTTATTAATGTTGTTGTTATTGATAATATTGTTAATGTTGTTGCTATTGATGTTGTTGTTATTGATTGTGTCGTTAATGTTGTTGCTATTGATGTTGTTGTTATTGATCTTGTTGTTAATGTTGTTGCTATTGATGTTGTTGTTATTGATCTTGTTGTTAATGTTGTTGCTATTGATGTTGTTGTTATTGATTGTGTTGTTATTGATTGTGTTGTTAATGTTGTTGTTATTGATGTTGTTGTTATTGTTATTGTTATTGTTTGTGTTGTTAATGTTTTTACTATTGATGTTATTATTATTGATCTTGTTATTAATGTTGTTGTTATTGATGTTGTTGTTATTGTTATTGTTATTGTTTGTGTTGTTAATGTTGTTGTTATTGATGTTGTTGTTATTGTTATTGTTTGTGTTGTTAATGTTTTCACTATTGATGTTATTATTATTGATCTTGTTATTAATGTTGTTGTTATTGATAATATTGTTAATGTTGTTGCTATTGATGTTGTTGTTATTGATTGTGTCGTTAATGTTGTTGCTATTGATGTTGTTGTTATTGATAATATTGTTAATGTTGTTGCTATTGGTGTTGTTGTTATTGATTGTGTTGTTAATGTTGTTGTTATTGATGTTGTTGTTATTGATAATATTGTTAATGTTGTTGTTATTGATGTTGTTGTTATTGATAATATTGTTAATGTTGTTGCTACTGATGTTGTTATTGATTGTGTTATTAATGTTGTTGCTATTGATGTTATTTGTGTTATTGATTGTGTTATTAATGTTTTTACTATTGATGTTGTTGTTACTGATGCCGCCGTTCTTCATCATTATCATATGCCTTTCCGACTGGCGTTGTAAGCATGCTTCTACACATCTTGCGATCTCCAACATCAGGTAACATTTCGTGCGCTGAAACCATTCCGTTTCATGACAGAAGACTGTCAAGAATTTTGCCTCAATGTCTTCCTCTATCTCTCTTCTCACAAATCATTTCAGGTTTTCACAATAAGTTCTAGTTTTTGTCTTTTCATAAAATTCAAAAAAAAAAAGGAAAAAAAAAAAGAATATACACATATATATTCCCTTAGTGAATTTAAACAAAGAAGCAACAAACAATAAGTTGAACTATTCATAATGAGTCATTAATTGAACTATTCATAATTAGTCATTAGTCGCGATTCCAACTTCACGGCAACGAGTCGTCCCCATTATGCTCCGTTTCCATGCCATTGAATATCGATCAAAATGCTCATCACTGCCCCATGTGAAAAGTGGAACAGACTAGAGCCTCGACAAACCAACAGCCCGCACAGGTATACTATGCATAATGCCGCCGCCAAAATGCTAACACAAAAGTCCACCACGAAATATACAGTTTATTGTCGATGGAAGCGGCAGTCACTAGAAAACCAGCAGCTACACATTACTGCATAAGGCAATCCAGTCAGTTCTGCAACAAGCCGGCCGCCATCATTTCGAACATGCAGTTCACGCTACAAGCAACCGCGGACAGATGTAAAAGCATTTCAGGCTAAATTCACAGCTCACAGTGTCGAGCCACTCACTCAACCCAGTAGCAGGGCGACGGAACCATGCACTTCCAGTCCAACATAAGAAAAATACGAATGCAAACGGTTGCTGCAAGCATAAATACACCAAATGCCCTATCCGTTCAAATGCAAATCCTCCATGTTGGGGACCGGAAGTCATATATCAAATGAAGTGGACAAATAAATAACACATTGTTGTTTGTTCACATGAAGATCTTATGTTTGTTGTTTTGCCGAAGAATGTTAATTTACCTTTTTGCTTCATTGATATCGTATCCTTAATGTCTCTTAGTGGAATCGCAGGGCGATGTACCTTGGTAAATTCCCGGTCCATTAGCACTTGATGAAATCACGGTGCAATATCACTTGATGAAATCACGGTGTAATGTCCCTCAAAGAAATCACGTGTAATGTCACTTGATGAAATCGCAGCGTAAAGTCACTTGATGAGATGACAACTCAATGTCCCTAAATGAAATAACTGTGCAATGTCAATTGATGAAACCACAACCTAATGTCCCTAGATGACATAACAATGCAATGTCAATTGATGAAACCACAACATAATGTCTATACATGAAATAACAGTGCAATGTGAATTGATGAAACCACAACCCAATGTCCCTAGATGAAATAACAGTGCAATATAACTTGGTGAAAACACAATCCAATGTCCCTAAATGAAATAACAGTGCAATGTCAACTGATGAAACCACAACCTAATGTCCCTAGATGAAATAACAGTGCAATGTGAATTGATGAAACCACAACATAATGTCCATACATGAAATAACATTGCAATGTCAATTGATGAAACCACAACCCAATGTCCATAGATGAAATAACAGTGCAATGTCAACTGATGAAACCACAACCTAATATCCCTAGATGAAATAACAGTGCAATGTCAACTGATGAAACCACAACCTAATGTCCCTATATGAAATTACAGTGCAGTGTTACTTGATGAAATCAACATTACAAAGAAATGACGCACTCAGACAGAGCACCACGAAAGAGGAGAAGATACATGCAGACTGGAAACTGAGAACTTGCATGTCTCACCAAGACTGGAAAAATATTCAAGCTCATAATCAAATATCCCATGCTACAACGCCTCGCCATGGACGGCCAAGCAGAACTCTTCTTTAGCCGGTCATTTTCATGTTCAATATCGGTATAAGAACAAGGAAACTAAACCATCTCTTGTCCGAACCATCTCTCAATGGACACGACCGTCAATAGAAGGAACCTTCTAAAAACTGGACTCTCTTTTGTGTACAGAGACTGGGTCCCTGAGGGCAGCGTGTAGTGAGTCCACATTCTATGGACGGGTCATTTTGCTCGCTTTCAAATTCAAAAGCTCACGATTAAGGATCGGGAGTTCAGATATTGCGTCGTGTTGTTATATGAAGCTTGTAATTTTTCCAAGGGACTAGTGTTTTGACTTAGAGATTTTGGCTTGGGTGCTGGGATAAAATAAGCTTTTCATACCCAGGCAAAAGCTTTTCTCTGCTTCTATTCACGGACTTGTCATGAACTGGTTCATAGCTGATCTTTCTGGGGAGTTCCAGACTGGACTGGTCACGTCCATATTGATGAGGGAGGCATTAGGGTAGTCCCCTCTGTGTGGCTGTATGAATGAGTGATTATATATATATCTATATATATATATATATATATATATATATATATATCTATATATATATATATATATATATTATATATAATATATATATAATGACGAAGCGGCTGGCCGAGGGCTAGAATGCCGGATGCTCTATCGAGGAAAAACGTCCGGGTTCGAATACTCGGTAAGGTTGGGGAAGTTTATGTATGGTCGGGAGCGAAAAGAAAACTGCACTGTTCGCAGTAGAAAAGCGGCCTTGATTCTCTGGCTCAAGACCTCCTTGCCATACACCGCAAGTACCTATATTGGCAGTAAATGGCAAGTTTGGTAGTTATATATATATATATATATATATATATATATATATATATATATATATATATATATATATATATATTATATATATACAGAGAGTAAGAGGGAAAGAGAGAGAGAGAGAGAGAGAGAGAGAGAGAGAGAGAGAGAGAGAGAGAGAGAGAGAGAGAGAAAAATCACTGTGGTCGAGAGGTTGATAACGCTAGTGTTTACTCCACCTGTGCGTTGGCAGTGGGATAGTCGGTTCATATACATATATATTGTTGTTGTTGTTGTTGCTGCTGTTGTTGTTGTTGTTGTTGTTGTTGTTGTTGTTGTTGTTGTTGTTGTTGTTGTTGTTGTTGTTGTTGTTGTTGTGTGAATATATTCTGAAAAGTAAAGAACAAATGTATCATTTTTCGATATAGTCAGCATTGCGTTCAATGCAAGTCCTCCGGCGATGATAAAGTGCTTGGATTTCTATAGAAAAATGGCCTCTCTGGTCACTATTTGGTGTGCTTGACCCGTTCGTGAACTGTCTGTCATAGAAGTCACGCCGTGTTGAAACTTCCAACTCCACTCATACACTTGCTGGACCGACAGGCATGCATCACCATATTGGACCTACATTTTCCGATTAATTTCTATAGGTTTCACCCCTTCACTGATCAAACAACAGAACGCTGCTCCTTTTTGGTGCATGTCTAAAGTGGGGCTGCCGTCTTTAAACTTCTTCTTCTGCGTTCATCCGGAGTGTTTTTTCAGACGTAATTGCGGTGTATTGGTATGCACCTTTGGGCCTAGACCCTTAGGCCAACACATCCGACTTTTGCGTGCGATTTTTAACCAGGTTAGCATTCCTGGGGGACTCATTGTTTTGGTGCCGACCACATCCCAGCTTTTAAAGTTAGAACGGTCGAAGACTTCACGGTCAGCCCTCAAGGGAAGGCAGGGGCAGTTCATGGGCATTTTCCACCATCCAAGGAGGCTTGCATAATTGCACAGCCGACACATCGCGCTCTGAGACTGGGCTCAACCATGGAATCGCCACGTCCTGCTCATGGCTGGACGCTGTGGCCGGAAGACAAGATAGTTAGAGCTGTTCCTGGCACGAGGGATATTTCACTCAGACTTTTTTGCGTTGTATTATTATGCTGGGCTCACCTAAGGAATCGCCACGCCCTGCTCATGGCTGCTTTAATTCTTCACTTCCATATATTGGGTATTTCGTTCGCTTCTGGCCGCTCCCTGCACAGACCAGGAGCGGTCTGTCTGCAGACGACATCCACTCAGCAAGCTTTCGCTTCGGACTTCCATGTAATGGATTTGCTAGCCAAGCGTTCCATTTCGTATTCATGAGACGACATCTACTTAGTAAGCTTTCGCTCCGGACATCCACGTAATGGATTCGCTAACCAAGCGTTCCATTTCGTGTTAATAAGACGGTTCTCCACCTTTGATCATCCTCACTCAATTAGTGTTTTTATTTAAATAGACGCTTTATCACCTTTCGTAACGCTCACGAGGTACGCTACATGTGCTGCCGGCTCGGCACCTTACCTCCATGCAACAGAGAGCGATTCTATTTTTTATTTTTGGAACGTGACTGCATGTTTGGTGCGATGGCAGGTGGCTATGTCCCAGAGTTGGCCAGTTTTTGCCTTATGCAGAAATGCGTGGCTGCTGGGCTTCTGGTTGCCTGCCACTGCCGTCGGTGATGAACTGTATGTTCGTGGACTGTAGGTGAACATCTAGGAAACATCCAGATAGGAAAATGACTGCCGATTCCATCAGAGATGAATTTGGTGTTTCGTGGGGGACTGGTGTTGACATTCTGGCGGCGGCATTATGCACAGTGTATCTGTGCGGGCTGTTGTTTGTTGAGAATCCTGTCTTTTCCACTTTTCACATTGGGCAGTGGGGAGTGTTTTGTGTGATATTCACTGGCACAGGAACAGAGCATAATGGGGACGACCCGTTGCTGTGAAGTTGGAACTGCGACTAACTAACTAACTAACTAACTAACTAACAGAGAGCGAGTAATGACCAGGCCCTCTCATCCGGAGCATCTCTCATTGCCCTCGGATGAGAGCCCTCGAACAAATGTCTGGACCAAGCATGTAGCAGACTCAGCATCTCACCTCCATTTAGTAGTGGGTGAGTATCGGCCCGGCTCTCACATCCGGGGGTCATTGATCTAGAGGCGTTCAGCCATATTCCTCAGCAGAGAGCCGTAGAATACATGTCCGGACCAAGAATGTTGTGGCATCGTGCGCCTGATTCGGACTTTGACTGCCTGTCCCAAGTCTGCCGGCAGGGCAGCAGATGTGTGTATCTCTTGGTCTGGTTCCTATCCCCAGACCTGTCCGACATGTAGCTATGCTACCGTCGGCATAGCTCTATGAATTGCAACACGCAAGCCCGTCTACCACGACAAGGTGGAAACACGTCAGAGGAGGGTCTTCAAACTGTCCTTATGATGCCACCATGTTCGTCTGTATAGTGATGTCATGTGTTGAACACTCTTGACATCCTTCGCAACAGTACTAACAGGTTACAAGACAATGGATTGGTTACTGTAATTGTTATCACACTTTAAGGTTTTCATGTGAAGGCCGCACTCTTCTCCGACACCTCACACACACACACACACACACACACACACACACACACACACACACACTCACACACACACACACACACACATATATAAATCTAGTATCATATTTTTAAAGAAGACAATAATAAAATTACGTAAGCTCGGCGAACAATGAAAAGTAATTATAATTGTACGAAAACTTAATTACTTACTACGACAGCAATAAATTGAAATAAAAATCATCACGATGAAAAATGACATATGTATTGCAGTTAATCGCAATTTCAACTCTTATTTTAGCTGCTCATCAATTTATTCAAATATCAAACTAACATAACATTAGTTAAGTAGCGGGGGCTGCGTGGTCTCGAGATACAGTGTCCACCTCGATAGCTAGACGTCCCGGGCTCAAGCCCCGGTGAGGACCGGGATTTTATCACGTGGACTTCTAGTAACACAATTTCCCCTGATCTGGGTAGTGAGATCAGACGCCCGTGTGTATTGTTGCGCACGTAAAAAAATCCCTTGGCAGTTGGAAATCGAAAAAGAGTAGCCTAATAGCGCTGCCTGGGCAAACTTTCGATTTAAAAATATACCCAAAGTATTTCAGGATCCTCGCCGGTGCTACAGAGTTCGTGCACTGAGCTGAGTTTCTCCAGACTCAGGTTTGAGTTAGGAGGAAAACGGAGTACTTATGGGTTACACCCGTGTGCCGTGATGTTCCGTCGACTAAACTAAACTAAACTAAACATTAGTTAAGTAGCACAGCACTACACTCGACACTAGTGGTCAGCATGGTGGCACGGATGAGAGCGCCCGTTTTTAAACATCCGGTGTGCTGTTGTCGAGATAATGAGTTCAATCCCTACACCGGCCTGTTTGACTAAAATGTTGCTTGCTTGCTTGTGTTCGCTGGCTGTGAACTCCAGCATGAAGTCCTGTATGTCGGATGAATATATCCTGTTGTCCAACATCAATTTGATGTCATACCGGACCTGAAGTTTGCGTGAGTATCCGTTGTCCCATGTCTGGTTTATTGGTGTGCAGACTGGTGGTTCCTCGCCGTGCAGGCTGATACTCTCCGACTTCGGAGGAATCATCGATCCTACTGATGTTAGCCAGGTCTCCGAAGGGACCTGTTGCCAAGGACGCACGGCGTGGACAGTGTCAGCAGGTCTTGGCCAATATAGATCCTGGTCCTGGTGCCTTGGAAACACCTCTGCGACCCACTAAAATTTTGACTTCGCGTCCGTTGACTTGGGGACGTAAATTACAAATACCTCAGAAATCGGAGTGGGTTTGTCTGATGGCGAGAGACACTGGTAATAGGAAAAGCTAATCAATACGCAAATATCACTCCAGTGCTAGAAGTAGTAGCACGTGTATGGACTACGATTGATTTCAAAGCGACAGAACGAACGGACGAACAAACTTTATTTTCAAAGGGTAACAAATTGGGCACGCAGACACGTCTTACACTCGGCCCTTGCAGTCACTCAACTCTCGTTCATCAATAGTGCATAATGCATTCACATAGGGAAAAAAAACATTGTCAAAAGGATGTTGTAAACAAACAAACAAAATGTATATTACCATGTTATGAGACACATCCACCATCCACCCACACCCCTACCCACACTCACATCTCCCACTCACCACACCTCCCACACACACATCCCCCACCCACCCACACATCCCCAGGCACACATACATGCACCCACCCACCGACACATCCCCCACCTACACATATCTCCCCACCCACATTAACATCCTCCATCCACCAACACTCACCCATCCACATATACCCCACCACCCACCCACACACATCCCCCACCCACACATATCCCCGCTACCCCAAACATCCCGCATCTACCCACACACAAAACCCTCACCCACGCTCATTTCTCCCCACTTGCACAATCCCTAGCCGCACAATCTCCGACAGCCCACCCACACATCCCGAAACCCCCCCCCCCTCTACAAACATACACCCCACCCATCCCTCAACCTACACACCCTCACCCACCCACACATCCTAAAGACCGCCAACACACACTCATTAACCACACACCCCTTAACCACACATCCCTCACCCACATACACCCCACCCACTCACTCATCTCTCCAACCATACGCACATCTCCCAGACTCACTTCCTCACCCAACAACGCATCTCCAATCCGCAAACACACACCTCCCACCCACACACACCCCCCTACCTACATATACCCCCACACACATCCCACCCTCACACATCTTCCCATCCACAAACACATTCACCACACATTCACTCATTCCCCACACACATGCATCTACTCACGTACGCATCCTTCATTCACTCAACCCACACATCCCCCACCTACCCATCAACACATACATCTCCCATCTACCCACTCACACTCACAAACCCCAACCATCCAGCCAAACATAATACCCCACTCTCACACACATCATTTACCCACACGCACATTCCACACCCAATCACACCTCCCCCACTCACCCACACACCCCTCACCCACACACATCTCCCATCTCACACAACACCCCACCCATATACACATCCCCCACACACAAGTCCCCCACACACACGTCCCCCACAGACATTCCCCCAATCACATCCCCACCCACACATCCCTCACCCATACATACACATCTCCCCACCAATCATCATCCACCCACACA
Source organism: Cepaea nemoralis (assembly GCA_014155875.1). Lineage (NCBI taxonomy): Eukaryota > Metazoa > Mollusca > Gastropoda > Stylommatophora > Helicidae > Cepaea > Cepaea nemoralis. The sequence continues at coordinate 21,266 of JACEFZ010017905.1, read as the reverse complement.
TCCCCCATATACAAACACCCTCGCCACCCACACATGCATCCACCACCCACCCACACACAACTCCATCCACAAAGACATATTCTCCACCCACACTCACATACCCACACCCACCCCGTAACACCCATCCCTCAATCCACACACATCCCCAACACACCCATTCACCCACGCATCCTTCATCTACCAATCCACTCACATTCCCCACCATCACAACTCCCACCCACCAACACCCACAAACTTCCAACCATTCACACAAATATCCCCCAATCACACACACAACCCTCACTGACACACACATTCCCCACATACAACTCGTCTGCACACACATCCCCCACACAAACACCCCCACCCACACACAGATCCACCCCGTAAACACACACACACACACACACACACACACACACACACACAAACACATCACACCTAGACACTTACATGCTGCCTCACATAATCACTGAAATAAGTATGAACAAACTCCCACACTTTACACACACATATACACTGACGATTGTCGTGAGCATTCTCGAAAAAATTGTCATAAATGGAGAAAAAGTTGTACATATACATTGTGTAACGTAAATATTAGTGATGCAATTTAACTCTCTCTCTCTCTCTCTCTCTCTCTCTCTCTCTCTCTCTCTCTCTCTCTCTCTCTCTCTCTCTCTCTCTCTCTCTCTCTCTCTCTCTCTCTCTCTCTCTCTCTATATATATATATATATATATATATATATATATCTTTCACACACACACACACGCGCGCGCGCGCACATTCACCAAATCTCTCACTCACTCTACAGTAATGTGCATGTTTTCGTATTATGCATGATTATATCAGGTGGCATACAAAATGATAATATGAAAGATGAGAATACACCCAAAAAAAATATGGAATCAAGTGGCATTCAAAATGATAACATGAAAGATGAGAATACACACAAAATATGGAATAGCATGTTACATGACATTCTTGAGCTCTACTCTCTCTCTCTCTCTCCTTTCTTACATACACACACACACTCACACACATGCGCACCCACACACAAAACACATCAACTCCCCAAGAACCCACACATCACGCACCTACCCACCATCCCCACCCACACAATCTCCCGCCACCCACCCACACATCTAGCACTCACCAAAACAAACATCTCTACCAAAGTATCTCTCCCCATTCACATATACATCACCCATCCCCTAACCCAAACACACTCTCCCAACCACATATCTCCCTCCCTCCCACCCACACACCCCAGTCACCCATCTCTCAACCACAGCACCCCCATCGACAGACATATTCCCAACCCACAGACACACATCCCGCACACACCCACACATCTACCATCCTCACACACATCTCCTACCCACACATCCCCCATCCACACATATATCTCCTACCCAGACACCGCACCATCCACACATACATCCCCCACCCACCCACACTCCACCGCCAACACACATCCCCACACACACTCCTATCGCCCACCCGCACACATCTCCCCACCCACACACACATGTCCCCCCACACACATCCCCCACTCACACACTTCTCCCACACCCCTACGCGCATTCCCACACACCTATCCACATCCCCCAACCGCACATCCACACCTCCACACATCAATACCCACCCACTCATGCACACATCCCTCATCCACACACACATCCCCACCGACCCACACACATCCCCACCCAGACACATCCCTCATCCAGACACATATTCCACCACTCACCCAGACATCTCTCCACCCACCCACCCACACACCCCAACCCACAAACCCATCCCCAACCCAAACACAATCCTCACATCCAGACACATGCAAGATGCCTCACATAATCACTGAAGCTAATGTGAACAAACTCCCACACTTTCCACACACATAGATACTGACGATTATCGTGAGCATTCTCACAAATATGTTTAAAAAATGGAGAACAAATTATGCACATACATTGTGTAACGTAAAAAAATAGTGATGCGATTCAACTTAGGTTGATTCCTAAGATTGACATAAACATGATGGAATAAGCAGTGCACAAATGTTTGTCAGTACATGTTAGAAAACAAAGTTGCAGTAAAAATGATAATATGAATGATGAGCATACAGAAGAAAAAACAACAACATGGAATAGCACGTAACATGGCATACATGCGCTCAACTCTATCTCTCTTTCTTTTTGCTTCTTGCACATACACTAACACTTTACTTGTCTCATCTCCCCACACAAACATCCTCCACCTACCAACACTCACCCACCCACCAACGTATCCTCCACCACACACCCACACACACCCCTCCACCACATATAAACCCACAAATATCCCCCACCCACACACATCTTCCCAACCCGACATCCAACCCCTATGCAACCTACACACTCACACCCACACACCACATCCACACACACATTTCCACCTACCCACATTCACAAATCCCACTATCAACCAACACCCACGCACGCCCACCCACTTAACGAAACATACCCCCACCCACAGGTCCCTTCCTAAAACACACATAATGCATCTACACGTCCCTTGTCCATACACACATCCTCACCCAACCCGCACATCGCCCCACACACATCCCCCACACATCCCCCGCACATCTCCCCACCCACCCATATCCCACACACACACACACACACACACACACACACACACATCCCCAAATGGAAAAAAAAATTGTGAAAATGAAAACAATACATTGCGTAACGAAGAAAAGGTTATGCAATTCAATAAAGAATATAATTCCTGGAATTGATATAAACATGATGAAATATGCAGTGTTCTCTCTCTCTCTCTCTCTCTCTCTCTCTCTCTCTCTCTCTCTCTCTCTCTCTCTCTCTCTCTCTCTCGTTCTCTCTCTCACACACACACACACACACACACACACACACACACTCGCTCTCACACTCTCTTACTCTCTCACACAAACAAACACATCTCTCTCGCTCTCTTTGTCTCATACTAACTCTCTCACATACTCACTCTCTTACATCCTCTCTTACTCACTCACTCACTTTCACACACACACACACACACACACACACACACACACACACAAATGCATAGTGAAAAATGATACCACTAGGTGACTTATGGAGGCATATAGTCGGTATGGAGTAAGTATTGAAAGAGTTTTCGGTTGAATGTGTAGGGACTCAGTGGAGTTTTAAGATCTGTTGGAATGTCATTCCATAAGTGGGCACCAGAATACGCAAAGCAAGTTTTGTATAAGTCCAATCTAGGTTTTGGTACATATAATAAATTTAAGCGCTTGCTGTTCATTGCATGAGATTGAATCAATGGTTGAAGATACTCTGGGGTATTTTTAGATATTACTTTATTCACTAATTTGACTTTGTAGGAATCGCTTTCGAAGTGGTAGAAGCCTTAGATGTTTATATAAATTATCACTTTCAGCGTGTTTTGTGCCAGAAACTAGACGTATAGCCCGCTTTTGAAGAGAGCAAAGTCGTTTCATATTGGATTTATGGCAACCATCCCAGAATGTGGAGCAATAATCGAGATGAGATTGAATGTAGGATGTAGAGAATAACCTTCCCGTGCTTTCGTCCAGGAAGTGCTGAATTTTAGCAAGATAGTAAACTTTCTGTGCTATTTTCTTGGTAAGAACGTGGACATGGGAGCTCCAATTTAAATGTCTATCAATTAAAAGACATAATGACTTATGCTCATTTACATTAACTATAGGTAACGTGTCTATGCGGAGTTCGAGCACTGCCCCAGATATGGCTAGTGTCTGAAGTTTTTGTCTGGTCGTTATTAGCATGGATTTGGTTTTGTCAATGTTAATTTGCATGCGGTTTTCATTGCTCCACCTAGTAAGATTATCAAGTTCTTTTTGTATATAACTTTCTAGTTCACTACGGTTCTCCTGACTAGCATATATAGTACAATCGTCTGCAAATAGATCACATGTAGTATTGAGATACAGAGGAAGGTCGTTAATATAAACTGCGAAAAGCAGCGGACCTATTATTGAACCCTGTAGCACACCAAAATTAAGCTGTGTGGGTCTTGATAGACGGTTGTTAAAGGACACGACTTTTTGTCTGTCGGATAAAAAATGACGTAATTCGGTTCACCATATTGGCATTAGTCTTCATTTGTTTCAATTTGCTAATTAAAATATTGTGATCTACCATATCAAAAGCCTTTTTAAAGTGTACAAACACCGCTCCACAAATGTTGCCATTGTTGATGTTAAACTGCCAGTTATCGGTCATTTTTGTTAGAGCATTATGGCAAGAATATTTAGGTCGAAACTCAGATTGGCTGTCAATTATTAGATCGTTATTAATTAAATGCTGTAATGTTATTTTATGAATACGCTTTTCTAATGGCTTTGATAGCGACGATAGTAAGGAAATAGGTTTATAATTACCCAAGATTCTGTTATCATTTGAGCCATTTTTAAATAGAGAAAAAACGTTAGCAATTTTTAATGCAGATGAGAAGTAGTTTTAAAGACAGACAGACAAGTAGACAGGTAGATAGATATAATTTTTAAAAAAACATGTAAAGAAAACACACACACACACACACAGATATATATATATATATATATATATATATATATATATATATATATATATATATATATATATATATATATATATATATATATATATATATATATATATATATATATATATACGCAAAAGAGCAAAAGAGAGGCAAAACTGTTTGAAACAACTTTCCAGTCGCAATTTCCTAGAAAAATATATTCCTTCATTTCGCCTTCTTGGGGCAGGAAAATTAGCTTGACTTGACCCCACTGTGCTTTCAAATAAACAAGACGATGTCTAGAAGCATTTTTTGCATTCATACATCATCATTAAAATGCCAAACCTGGCAACCGGAACAAAGCTATATTAAAATATCCCAAATGGTATTCGAATGTCGGCGTTTGGACTACTGCTAGAAAATAAGGATAAAAACGAATATAAGATGGTTAGAATATCCTCGGGCCTTTCAAAAGAGGTGATTGAAACAGCAATCTAGGAGATTTTATCACGGCTTTTTTTTTTTTTCAAAACGAAAGACCAAACGGGAAACGATGTTTTGCTGTGTACAATGTGACAACCAAAAAAGAAATTAAGTTTGGCTTGTGTATGTATCTTTCGATTGGAACATTAGAAAGGATAAAAGGTTTTAAATAGAATATGCATGTGTATCAACATTATCATCAGTATCATCATCAATATTATCGTCATGCTGAAGTGAACATGAAGGCAACAGAGAGAACGGTTGTGGCAGTTGCGCAGAATTAATGTTGTTGAAGTCAAAAGTTCAGTGTTTGCAATTGCTGACAAATAAAGCAGGTTGTGAATGCTGCGGAATGCATAGAGAAAAATTGGCAAGTTACACGTTTCTGGAGTTTTGTTTGTTGATCATTGATGATTTCTTGTTTTACTTCTTGGTTTCTTCCTGCTTTCTGTGATTCTTCCTGTCATCCTGTCTGTCTTTTTTTTTTTCTTCTTCAAATGAATGTTTGTGTTATTTTCAACATTATCTGTGTGCTTCTAGTTTTGTTTATTGTTTTCTTCATCGTTTCTCTTCTTGTTCGTTTCTTTGTTTGTTTGATTGCTTTCCTTCTTTTCTCTCTTGTTTTTTTTTTCTTAATTCTTTTATTCAACTCATTTTATTTTATTTGTTACATACTTTTATTCGTTTCTTTGTTTTTCATTTATTTGTGTTTCTTGTATCCTTTCTCGCTGTGGTACCTTTACCCCATTGCTTTATTAGTCAGTTATATTGTTCCTATTTTTATTCAATTAGTCGGTAATTTCTGTGTCTTTTTGTGTCTTTTGATTCAATAGTGTTTTTTTAAAAGTCATGTTTCATCGTCTTTGTCATTTATACCAGTTTTTTCTTGTCTGGTATTCCTCAATTAGATCCCTTCTTTATTCACACTCTTTCTATTTTATTTTCTTTCTTTACATTGCATCTCCTCTTCTTAGCTCACTAACTTTTATACTTTCCTTCATCCTTTGCACTTCGTTCATTTTATTTCTATTGTTCATTTCCGTCGCTCCCGATTCATTGGATTTTCTCCTGCTTCTTCTGCGATCAACATTTGCTATGCGTCAATTCTGGTTTGGCAATGGATTAATTATTCTTTACATTTTAACGTTTTTTCTAAAGCTCTTTCTTTCCTGACTTTTTATTTTTTTTATTTAAATTTCTTTACCAGTATTCGCTTTCATGTTCTTCTATAATTCATTCTTTCTGTCCCTCATTGTATTATTTTTGTTCTGTCACTAATCTTTCTTTCACTAACGCTTCAGATCATTTTGCCTCTTTATTTTTCTATTCTAAAGTGTTGTGAATTATTCATACTTTAAACAGTTTCGGAAAATTGTATTTATTATATGGGAATTGCACAGTTATTGTTTTTATCTCGTAATTTATTCAGACAATTTATCAGAATACACTTAATACAGCATACACCATAGTTACGTCGCAATAGGATGCAGCCCCCCCCCCCCCCCCTGATGACGTCATCATTATCACGTGACCTACCAATTGGCACTGGCGATCACGTCTCTCCACACATTCCAGCGCTTGATATTCTGATCCAGCTTTGCTGATGGTATTTTCCATGCCCTAGTCTCAGACCATCAAGCCCTTCTCTCCGTCTGCCTCTGTCTCTTCTCTCACTGATCGTATGTCGTCTTATTGTTTGACCAAAGAACACTATTTGTTTATATTCACAGTTGTATATATTGTTCTGCCGGTCTCCCTGACCTAGGGGGTAACGTCTTTCTCCGTAATTCCGTATATTCTCGTGAGTAACGTAACCTGAGCGAGAATCGGTAGCGGTTCTCGCCGCGTTGGTAACTTAGGGGTATGTGAGCCGGTCGCTCAGAAAGCAATGGCAAACTACTGAGCGTAATCTTGCCTAGTACATCAACAGCAGCTGAAAAATACTGATGTTGACTGCAGCGTCCTGTAAGGGATATGGGAAAAAAAAATATTGTTCTACTTTCATGAGTCTCTTCCGGGCAATCGTTGTTAATTGCTCTGGTATTCCAGGGTAGAGGCAACATTCGTCTCACGAGCCATATCTCTGTTGCTTCCAGGTTCTTTCTAATTTGTTCATTCACTTGATTACATACCATACCGCTAAGCAGATTCTATATAACATTTCAGCACTCTCTTGCTTACATTCATTGTAAGATATGTTTCATTTTTCTGAAATGCAGCTTGTGCTTGATCTATTTTGCTCTTAATCTTTACTATGTCTTCCATTTTTGGCTGCAGACATTACAGATGGCAGTAAACAAGATATAAACGCAGACAAGGCATCGGCTGTGTCGTACTCCTTGGATAATCGGATCGTGAAGGCAGATGTTGTTATATAGAATGCATGTCCTCTTAGTAGAGAGAGTAAATAGACGTACGTGGGTATCACCTTTGACAGGTGTATGTCTTTCAAGGATCATGTTAAGGTGAAGGCTGGTAAGGGACGCAATTCCTTGAGGGCGATGGCAGCAACCGGAGTAGAGCAGACGATGCTTTACAGGCTCTTTCAGCAGTTAATAATTTGTGTCATTGAGTATGGGTTGGGGCTGCTGACAGTATCAAAGAGCCAGCTTGGAAGGTTGGAGCGCATACAGAATTCTGCCATGCGGTTAATCCTGTGGTGCACAAAGGACACACCAATTATATGTATGAGGCATATCCTGGCGCTACCAACAATGGCGGATAGGCACAGGGTCATTCAAGCCTGAGAATTCCTGCAGGTAGAGATCACCCCCTGCGTGAAGCCATGTATATGGTCAAGGGTCATAGACTAAGACGAGGTGGAGGGTACGGGGTGTCAGGCATTGGTAGCACCTTTGGTAAGGATGACTCTCATGTCCTTTTCAGGACCCATCCCCCACTGGTCCAAGCCTGACACCCAGCTCGTGCCTGTGGCTCCTAGCAGCTGTCAGCATGCGACAGCGGCCTCCACCCCCCCCCCCCCCCCCCGGGGCAACATCTGTGAGAGGTTGGCTTAAACCTGGCGCGAGTAGCCGATTTGGTGTCAAACCAAGCGGTGAACTAGGGTATGCCTACCCAACATGTGAAGACAGGATCCAGCAGACTGCGCGGAAGAAATCATTCCTGATTCAACGGATAAGACGGCGTTTACCTGCAAAGCGTTGTGGAACGTAATGAGCACGGCAAGGCACGTAGAGCGCCCTGGTCATCCACTGCACCTGTATTCGTCTCCAGTTGTCTTGACTTGTCCTGCCACTGGATTCAGATGGACTCAGGTCGACGAATTGCGCAACTCTTCCTCACTTTAATCCAATTCATCGCGCAAGTCATTCTTCATCCAACGTCACCAGGACTGCAAGAGCTGTGAAGAAAAGACAGAACAGAAAAACCACTGCAGAAAATCCTCCTCCAGAAACGTCAAGCATTCTTTGTCCAACATTGTCAAAGTACATTTCGAGCCAAAATAGGCCTTATCAGCCATCTTAGAACTCACGGCTCCATACTTTCAACCCACTGGATAAAATGAATGGTCATCATCATTCTTGGTGGACAAACAACACCAACAAGACGAGGTTGGTTCTGGATGGCACAGGCGGAAATATCTATACGTTAGATGTGTGATCTAGAGATCATCAGTCGTGAAAAAGAGTACCGAAAGACTTGTCGGACTGCCACAATGTAATAGTAACAATGGATAGTAAGTGCAGAGAATGTACGGTGGGCTACATGGGGTCTGAGGTGCTACAACTGATCCATAGTAACGCACATCAAGGTGATTTAGTCATCTACACCGATGGGTCAGTGGTGAGAAACAAACGTAGTGGTTGGGGTTTCATTGCGAAGGCTAATGGACGATTCTTGAGAAAGGAGAGTCTGGCTTATGAGGCTACGACCTCCGGTATGAGAAATGAGGTGGTAGCAATAACATCGGCATTCCGTTGGCTAGATGAGACGACTGTAACATACACTGTATTCGTTACGGACTCAAGGATTATGCTTAGTAAGGTTGAAAAAAGGATGTTTCGATTTGAATGTCTGACCTCGCCTTCAGAGGTCACAGATAGTGAGAATTGTATGGATGTTTTGCCCAGACATGCAAAAGTGCAGGAGAATGAACAGGCTGATAGGCTGGCAGGGAATTCACCTCTTGTGGTAGATTACCTATGGACAAGGTGGAGGTGGTCAAGATCCTGTTGGACCAGGTGGAGAAGGCAGGGGAACAGAAAGAGAACCCGTATGTGGAAAAAAAATGGGGGGAATGGGGGATTCTGAGAAAAAAAACTGAGGGGAAGGGGAAAAAAAATTTAAATCAGATCGTTGGCTTAGATGGCCCTTTTGTACCCAAGAGGGTGGACCAAGGGATTTCCTAGTAGTGAGGGTTTTGTAAACTAACTCCTTTAAAATTAGTTAAGAATTGTTTTTTGGGTTTTGGGGGTTTTTTGGCGAGTCCAAAGAAGCTGTAGTGGAGAAGGCATCTTTGTAAATACATGAAAGGGTTTTTTGGTAGATCCGTTGCCCATTTTGGAGGGGCAGAGGGGTTTGAAAGGAAAATTGGGATTCGGGGAAATCGGGAAACTGATTTAGAGGACCGGGGGCCCTTTACCAAAAGTACGGGGAGGTAAATTTCTCCCAGAAACCCGGCCCTGGTCCCTTTGGAAAATCGGTCCCGTTTTATAATTTTTTTTTTAATAATTACTTTCTTTTCTTATTTTTGAAACCCTTTTTGATTTTATTTCTTATAAAATTGTCGGTTTTTGTTTTTAGATCATTTGGCCTTGTATTTAAATTTTTCCCCAAATAGCAGGTGTGGTACAAAAAGGGGACTTTAAAAAAAAAAAGCCCTAGAAATAGCAGTGTGAAAAATGGTACTAAAGATTTGACGTGTAGAAAAGTCCAAGGTACAAATAAAAAAAACCCCCTTTTTTTTAAAAATTTTTTTTTTGGGGCCCCTTTTTAAAACCCCTATATTATTATCATACCATTAAAACAGAATGTGCATGTCGTATGCGGACGTTGCAGACACACCCAGCCCTATTATTTGTTTGTATATACTAAGCAATTTTACGCTTAGTAGTTTGCTATTTTTTACTGAACGAGGTGCCGACATTGTGGCCCAACTGACCGGAATGTAAATCGAAACCAAGCCCTCATCAGAAGAGAAAGTTTCAGGGCATAAAACCTGCCCGTCGCGCCTATCTCCGTTACTGTTATTTTGATTGTAATACAGAATGACGTCATACGCCAAACGTCATACAGATATGACTGAACTATTTCCATTGATTAATTACTCTCAGAGATTATGTTCCAAACAAAATAAGTAGGATTGGACTAAACAAGAAAGAGAGGCGGAAAATGGGAAGTTGTTAATATTGTAGCAGACATGTTATATTATAAGGCAATACCAACATGTCAGCGACATATAAGTCATGGCAGATACAGGAAAATGCTTAAGACGATAATCATCCCATGGCATTAATCATTTAAAAAAGTACAAATCCTTTGCGGCGTTGCGATAACCCAACCCAGGCTGATTTACTAATAGGAATTTTAGGGTTTAAATTAGCGTTCTGAACGAGGGAAATTTACGCAAATCCAAAACCCGTGTAGGAACGATCCCCCTTCCCCCCCCCCCCCCCCCCCCCCCCCCCCCCCCCCCCCCCCCCCCCCCCCCCCCCCCCCCCCCCCCCCCCCCCCCCCCCCCCCCCCCCCCACCCCCCCCCCCCCCCCCCCCCCCCCCCCCAAACCCCCCCCCCCCCCCCCCCCCCCCCGGGCCCCGGAAGGAAAAATTTAAGAAAATTTAAAAAAATTTAGAATCATGTTGGATGCTGAAAAGAAATGTTCTCATCTTACCGGGGGTCACTTGTGAAGCAAACAAAGGCGCCCCCAAGAGTTTTAGAAGCGGCAGTGGGAAACCTCCCCGGAAAGGAAAGCTTTTTGCACTTGAAAAATTCACTAAAAGTTTTTGGAATCTAGACACGGAAACTACTAAAAGAACCAAATTCGTGCACCAACACAAGGTTCATCCTTTTAACACCCAAACTAAAGCTGTAAAAAAGGCTGGCAAAAAAATGGGGGGTTTCCCCTGGAATAAGCTTTTTTCATTTTCGAAAATTTATAAACGGTTATCAGCCCCTTTAGAAACCTGGTCCCCTTTTTCCCCTGTCAAATTTACATCATTTATTTAAAAAACCAAAAACATGTTTTTAAAATTCTTTTTATTTAAATATTATATTAAACGGGTTTTTTTTTTTTATGGAAAAAAAACCAGAAAAAAAAATGGAAAAAAATATTGTTAAAAAAAAGATTGGGGAAAAAAAAATGAGGGGTTTTTTTTTTGTTTTTTTTTTGGAAAAAAAATGTTTTTACCTGCCCAAAAAAAATTTGTTTTTTAACAGATTTTTTACACGAGGGGGTTTTTTTTAATGGGGCCCCCCCGGCATGCCTTTGGGGAACCCCCGGTTTAAAGGGGGGCTTTGGTTTATTTCAATTTACTTGTTATCGCTGGGCTGGTCACTTGACTCGCATGACAGATCTAAGGCTCCCAACACGAGTTTTTTTACGGTGAGCTGCATTGTGGGAAACGCTACCAGGGCGGCCAGAGGAAACGCTTTAAAGACACTCTGAAGATCTCACTAAAAGCTTTAAGAATTCATCATGACACTTGGGAGATTGCTGCCAAAGACCGAAATTCGTGGCGTACATCATTACGCAAGGGTGCAGTCACTTGTGAAGCAAACAGGACTGCAAGAGCTGTGAAGAAAAGACTGGACAGAAAAACCACTGCAGGAGATCCTCCTCCTGGAACGTCAAGCTTTCTTTGCCCACATTGTCAAAGAACATTTCGAACCTAAATAGGCCTTATCAGCCATCTTAGAACTCACGGCTCCAAACTTTCAACTCCACTGGATGAAATGAATGGTCAACATCATTCTTGATAGCACAAACAACAACAACACTGTTATTAACACTCTCATTGTTATTTACACGGTCATTAATCTTTACAATGTCATTGTTATTTACATTGTCCTTGTCATTATCAATATAATTGTTATTTACTCTGTCGTTAATATTAACCCTGTCATTGTTATTTACATTGTCCTTGACATTTTTATTTACTCTGTCGTTAATATTAACACTGTCATTGTTAGTTACACTGTCATTGTTGTGTACACTGTCATTGTTATTTACATTTTCATTGTTATTACTATTATTATTATACGGGTGTATGGAACAGAACATGGAGTATTGTAGACAGATGGGACATGAGGGTGTGTGGAACATGTCACGGCAAATTGTAGACAGACTGGACACGAGGGTGTGTGGAACAGGACACGGCAAACTGTAGACAGATTGGACATGAGGGTGTGTGGAGCAGAACACGAGATATTGTAGACAGCTTGGACATGAGGGTGTGTGGAGCAGGACACGGCAAATTGTAGACAGATTGGACATGAGGGTGTGTGGAACAGGACACGGCACATTATAGACAAATTGGACATTAGGGTCTGTGGAGCAGGACACAGCACATTGTAGACAGCTTGGACATGAGGGTGTGTGGAGCAGAACACATGGCACGGGATATTGTAGACAACTTGGACATGAGGATGTGTGGAGCAGAACACGGGACAATGTAGACAGCTTGGACATGAGGATGTGTGGAGCAGAACACGGGACAATGTAGACAGCTTGGACATGAGGATGTGTGGAGCAGAACACGGGACAATGTAGACAGCTTGGACATGAGGATGTGTGGAGCAGAACACGGGACAATGTAGACAGCTTTGACATGAGGATGTGTAGAGTATAACACGGGAGATTGTAGACAGCTTGGACATGAGGGTGTGTGGAGCAGAACATTGTAAACAGCTTGTAAATGAGGGTGTGTGGAGCAGAACACGGGAGATCGTAGACAGCTTGGACATGAGGGTGTGTGGAGCAGAACACGGGACAATGTAGACAGACTTGGACATGAGGGTGTGTGGAGCAGAACACGGGACAATGTAGACAGCTTGGACATGAGGATGTGTGGAGCAGAACACGGGACAATGTAGACAGCTTGGACATGAGGATGTGTGGATCAGAACACGGGACAATGTAGACAGCTTGGACATGAGGATGTGTGGAGCAGAACACGGGACAATGTAGACAGCTTGGACATGAGGGTGTGTAGAGTATAACACGGGAGATTGTAGACAGCTTGGACATGAGGGTGTGTGGAGCAGAACATTGTAAACAGCTTGTAAATCAGGGTGTGTGGAGCAGAACACGGGAGATCGTAGACAGCTTGGACATGAGGGTGTGTGGAGCAGAACACGGGACAATGTAGACAGCTTGGACATGAGGATGTGTGGAGCAGAACACGGGACAATGTAGACAGCTTGGACATGAGGGTGTGTGGAGCAGAATACGGGAGATCGTAGACAGATTGGACATGAGGGTGTGTGGAGCAGAACACGTGACAATGTAGACAGCTTGGACATGAGGGTGTATGGAGCAGAACACGGGATATTGCAGACAGCTTGGACATGAGGGTGTGTGGAGCAGAACACGGGACAATGTTTACAGCTTGGACATGAGGATGTGTGGAGCAGAACACGGGAGATTGTAGACAGCTTGGACATGAGGGTGTGTGGAGCAGAACACGGGAGATTGTAGACAGCTTGGACATGAGGGTGTGTGGAGCAGAACATTGTAAACAGCTTGTACATGAGGGTGTGTGGAGCAGAACACGGGAGATCGTAGACAGCTTGGACATGAGGGTGTGTGGAGCAGAACACGACACAATGTAGACAACTTGAACACTGAGGGTGTGTGGAGCAGAACACGGGATATTGTCGACAGCTTGGACATGAGGGTGTGTGGAGCAGAACATTGTAAACAGCTTGTACATGAGGGTGTGTGGAGCAGAACACGGGACAATGTAGACAGCTTGGACATGAGGATGTGTGAAGCAGAACATGGGAGATTGTAGACAGCTTGGACATGAGGGTGTGTGGAGCAGAACACGGGAGATTGTCGACAGCTTGGACATGAGGGTGTGTGGAGCAGAACATTGTAAACAGCTTGTACATGAGGGTGTGTGGAGCAGAACACGGGAGATCGTAGACAGCTTGGACATGAGGGTGTGTGGAGCAGAACACGGGACAATATAGACAGCTTGGGCATGAGGGTATGTGGAGCAGAACACGGGACAATGTAGACAGCTTGGACATGAGAGTGTTTGGAGCAGAACACGGGAGATTGTAGACAGCTTGGACATGAGGGTGTGTTTAGCAGAACACGGGACAATATAGACAGCTTGGACATGAGGGTGTGTGGAGCAGTAAACGGGACAATGTAGACAGCTTGGACATTAGAGTGTGTGGAGCAGAACACGGGACATTATAGACAGCTTGGACATGAGGGTGTGTGGAGCAGAACACGGGACATTGTAGACAGCTTGGACATGAGGGTGTGTGGAGCAGAACACGGAACAATGTAGACAGCTTGGTCATGAGGGTGTGTGGAGCAGAACACATGGCACGGGATTTTGGTAGACAGTTTGGGGACAAGAGGGTGTTGGAACAGAACACGGACAATGTAGACCTTGGACATTGGGGTTTGTGTGGACAAACCGGGCTTGAAGACAGCTTGGACATGGGGGTTTTTGGGGAAGCAAAAATTGTAACAGCTTGTACATGAGGGTGTGTGGAGCAGAACAGGGGAAAATTAACCTTTGGACATGAGGGTATGTGGAGCAGACACAGGACAATGTAACAGCTTGGAATTAGAGTGTTTGGAGCAACCGGGGATTGTAGACAGCTTGGACATGAGGTGGGTGGAGCAGAACAGGGGAATTATAGACGCTTGACATGGGGGTGTGTGAGCAGAACACGGGACTTGTAGACAGTTTGACATGAGGGTGTGTGGAGCATAACACGGGATATTGTAGACCACATTGGACACGAGGGTGTGTGGGCAAACCGAACATGTAGACAGCTTGGACACGGGGGTGTGGGAGCAGAACACATGGCACGGGATATTGTAGACACTTGGACAAAGGGTTGGAGCAGAACACGTGACAATGTCGACAGTTTTGGACATTAGGGTGGTGGAGCAAAACCGGGACATTGTAGACAGTTTGGGACATGAGGTGTGTGAGCATAACACGGGATATTGTAGACCCTTGGACATGGGGGTGTGTGGAGCAGAACATTGTAAACACTTGTACATGAGGGGGGGGGGAGCAGAACACGGACATTGTAGACAGCTTGGACAAGGGTGTGTGGAGCAAACACGGATTTTTGTGATAGTTTGGGACATGAGGTGTGTGGAGCGAACACGGGATATTGTGAATTTGGACATTAGGGTGTGTGGGCAGAACATTGTAAACAGCTTGTACATGAGGGTGTGTGGAGCAGAACACGGACATTGTAGACAGCTTGGACATGAGGGTGTGTGGAGCAGAACACGGGTTATTGTAGACAGTTTGGACAAGAGGGTGATCGGAGCAGAACACGGGACATTGTAGACATCTTGGACATGAGGGTGTGTGGAGCAGAACACGGGATATTGTAGACATCCTGGAAATGAAGGTGTGTTGAGCAGAACACATGGCGGGAGAGTGGGGGGAGCCGCTTTTTATCGCGCTGCGATGAGATCAATGTTCTGCAAAGGAGAGAGAGAGTGGGTGAGAGAGTGTGTGAAAGAGTGAGAGAGTGTGAAAGAGAGAGAGAGAGACTGTGAAAGAGTGAGAGAGTGTGAAATAATGACAGTGAGATAGAGTGTGTGAAAGAGGGAGAGTGTGAAAAAGTGAGGGAGTGAGAGAGAGAGTGTGAAAGAGAGAGAGAGAATATGAGAGTAAGACAGAGAGAGAGAGAGGAGAGAGAGAGAGAGAGAGAGAGTTAGAGAGATTCTGTCAGAGAAGGTGAAAGAGAGAGAGAGAGAGTGAAAAGGAGTGATAGAGAGTGAAAGAGTGCGTGTGAGAGAGTGTGTGTGAGAGAGTGTGCGAAGAGAGAGTGTAATAGAGTGAAAAAGAGTGAGAGAGATCGAGAGATAATATGTAAAGAGAGTGAGAAGGGGTGAGAGAGAGAGAGAGAGAGAGAGAGAGAGAGAAAGTGTGTGTGAGAGAGAGTGAGAGAGAAGTGAGAAAGAATGTGAAAGAGAGAGTAAGAGAGAGAGAGAGAGACAGTGCGAGAGAGAGGGTGAACGATAGAGTTAAAGATCTATTGAGAGAGAGTGTGACAAAGAGGGTGAGAGAGAGTGTGAGAGAAAGTGAGAGTGTGTGAGAAAGAGTGGGTGTGAAAGACAGTGTGAGAGAGAGAGAGAGTGTGAGAGTGTGAAAAAGAGAGTGAGAAAGAGTGTGTGTGTGACAGAGAGTGAGAAGGAGTGAGACAGAGTGAAAGAGTGAAAGAGAGAGATTGTAAAAGAATGTCAAAGAAATAGTGAGAGAGTGTGTGTGTGAGAGGAAGATAGTAAGAGAGAGAAAGTAAGAAAGAGTTGTGAGAGAGAGAGAGAGAGGGTGAAAGAAAGCGAGTGAGAGAGAATGAATGTGTCTGTGAGAGAGAGAGAGAGAGAGAGAGAGAGAGAGAGAGAGAGAGAGAGAGAGAGAGAGAGAGAGACAGAGACAGTGACAGAGAGACAGAAAGAGAGAGAACAAATTGCCAGAATACATAATTGAACATAAACACACCACAGTTACAGAAATAGCACAGTGTGAAACAAACAAAGAGACTCTCGGAGTTGAAGATACCTTCTTGACATTAAAATCGGGACTTAAAAATGCATTTCGCATAATACTTAGTTTTGATGGGAAGGATGTCATATTATGTCTCCGAGTAATCACGTTGAAATCAAATTATCTCGCATTTACTGTTGCTTGAAAACATCATCTACTTAGAGTGCCAGGAAAAGGAATTACTTTGTTGCCGACTGCGATAATTGAAATACTTGGGTATAATGGTGTATTTACGTATAACAGCACATTACAATATAAAGAATGCAAGAGATGTTTGTAGGAGAGAACAGAAAGGAGCTTTGTAAAGGAAAACAAAGTCAATGTATGGTCATAAGGCTGTTGTAATCAGACAGTGACGGTGAGCAGCAATCTTGTTATTTTAGGTATTAATGGGATGATTTATCTCTCGTTATGCTATAAGTAGTTAGTAACATATTAATTAATCATAACATCTTTCTTTCTTTTATGTTTGTGTGTGAGTGTTTTTTTTTTTAATTCTCTATTCTTGTCCGTGTTCTTTTTATTCTCTGTGTCAACTTTGTTCGTATTCCTGGTTCTTCGTGTTTATTTATTTTTTTAAAATATTTTTTCCTCTTCGTCTTCTTCCAATCCCCCTGCTTCTGCTTCCGCTGATGCTTCTGCTTCTTCTGCTTCTGCTTCTTCTGCTTCTGCTTCTTCTGCTTCTTCTTCTTCTGCTGCTGCTTCTTCTTCTTCTTCTTCTTCTTCTTCTTCTTCTTCTTCTTCTTCTTCTTCTTCTTCTTCTTCTTCTTCTTCTTCTTCTTCTGCTTCTTCTTCTTCTTTCTTCTTCTTCTTCTTCTTCTTCTCTTCTTCTTCTTCTTCTTCTGCTGGCAACATGGATTTACCCTTTCTTTGCGGCAGGAGAAACGTACACCATCTTTAGAAGCCAGTTGGTTAGTTAGTTAGTTAGTTAGTGTGTTAGTTAGTTAGTTAGTTAGTTAGTTTGTTAGGTAGTTAGTTAGTTAGTTAGTTATTTAGTTAGTTAGTTAGTTAATTAGTTAGTTAGTTAGTTAGTTAGTTAGTTGGTTAGTTAGTTAGTTAGTTAGGTAGTTAGTTAGTTAGTTATTTAGTTAGTTAGTTAGTTAGTTAGTTAGTTAGTTAGTTACTTAGTTAGTCTGTGGGTGGGTGGGTGGGTGGTTGGTTGGTTGGCTGGTTGGTTGGTTGGTTGGTTGGTTTGTTGGTTGGTTACCCTTTGTTTACAGATTTGCGGATTCTTAACAGTCGTAGGGACCAGTCCAAATAATCTGCTGTTGTTAAATACTGGAGATGTTGCGGCGACCAGCCTTCATCAGCAAACAAATACATACACAAAACACAACATATAATCTCAAAATTGGCTACTTATCTCAGAATTTCAGGCTATGATACTAACATGAATTTCCCCTTCATTACTCTTTTATAGACAGTATTAGGAGTCTGTGGTGTCATGTTTCCATGACATGTGCGATCCGCTCTATTTTAGTTATTACTTTGGCTCGTTACGTCACTTTGTTGGTTAATAGTTGGTTAGTTGGTTAATTAGTTAATTGGTTAGTTAGTTAGTTAGTTAGTTAGTTAGTTAGTTAGTTTGCTGCATGGCTTTCTACAGGACGTAGAAATCAACCCATCATTTATAGGTTGTTCGCAATTTGAAGACAATTTCATGTTCTCTATTTTGCCGTTGTGTTCTGTACAGCCGACGCTCATACCATATTGATAATGAGCGCAAAGAAATCTGGTCCTATATCGTCAGCGCTGTCTTGGAACCTGGTGTGTTGATATTGTGAAGCTATATTCACTACTCCTTGGCCACAGAAGTATCAACGAGGAAAACACACAGTCCCCTAGCAGTCCCCTGCTGTGGTCTTATGAAGTGTTAAGACCATCGCATGTGTGTAGGCCTGAGTGCACGGAGGAATAGATGGCTAAAATTGTCCTTTGGTAGCGAATTGCTACACTTTCCTGCAACTTCAAGTGTTGAAACTTAACTATTTAACATCTTCTGCGGTAGTAACAGTTAAATAACCATTTTACGCGCTGATAAAGGTGGATAGAGCTTTCAACTTCATCGTTGTTGTAATCAAGAAAACGTTCGCATTCGTTCATTAAAACTGTTGAGCAAAGGCTCAGTTACCTCTCTCACACCGGATATACAACAAACCTCGGATTTCGTTGCCTTCGGTTTTCGTCAGTTTCGGTTTTCGTCGATTTTTTTTCTTCGCGAAAAAAATGTCTCGGTTTTCGTCGATTGCCTAAGGTTTTGTTGCGTGCCCACATGACCTCGCTGCAATTTTGCGAAACAAAAGGACCTACGTGTTTTTCTGCTCATTTGGCGTTGTTTTTCGTGTGTGGCATCACTTGCTTTTAAAATACGAGCGCGGCATTAAGATTGCTGAAATGGCCGCGTGCGGAAATCGCCATCCCATAAGTTTTCATTTTGGCGAAAAAAGGGAGGCATAAGGGATGCTAATGTCGAAGACATGAATGTGCTAACGAAACACAGATCGCAAACAATTGAAGATGTCGAACAGTTATTATTAATTTGGGTAAATCAAATCCATTCAGATGGCGATTGTTTTTAGGGCAATCGTATGTGGAAAAATAAAAACAGACTTCTATGCCGATCTCATTAAAAAATGCTTGAGGCGAGGGCTAGTGTATTTAGTGATTGTAAAGCCAGCAGAGGATGGTTTCAAAAATCGAGAGGCTACTGGCATACCCCTGTTATATCCCGGGGAAGGTGCGAGTTCGGACAAGTCCTGCGACCAAAAATAGCATAACACTAAGTTTTCTCTATAAAATGTTTTTTGTTTTCCATATGTATTTTGGGGTTTTTAGAACTAATTTAAATTTGGATTATACTGATCATATGGAAATAAGCAGGCTTGGCCATGGGAATGATATTCCCATGGGTTTCCATGGTATTCCCATGGAAAGGTCCCTGGGATGGGATGAGACAGCACCATTTGTATTTCCCATGGGACAGCATGGGATGTACCATGTCTAGCAACTTGTCTACGCCAAGCTACCTTTAATTTAGTTTAATTTTTTTTAACCTTTTAAAGCCTTCTTTCGTTCTATTTTTTCCCTTTATATATTTTATCTATTCTTTATCTTGTGGTGAGACACAGGATAAATAATAAATACACATGCCCTTTTATTAAAAAGGTCTTTTGGTGCGTCACCCAAAAATAAAGACATGGTTAATCTTTGGGTTACTATGAAGAAAGGGAATGGGACACCATAAGGGGCCAATGATTGGATCGCTTTTTTTAAGGCTGTTGTTCCAACTGTTTTTTCATTCAGCAAGAATTTAAATATTTCTTCTAATCATCTGCTGTATGAAAATAGCAGGAATTGTAGAACAAACCCAAAAAATGATTTTGTTTTTTTTTTTTTTTTTATTTCCCCAAACAAGCACTTATTTGATGACCCCAGAAAAAAATGCCTTGAATGAAGTCACAATGTTTAAAATTTACGGCAACCAACTTCACAACCATTAAATTTTTGGGAAATGACATAGGTTTCCACTGCTAAAAGCAAGGGGGAAATTGTTTTGGCCATACCATTTGTTACTTACGGGGTATTGACCGGTCGCTCAGAAACAATGGCAAACTACTGGGCTAATCTTGCCAAGATAAACTCACGGTAAATTCTGGTTTTTTACAGCGTTCCATAAATAGAATTTGCGAAAAAAAAAAAAAATAAAAATGCATCAGCAGCAGTAGAGCGCTTATTTAGGGAGCTGTTTTTGTTGTTTAAATTAGAAAACGGATGTTACCAGCTCTCTTAAATCTGTGTATATCAGTGAGAATTGTGGAAGGTTTTTGGTTACCTGGATTTTTGAATTATTGGAAACAGTCGATCCAGGAATTGATAGTGTGCCGAATAAAAAAGTCTCAGAACAAAAGAGTGTCAGTCCAGATGACCTGAATTGTTATATTTAGTTTAAACTTGTTTTTATAAAATACTAGCTGACCCGGCCCGGCTTTCCCCCGTCCTTTTGGGGAGCATCTCATTTAATTCATATAAGTAGTCATATAAGTTCCCGTTCCCGTTCCCCACTGTCGTTTTCTGTCTGTCTGTCTGTCTGACCCCCCGTCTTCGCCTAGACCCTGATGGGAGACTCTCATTTAATTCATATAATTTTCATATAATTCCCGTTCCGACTATCCTGTCTGTCTGTCTCCCGCCTGGCATCGCCCAACACTGGGGGAGCATCTCATTTATTTTATAAGTAGTCAATTTAAATTCCCGTTCCCGACTGTCTGTCTGTCCTGTCTGTCTGCTGTCTGTCTGTCTGTCTGTCTGTCTGTCTGGCTGTTTTCTGTCTGTCTGTCCCGTCTGTCTGTCCCATCTATCTACTTCTATCTGTCTGACCCGGCCCAGCCCATGGTGGAGAGCATCTCATTTGATTTTAAGTATCATATAACCCGTTCCCGGGCTATCTGTCTGACTGTCTTCTGTCTTGGTAAATGTAGGAGGGAGAGGGGAAAAGGGGGGTGGGGGGGGAAGAGGGGGGGGGAAAAGGGAAGGGGGAAA
>JACEFZ010017904.1:10000-13075 GCA_014155875.1 Cepaea nemoralis | reverse complement strand
TTTTGTCCCATGTGAAACATAGAACCCGGACAAAAAAAGTCCCGGAAACAAAAGTCCCCCTATTTTCACTGTCCCATGTGAAACATGGGGAAAAACCCCCCGGGAAACGGGGGTAGTCCCGACAAAGTACTACTCACTGTCCCATGTGAAAAATAGAACCGACAGTAGTCCCGACAAAGTACTACTCACTGTCACATGTGAAACATAGAACCGACAGTAGTCCCGATAAACCTACAGCACAAATAGGCATACATACATACGGTGGCTGGCAGTTCATCGTCGATGGAACGCAGAAATGTTTGGCAATCAAGGGCAACTGAACCATGTCTATGTTCTGTCTGAGAAGCTTGGTCAGTTGATACCGCTAATATTATTGTTTATTGCCTAGCTGTGTTTCACTTCAACATTATCTGTCTACGCATTTTTATTTTCTACATAGGGTTATTTTCTTTACTTTCTTTTTAGGCTTAATTTCTCTATTTTCTATATAGGGTTGATCTCTCTATTTTCTATATAGGGTTATTTCCTTTATAGGGTTAATTTCTTTAGTTTATCTTAGTGATCTTCATGTCATTGATTAAAACTTCGCCGCTGAACAAGCACGACAGGGAGCTTCTGATCGTCAGAAGAGGTCCCCCTTCCCAGAATGTTGTGGCCCTTTTACCATTTGACACCCTGTGGGGTGGGCCCGCCCGGGCCATTACTCCGGGCGTTTTCACCCTGCCGTGCGAGACGTTCGGTCGTTTGCGATGTCCTTGCGTTGTTCCCTGTCTTGTCCCATGCCTGCGAACATGTCTGATCCCAAGCCCCCACCCCCCACCCCCCCCCCACTCCCCCTACGGGAAGCAGCCGTAGCTTCTTGCCCTCTCAACATCCTAGCACCCGTGGCCGTGTGGCGTCAGCGTCTATCCCAGCCACTGCCTCTGTCGCCTCCGCTCGCCTTCGTTGCCATGTTCCTTCGCCTCTTTAATAGCGCCGCACTCTGGGAAGACGGCTCTTCCTCTGGGTTCCTCAACCCCTCTCTTGGTCTCTGCTGCGGAGGACGGCTCTCGCAAGGCGACTACTACCATGGCATAGGGGTTGGACTTCGGCCGATATTTGCCTGACTTGATGACTGCTACCGTGAGGCGATTTTACCCCACTGAACAGTTCCGTTCCCAGATGCACTGCCACGAGACAGTACAAATTCTAGTGCTTACTTGAGAGATTGGGTCCGATAAAATACTATTCAATACGAATAATGTAATCATCTCATCTCATTTCATCTCATCGCATATCATCTAATCTTGTTCTTGTACCTTGCGGTGTCGAGATGAAGCATAAACAGCGGAAAAGTGCCCGCTTATGGGCTTCATATATCGAGATTTACATAGACTCAGTTATTCCGTCTGTCCATTGTTTACCCTGGCCGGTCTGTTCTTCTGCTTCCATTTGATCTCTCCATCATTGCTTGTTGTCGTATACTGTTAGTAGGTAGCCTAGTTACATGGCCGCACCATTTCACTTGCTGTTTTCTAAAGAAATCTAGCACTGTTATAACCCCCACTTTAGTCCTGATTTCTTCATTTCTGATATTCTCTCTTCTTGATACATTGAGTATTCTTTTCAGGAATCTCATTTCCGTTGTTGTCATTTTTCTTTTCTCTCTTTCTGTCATTGTCCAGGTTTAAGTATAGGTAGCATAGAGCTGGTAGGAAGATTGTGTTGTAGAGTGATTTTTTTAGTAGCTACTGATACATGTTTGTTCTTTAGTATTGGTGCCTTCTGTCCAATGATTTGGTTTGCCTTATTGCATCTATTTTAGATCTCGCCTTCTGATGTGTTATTTGATGATATTATGCTTCTTAGGTACTTGAAGCCGGTCTCCGTGGCTAAAGGCTTGCGAACGAGGTTCGTGCAGCCGCTTGCCAGGCGTTCGAAATGCCGCTGTAACCGATCTGGAAGCAGACCGTGTCGCGTTGTGTTATAACTTGTTGGTAGGGGAGCCGGTCGTTCAGGAAACAATGGCAAACTACTGAACGTAAACTTACCAAGACATCAACAACGGCAGTGCTGGTGTTGACAGCGATGTCCTGTACATAGGAAATGCAAACTAAAAAAAAAGGACTTGAAGCTTTTTACTTATTTCAGGAGGTATACTTTTAAATGAATCTTTGTTGTTTTTATCTTCTTTCATTATAGTCTTTACCCTTGTTTCACTGATGCTAATTTCCATGCTACGTTCACTTCACACTTTATTTAGATTATTTAAAGAATTAATGTCATCATCAACAAACAGCGATTGCACATTGTCCACCCACAGCGTGTGCGCCTGACATCGGGGGATGCAAGCAGCTGAACAGCATATGGACACAGGGCGGTAAAACTTTGAAATGCATCCTCAAGGGACCTGGGTTGTACCGGATAGTAGAAGTTGATGGTACGTTCTTCTTGGTCACATGGTTGTCGCATTGTCCACTTTCCAGAAGCCAACGATAAAGCATGTGTTTTCTGGTAAAGCGATTCTGCTGCTGCTGCTGCTGCTACTGCTGCCTTTCTACTACTAATACTACTGCTACAACACTAACTACTACTACGACGACCCACTACTACTACACTACACATACAAAATACTACTACTACTACTACTACACTACTATTACACTATTTCTACATACTTTCAATGCTACAACTACTAACTACAAAGCTACTAACTACTAACTACAATAAAATAACTACACTACTACTACACGACTACTACGACCACACTACTTTTTTACTACTAAAATACTACTACTACTACTACTACTACTACTACTACTACTACTACTACTACTACTACTATTACTACTACTACTACTACTATTACTACTACTACTACTAATGCTACTAACTACTAACTACTAATGCTACTAACTACTAACTACTAACTACTAACTACTAACTACTACTACTACTACTACTACTACTACTACTACTACTACTACTACTATTACTACTACTACTACTACTACTACTACTACTACTATTACTACTACTACTACTAATGCTACTAACTACTAACTACTAATGCTACTAACTACTAACTACTAACTA
>JACEFZ010017904.1:0-7500 GCA_014155875.1 Cepaea nemoralis | reverse complement strand
TATTTTCATTGACTGTGCAGTATTTGAAAATATTGCTGGTCCAAGTTTTGTATTCACCCTTTGTAAAGTTCATGCAACATAACAGGTAAATACAAAACTTGGACAAAATATTTTCAAACACTGCAATCAATCAATTATGTGCCATGCCGGAAAGCGTGGGCGGTCATGACTCGCCATTTCACTCGATCACCAGCGTCGTGGATCAGCTCAGTGTTCCTGTCTCGTCCATGCCATGTAGCTAAGCCATCCAGGTATTTTCCTCTCGGTCTTCCTCTTGGTCTGTTCCCTTCGATCTTGCCAGTTGTCACTAAGTTCTCCAATCCATTTCTTCTCATAACATGTCCAAAAAATTTTGACTGTCTACGTATAATTTCTCTAATCAATTAACGATTTTCATTTGTCTCCTGTAGTACTTGGTCATTGGTTTTTCTGTCTGTCCATGGTATTCTTTGCATTTTCCTCAGAAACCACATTTCTGCAGCCATCAGATGTTTTTCAGCTTGACTGCATCATTGTCCAAGTTTCACATCCATACAAAAGAACAGGCTCTATGTATCCCCTCAACACTCTTTTTCTCGTTTCAATTGACATCTTTTTATTGGTCAGAATGTTTTTCATCTTGCTAAAGGCTACTTTCGCCATGGCGATTCTTGTTCTAATCTCTTCAAGGCATCTCCCATCAGATGTTATGACTGTTCCGAGATAATTGTACCGATTCACTTGTTGAAGAATATTCCATTT
Organism: Cepaea nemoralis; assembly: GCA_014155875.1. Taxonomy (NCBI): domain Eukaryota; kingdom Metazoa; phylum Mollusca; class Gastropoda; order Stylommatophora; family Helicidae; genus Cepaea; species Cepaea nemoralis. Next base: position 6,759 of record JACEFZ010017904.1, on the reverse strand, counting down.
ACTTGTATATTACATTGTGGTACTTCGTTCTTCCTAGTGACGACCATAACCTGTGTCTTCTTACAATTTAATTCTAACCCCAGTTGCTCACTGTGTACAACAACCGCAGTCTACTAATTGTTGCAGATCCTGCTGCATTGTCTGCAATCAATACTGTATCATCTGCATATCTAATGTTATTGATGTTTCGTCCTCCAATGCTGATTCCATTTATATCCTTCTACATTCTGAAAATATTTTCACTGTATAGGGAAAAAAGATCTGGAGACATCAGACATCCCTGCCTAACACCTCTCTTAATTGGCTGATATTGTCCCATTTCATTATCAATCCTTATGGCAGCTTGTTTCCAATACATGTTTTTTATAAGTCTAATGTCTTTCCCATCAATTTGTAGATCTGCAAGCATATCCACCATGTTGACATGTCTAACTCTATCAAAAGCCTTTGTGTGGTCAATAAAGCAAAGGTGTATATCCTTGTTTACTTCTATAGCACGTTCAATAACTGTTCGCAGCATATACACAGCATTTACTGTACCCTTTCCTTCTGCAAACCCACATTGTTCTTCCCTTATTTCAGGTTGTATTTTCTTCCTCACTCTTTGCATGATAATTCGCAGCAAAATCTTTGTGATGTGACTCATTATACTAATTGTTCTATGTTGATCACATTCCAAGGCTCCTGATTTCTTTGGGATTGCAATAAATACAGAGTTACATAATTCAGGAGGTATATCTCCAGTATCATATAATGTGTTCAGCAGTCTGGTGACTTGATCTAGTCCAAATTCTTCTAAAGCTTTAATCATTTCTGGTGTGATGTTTATCTGCACCGGAGGCCTTGCCACCTTTCATATGCTTAAGAACATTTCGAATCTCCATCTCCAAAATTGGCGGTCCTTCATTATTAAATCTAATATCATACTGGCAAACACTGCACAGTCATTAAAAATACACTCTATATATGTAAACTTAATTTATATCTCAAAGTCATCTATAAATATGGCTTGACATCGTGAATATACTTATCTGTATTGTTTACTTGTCCACAGAATTCGGCAACATCATTGGTGAGTACGCACTTATTTAAAACGTTACGCAACCATTACTTTCAGGTTGAACATATCCCATTTTGTTAATTGATTCACTGCCGACGGATAATATATCACGAAATGTGACCTTCCATGCGCACAGAAGGACGGTACATCGCCTTACTAGGGTTATCGTTTTATTTGTTTTGTTTGTGGTATCTTCCGCAATTTCAGTCTTCAGTGAATGGAAATGTGCATATAATACTTTTTCATTTGATTGTGTACCATTTTGGTTATCCTACTTTCTGTGTTGCACTTAAGCAGTTAAAGTCAACATTGTTTCTGTCAATATGGTATTGTCCTGCATTCGCAAGATCAGTCCCGCGTCTAGCATTCGTTGTCTCGGATGGCTGTGTGAGATGCACCACATCGGGATCTTCCCAAATGACGCAAGTTAGCGAGGCAGGCGTTTCGAGAATGTGACCGCATCTTGAAGCCAGAGTCGTGGTTTGAACTGGCGAAAGAGCAAATTTGTACCACCGTTCAACAGTCTCAATCAGCGCCTATTCTCTCTCGATGAGTAGTGGGCCTGCTGTCAGTAAGCTGGCATAGCTTTTCGGTCAGTCCTGCCTGGCGTAGCTTGAAAGCTCGTCGATTGGCGTCCAATGGTTTTGCATGTATCATCGGGTACCATGGTAGTGCGCTGAGCAATTGCTAATCTTGGCATGCGTGTGCATGAATAGTCCGTCTGTGCCATAGATATCTGGTTGATACTTCCAGTAGTCAAATGCTTGTCTCCCGAGAAGACTAACCCGAAGGAGGAAAACAAAAAACAATTATAACGCCCGCCAAAGTCGGATGTGTTGACCTAAGAGAGCATAACCGGAATCCATATAGCTGTCCAGGATGGAAGACTTGGGAGTAAAAATCTGCACCGCCAGACGCGAGAGGTACATTTGGGAAACAAGGCGCCTCGTTAACCAAACACAGAACTGGCACTATTAGCCACTGGACGCTGATGCTTATGCTGGGGGGGGGGGGGGGGGGGGAAATCCTGAGCACCCTATGGACATGTCCGGGAGTGCAATGAAGATACCCCAACTGATAACTGATAACTGACTGATAACAGGAAACTGCAATTACGTCTGAAAAAAACACTCCGGATGAACGCGGAAGAAGAAGAAGAAGAAGAGAAGAAGAAGAAGAAGAAGAAGAAGAAGAAGAAGAAGAAGAAGAAGAAGAAGAAGAAGAAGGAGGAGGAGGAGGAGGAGGAGGAGGAAGAGGAGGAAGAGGACAACACCAACAACTACTACTACAGCAACAACTGCAACAACAAGAGAAGAAGAACCATATAGCCAATTACCATTAAGGTGCAGAAAGGCGACCTTTCATTTGATATTGTGAAGGTTGAATTACGATTGAAATGATGTAAACATTTGTGTGAATGGGCTTAGGCAGTGTATGACATGTTCTAACATTCCTTTGTGATATCTCTGTTCATTGCAGAAAAGGAAGTTGTGACGATGCGTAAGTAACCTGTTTCATACATGTTTGTGACGATCTGGCTGCAGCTCACAAACACACACACACACACATCACACATCAAACACACACACACACACACACACACACACACACACTTAGACATGCTTGCACACATACATAAAAGTCGGTTAAAGTCGACAGGGTCGACTTCATTGCACCGGGTTTTATCTCATAGAACTCAGTCTCTTTCCGCAGCGTGGAAAGCGTTGCACGAAACACGAACTACATACACAAGTAAAAGAGAGTCTTTCTTCGTATGGCTACCCCCTCCCCCCTCCTCCCTTCCCTCCCACCCCAACCATATGCACAATACAGTTCCAATGATCTATTCTATTAAAATACATTAACGTAATTATATCGCTCTTCACAAGCATTCACACATACACACACGCATAAACACACACACACACACACATACATATAAACACACGCATACATACACATGCATACAGTAGCATATACACACATAATTCATATAAACATGCACACGCACATAAATGCACACGCACATAAATGCACACGCACATAAATGCACACGCACATAAATGCACACGCACATAAATGCACCCGCACATAAATGTACCCGCACATAAATGCACCCGCACATAAATGCACCGCACATAAATGCACCCGCACATAAATGCACCCGCACATAAATGCACCCGCACATAAATGCACCCTCACATAAATGCACACGCACATAAATACACACTCACATAAATACACACTCACATAAATGCACACGCACATAAATGCACCCACACATAATGCAACCGCACATAATGCAACCGCACATAATGCACACGCACATAAATGCACATGCACATAAATGCACCCGCACATAAATGCACCCGCACATAAATGCACCCTCACATAAATGCACACGCACATAAATACACACTCACATAAATGCACACGCACATAAATGCAAACGCACATAAATGCACCGCACATAAATGCACACGCACATAAATGCACACGCACATAAATGCACACGCACATAAATGCACACGCACGTAAATGCACACGCACATAAATGCACACGCACATAAATGCACACGCACATAAATGCACACGCACATAAATGCACACTCACATAAATGCACACTCACATAAATGCACACGCACATAAATGCACACGCACATAAATGCACACGCACATAAATGCACCCGTACATAAGTGCACACGCACATAAATGCACCCGCACATAAATGCACCCGCACATAAATGCACACGCACATAAATGCACCGCACATAAATGCACACGCACTTAAATGCACACGCACATAAATGCACACACACATAAATGCACACGCACGTAAATGCACCCGCACATAAATGCACCCGCACATAAATGCACACGCACATAAATGCACACACACATAAATGCACACGCACATAAATGCACACGCACGTAAATGCACCCGCACGTAAATGCACACGCACATACATGCACACGCACATACATGCACACGCATACAAGGTCTCATAGGCTCTGTAGCGAAGAGATTACGAAACACAGCTGCGGGCGATTTGGCAGCAGACCACCTTGCGTTAGTTTCCATACAACAGTATGAGTACTTCAGAAAGCAATGGCAAACTACTGAACTTAAGGAAATCAAGTGGGGAACCCTTTGAGGCCACTGAGACAGTACGTACATAAACACACACAGTATTGTTTGACGCTCATAGAAGGAGAAGACGGAAGCAGAGATAAGAGAACGCACAAGACAAAATAAAACATGAAAGCTATTGTTACCGACCGGGATTTGAACCTGTCACTTATAAATGACAAACAGCGCCTCGCTGCAGGAACAAGTGTACTTCGATGCATGACCAACAAGACCCTCCTCTTCATTGTATCATACCTACAACTATGGAATACGTGAATATACTGGACACAGCATTACGGTCCAATGTGTTTGTGTGTTTGTTATCTGACCTATGCTAGTTTAATATAAAATTAGGAGAACTATGCTGTTGCCTCAATAGTTTGATGTGAATTCTGTCCGTATTCCATAGTTGTAGGTTCATGTGTAAGATAGACATGACTAATGAAGACACTTTGTTTTGAAGTGTTTAGGGCGCTAACAGGAAGCAGGTAGTACCGTCTGCTGTCATAGTACTGTCTGCTGTCATAGTACCGTCTGCTGTCATAAGGTAGCTCAGTCATATCTGACTGTGACATGACATCAATCACAATGCGTAGACGAGTTAATAAGGGAGGGGAGTTGGTAGTGTAGCGGTAGAGAGATGTAGAGGAAGAAGACGAAGAAGAAGAAAAGCAAAAATGGAAAGGAGGAAAAAGAAAAAAGAATAGGAGGAGGAAAAGAAACAGAAAGAGGAGGAGGTGAAATAAAAGGAGGAGGCGAAGGAGGAAGAAGATGATAAAATAGTGTCCGTTGAGCTTATGTTTTTGTACGTTTTTCTGCATGTGTTGGTACTTCATTGACCTGAGATTATTCTGTTTCAGCGCCACCTGTGTTTGGTAAGTAACAGCCTCTTTTACTTGATATTTTACTTAATAAGAAATGACCGGATAAAGGCACCATGCAAGAATGCACAAGAAGAAGTCCTAAATCTTTAGTTGGGTGTCTTTCCGCGTATAACTACCCTCCACCGCCAATACCTTATGCACAATACAGTTTCACTTAACTATTTATTTAAAAAAAATTAAACTAATTATATAACTCTTCACATCTCTGTCATTCCTATTTGCCTCTCTCTCTCTCTCTCTCTCTCTCTCTCTCTCTCTCTCTCTCTCTCTCTCTCTCTCTCTCTCTCTCGCTCTGGTCTCTGGGTACGTGTTGTGGTTGAGTGGTGGGGGGAGGGTGTGGTTAAGAGATGTGTGGTTAAGTTATCGTGTGATTGTGAGATGAGTGACTGGGGGGGGGGGGGGGGTGGGGGGGTTGAAAGATGTGTGAGTGGGTGAGTGTGTGTAGGTTGCGGGATGGGTGAGGGATGTGTGTGTGTGGGGGGGGGGGAGGGGGTTCGGGATTATGTGGGTGGGATATGTGTAAATGGGGGAAATGTAGGGGGTGCGGGTTTTGTGTGTGGGTAGGTGCGGGATGTGTGGGTTGACGAGGACATGCGTAGGTGGAGGATGTGTGGTTGGGGGATGTGTGTTTGGCTGGGTAGTTGGGGATGTGTGGGTGAGTGGTGGTGGATATGTGGGTGGGTGAGTGTTGGTGGGTGGAGGATGTGTGTGTGGATGAGGCGATGTGTGTAGGTGGGGGATGTGTAGGTGGGTGGTGGGTGGGTCGGTGCATGTATGTGTGCCTGGGGTTGTGTGAGTGGGGGATGTGTGGCAAGTGGGAGGTGCGTGTGTGGGTGGGTAGATGTTTTAGGTGAGGGTGTGTGGGATGAGGGGAATGGATGGATGGATGGGGGAATGTATGTGCCTGGGGGTGTCTGTGTGTGTGTGTGTGTGTGTGTTTTTGGATGGGGGATGTGTGTTTGGGAGGTGTGTGGGTGGATGGGGGATGTGTCTCATAACTTGGTAATATGCATTGTTTATGTTTACAAAATTCTTTTGACGTTTTTTTTTCTATGTGAATGTACTGGATACTGATGAACGAAAGATGAGTGATTGCAAGGGTCGAATTTAAGACGGACCTGCGTGGCCTAATTTGTTATCCTTTGAAAATAAGTGCGTTCGTTCGTTCGTTCGTTTCATTCTCTCTCTCTCTCTCTCTCTCCTCTCTCTCTCTCTCTCTCTCATCTCTCTCTCTCCTCTCTCTCTCTCTCTCTCTCTCTCTCTCTCTTTGGCGTTTTTTTTTTATGTGAATGTACTGGGCACTGATGAACGAAAGATGAGTGATTGCAAGGGTCGAATTTAAGACTGACCTGCGTGGCCCAATTTGTTATCCTTTGAAAAATAAAGTGCGTTCGTTCGTTCGTTCATTCTCTCTCTCTCTCTCTCTCTCTCTCTCTCTCTCTCCTCTCTCTCTCTCTCTCCTCTCTCTCTCTCTCTCTCTCTCTCTCTCTCTCTCTCCTTCTCTCTCTTCTCTCCTCTCTCTCTCTATGTCACTCGCATCTTTCCTTTGCAGATGATCATCTTCATTTCCCTCAACGCTTACTTACCTTAGAGTATCTTACACTTGCCCACTGCGTCTTTTCCTGTCAGAAAACGACTAAGTTCCAAGACGAAGTTTAATTTTGTTACCTAGGGTTTGGAGTA
>JACEFZ010017903.1:160000-187500 GCA_014155875.1 Cepaea nemoralis | reverse complement strand
GTGCTCAGGGTGTCTTTTCAACATGAACAAATATACAAATGGTGATGGTAGTGGTTTTCTCTCATAATTAAAAACACAGACAAAGAAAGTCACGCGGATATATTCTAGGCTACGGTATTAAGAGGTAGAGTCTCACACCACTTACAAGCAACCCACACCCCTAGTCTTGGTACTCCAGTACGTTAACAACTACATCATCCCAATTACAGTGCATACAATTCCTATAAGAAACAGAAATACCCGATAGTAGTAGATGTTATTATTGGTTGTGTAATGTCTCCTGATGTGTTCTCATTGTACAGTGAAAATACAATGAGATCTACAGAAAATATATAAGAGATCGTGGTTGGTGGAAGTAATATAAATAACTTACGTTATGCTGATGACACCGTCCTGATAGCAACAAATCTGAAGGAACTAAAGGAAATGATATATAGAATGGATGTAGAACGCGAAAAAATGGGTCTTAGTTTGAAAAATTAGAAAGGCAGACGTCATGGGGGTTCAAAGAATCAGATTGCGCCTAAATGTGAAATTAAAGTAAATGACGTTATTTTGGGGAATAAATTTAGATATCGTCAATCAATCATGTGCCATGCCGGAAAGCGTGGGCGGTCATGACTCGCCATTTCACTCGATCACCAGAGTCGTGGATCAGCTCAGTGTTCCTGTCTCGTCCATGCCACGTGGCCAAGCCATCCAGGTATTTTCCTCTCGGTCTTCCTCTTGGTCTGTTCCCCTCGATCTTGCCAGTTGTCAATAAGTTCTCCAATCCATTTCTTCTCATAACATGTTCAAAAAATTGTTGACTGTCTTCGTTTAATTTCTCTAATCACTCTACGATTTTCATTTGTCTCCTGTAGTACTTGGTGCTAATTTTAATGTCTCTGTCCTTGTCTTGCGATGATCAGTCTTTAAGCGAATCATAATGTACTAGGCACTTTCAAAGAGGTAGTTTGCCGTTGCTTTCCTCTATCCGGATGACAGCAACCATTGTCTCTCGAAAGAGATCCTCTGCCTGCCATCGCGAAACTCGAGACCATGACCAACAAATATCTGTCGGCTGCCTTTAAAATTTCAAACACCACCTGCCTTCCGTGGCTTCTTTTGGAACACTTCCAATAAACGAACACGAAATAGCATCACATAATCCACAGGAAAACGCTATCCACAGGAAATCCACCGGAAATTCACAGGAAATCCACAGAAAAACACTGAACATCGTCTCCCCGAAGAACAACGCGTCATTATATATCTTGGAACATGGATAACATCAGATGGAAGATAGAGAACAGAATAGGACACCAAACAACTGCATTCTATCAAATGAAGAACATTTTGTGCAATATGTCACTGTCCTTGAAGGTTAGAAAGAGAGTTTTTGCATGTTATATAAAACCAATTTTAACAGACAGCTGACAATCCTGGATAATTAGTAAACGAGCACAGAAATAAAAAAAACCTTGAAACCTTGGAGCTGCGGTTTTATAGAATCATCATCATCATCATCATCATCATCATCATCATCATCATCATCATCATCATCATCATCATCATCATCACCATCATCATCATCATCATCATCATCATCATCATCATCATCATCATCATCATCATCATCATTATCATCATCATCATCATCATCATCATCATCATCATCATCTTCCACTTCTGCTGTCAAACGTCGTGGGGACGAATAATTTGCTCTCCAGCGCTCTATGGGTGGCACTGGATAGTGTCATTCCGTGTGATTGTACAGTGTCTTTAATGTTGTCAATTCATTTTCTTCTCTGGCGTTCTCTTGGTCTTGTTGCAGATGATCTTTGATGTAAGGCCAGTGATGGTAGTTGTTGGTGTTGCATTCTAACAACATGGCCAAACCACTTGATCTTCTGTCTTTCAATAAATGTGGCACAAGGTGTTGATCCCGCTGTCTGTCTGATAACAACTTTTCTTATCGGCTCGGATTGTTAAGTTGGCAGCTCTCCTCAGGCATCTCATCTCACAGGTTTTGATTTTGCGAAAGTCTGATTTGGATGCTTTTAATACAACAACATTTAAATGATTTGCAAATAATTTTACACTTGACCTCTCTAACCCACCGACCATCTGCAGTTATCAAGGTATCCAGATACATGAATTCACTGACTTGCTTCAAATGTGTGACTACTAAGGAGAGCACAAATCAATTGTATATGCTTTTTCATTAATAACGCTGCAACCGCGTTTAAACATTTACCAAATATGTTGAGAATAAAATAACGTAACTCATGCTTGACTATGCTGATTTCATTTAAAACCGTCGACTTATCTCCCATTTTCATTTAACGGGACTCATGGGTCATCATCATCATCATCATCATCATCATCATCATCATCATCATCATCATCATCATCATCATCATCATCATCCAGTTTTGTCGTTTAAGCATCAGGAGAATGAATAGTTGATGTTCCGGCACCCGATAGTGGTACTGCATAGTGCCATTCCGTGTGACTGTACAATGCGTTTTATATCGTCAATCTTATTTCTTTTCTAGCTTCCTCTTGCTCTCGTATCAGATCGTCTTGGACTCCCAAATCAACCGTCGAAAATGGACACCGATATTATGGGGAATAAAAGATGTCAGAGAGCTACTGGCCGCATCATCAGTCGAGTACTGTCTAGTCTAAAAAAAAATATGGGGTTACTGTCATAGTTTTATCCATCCATCCATCATGTGCCATGCCGGTAAGCGTGGGCGGTCATGTTCTGCCATCTCACTCGATCACCAGAGTCGTGGATCAGCTCCGTGTTTCTGTTTCGACCATGCCACAAGGCCAAGCCATCCAGGTACTTGCTTCTAGGTCTTCCCCTTGGCCTGTTCCCCTCGATCTTACCAGTTGTCACCAAATTCTCCAATCCATTACTTCTCATAACATGCCCAAAAAATTTTGACTGTCTACGTCTAATTTCTCTAATCAATTTACGATCTTCATTTGTTTCTTGAAGGACTTGTTCATTGGTCTTTCTGGCTGTCCATGGTATTCTTTGCATTTTCCTCAGAAACCACATCTCTACAGCCATCAGATGTTTTTCAGCCTGACTGCTCATTGTCCACGCTTCACATCCATATAAAAGTACAGGTTCAATGTAGCATCTCAACACTCTTTTTCTCGTTTCAATTGACATCTTTTTATTGGTCAATATGTTTTTCATCTTGCTAAAGGCTACTTTTGCCATGGCGATTCTTGTTCTAATCTCTTCAAGGCATCTCCCATCAGATGTTATTACTGTTCCGAGATAATTGTACCTGCTCACTTGTTGAAGAATATTCCCATTTACTTGTATATTACATTGTGGTATTTCGTCCTTCCTAGTGACGACCATAATCTGTGTCTTTTTACAATTTAATTCTAACCCTAGTTGTTCACTGTGTGTAACAATCGCATCTACTAAATTTTGCAGGTCCTGTTCATTGTCTGCAATCAAGACTGTATCATCTGCATATCTAATGTTATTGATGCATCGTCCCCCAATGTTGATTCCTTCCATATCTTCAATATTTCTGAAAATACTTTCACTGTACAGGGAAAACAGATCTGGAGACATTACACATCCCTGTCTCACACCCCTTTTAATAGGCTGATATTGGCTTACTTCATTATCAACTCTTATGGCAGCTTGTTGTTTCCAATATATGTTTTTTACAAGTCTAAGATCTTTTCCATCAATTTGTAGATCTTCAAGCATCCTTATCATGTTGACATGTCTCACTTTATCAAAAGCCTTTGTGTAGTCAATAAAGCAAAGGTGTAGATCTTTGTTTACTTCTATAGAACGTTCGATTATGTTTCTCAGTATATACACAGCATTTACTGTACCCTTGCCTTCCACAAACCCACATTGTTCTTCTCCTATTTCAGGTTGTATTTTCCTCCTAACTCTTTGCATGATAATTCTTAGCAAAATCTTCGTGATGTGACTCATTATACTAATTGTTCGATGTTGATCACATTCCAAGGCTCCTGATTTCTTTGGGATTGCAATAAATACAGAATTAGATAACTCCTGAGGTATATTTCCAGTATCATATATTGTATTAAGCAGACTGGTAACTTTATCTATTCCATATTCTTCTAAAGCATTAATCATTTCTGTTGTGACGCTGTCTGAACCGGGGGTCTTGCCAGACTTCATATGGTTAAGAGCATTCTGAACCTCCATCTTCAAAATTGCTGGTCCTTCATTATTATTTTGAACATCATACTGTTCGTCTCTGTTATCGTCATACAGGTTTTTCACGTAATCTGACCATTCATGTAATATCTGATCTTTTTCTATTATGACTCTTCCATCTTTTGTAGATGTTGTTCCATAGTTTTATATTCTGTTGAAAATAATTCAAAGAAGGAGACAGAAAGAATAGACAGGGTACAAGGACAAAGACGAGTGTGTAGAGTAACGACAGCTCACGACAGGTGACTAGGTATTTGTATGAACACGATTCGTGCGAGGTTTCCGTGCGCTTAACCGGTGGGGCAAGCGAGAAAGGATGAAAGTGTGAGAAGTTAGTCAGACTCTAGCCGGAGACAGAGATGGAGTTAGACGTCAGCCTGGGAGAGAGAGAAGGGATAGACTATAGCGAATGACAGGGACAGAGTTGTTAGATTGTTAAAGAGTGAGTTAGCGATTATGGACTTGGTGAATGATGTGCTAAATTGTGTTAGGTTAGGCGGTAGCGATCCGAGTTAATAAAACAGGCTTTATGTAAGATGTTGATTGAGTTGACGTAATTGCGGCGCAAATTCTGATCGACTGTAAGGGAAATCTGGTAGTGGTTGGATGACTGGGGTTAAACTTGTGAGAGGGGTTGCCGTGGAAGCAATATATTATGTTGAATCAAAATATGATTTATATCCAGTGATATTGGAGGTTATTTATCAGTGAGAGCAATTCTGCTACTGCCCGGACTTGCGGGTCTCGTAGTTGTTGCTATAGTGCATGGGGTAACCATGAATTCCTGGACATATAGCAATATGTTCTCAGCACGTCTCATTACTTGAACAGTGTTCTTTTAATGTTATTTGTTACCATGAATGCGATAAGTGTAGACAGAAACATCGATTTGTTTTCTTCTTGTTGTTCGTTTGGGAGAAATTGTGCTTCCTGCCAGAACAGTGCTATCTTCTGCAGATCTAGCAGGCATCCGTAGAATTTGACATCTAGAGTTGTTTCAACCGGCCAAAGATGAGACCTTGCTGAGCTGTATTTAGTACTGTGTTGCAATACGAGTTCCTCAGTTTGAGACCCAGATTCAAGTGCCACGGACAGACTGAAATTGTAATCTGCATGCTGTTACAGGCGGGGTAAAAGTATGTGTATTCACATCATGACAAGCGTGTGATTGTTGCTAACGGGATGTTCCACAGAGTAGTGTTTGACCAGGATGCCCAGTGTGGAGATGGAAAAAGGTCTTGGTCAGTATAAACCCCGACCTAGGGCATCTCTGTATCTACGAGGCCATGTAATAGCAGGCACCTTTAAGGGGTTATTCATCTGATAGAATCCCCATCGAGGTGTCATGTTTGTTCTTTATTTGATTGTACTGGGCGCCTGGTCAAGCTAGCTTCACATGGAAGTAAAGGATTCAAGTGTGAAACTGGCCACATGGCCATCAAATGTTAAGTGGTCTAACAATGTATGGCATTCACCATATACTCAAAATATGAATATAATTATAGGAACTCCGGTAAAGCTATGGAATGGAAATGTAAACAATGTAAAACAACACAAAGTAATGCAGCTTTTTTTTCCATATCCTATCTACAGGACATTGCAGCGAACACCAACACTTTACAGTTTTTCAGCTGGTGTTCTCTGCAATGGGTTTTATATATTATATATATATATATATATATATATATATATATATATATATATATATATATATATATATATATATATATATATATATATATATATATATATACAATATATCACTATTTATTTCTTGTTTATTACACCTAGTGAGAGATCAACAGCAATTAAATAATCTGAGGGGCATATGCCCCACAATATATCTATCATCCATGCTGTCTCTTTTACACGCCTATCTATTCAGTATAATACTCTAGCTTCGATGGGCCAACCCATATCATGTTTATTATTAGTGGTCTAACCTAATATAAACCCAATAACATAATACACTGGCACATTTGATCCTGTAATACGTGGTATAACAACACCACTGACCCTACTTCATATAGGACAGTATGTGTGAAGCCTTGTATTTTCAGAAATTATAACTCCGAATGTCCCATGTGACACATCAAGGTAATATATCAACACCCTCTCCTCTCTCTCTCTCTCTCTCTCTCTCTCTCTCTCTTCTCTCTCTCTCTCGTCTCTCTCTCTCTCTCTCTCGCTCGCCCTGGCCAGTCTTAGTAGCAGACCTGCAACATCCGGCTCAGCCTATGGTCGTCTTTTACTGACAGGGGCAGCAGTGGGATTCGGCAGCCCCATGAGTGACCGAGCAGCCTTCTATAGAAAAGCACTGCTCACCTCCATAGCGCAGGGAAGGGGCTAGAAAAGGTGCCCTAGACATTGCCTGCTCCATCATTACCTAACCAGCTAGCTGGGGTTGGTGATACTGCGGTAGAAATACAAACAAAGTAAAATCATTTTTAAAAAAGTAAATGTCACCCGCCTAAACAGTAAAAAGAAACTGCAGCTGTCATTTGAAAACATGCTGGAAGACCACCTCAAGCCAAATGCTGTAGCTAATCAGGATGTGGAAACAGAGTGGAGAGCCCTAAAGGATATAATTTACAACAACGGCTATGGAAATAATGGGTCCTAGAAAGACCGTCCATGCCCACTATCCACACTCTATTAATGGGCTGGTCACTTAACTCGTATGCCAGATCACAGGCTCCCTAAAAATATTTTTACGGCGAGCTGCGTTGTGGTAAACGCTTCCAAGGCGGCCAGAAGAAATGCTTTAAAGACACTCTGAAAATCACACTTAAAGCTTTTATAATTCATCTTGACACCTGGGAAACTGCTGCTAAAGACCGTAATTAGTGGCGTACATCATTGCGTTAGGGTGCAGTCACTTGTGAAGCAACCAGAACTGCAAGAGCTGTGAAGAAAAGGCTGGACAAAAAATGACTACTGGAGATCCTCTTCCTGGAACGTCAAGCATTCTTTGCCCATATTGTCAAAGAACATTTCGAGCCAAAATAGGCCTTATAAGCCATCTTAGAACTCACGGCTCCATACTTTCAACCCCACTGGATGTAATGAATGGTCATCATCTTTCTTGATGGACAAACAACAGCAAGGCTTTATTCATGCCAGTATCACAGCCTGGGATCTTGAGATGAGTAGCAACTAAATTTGTTTTCAAGTTTCATTTCCTCTTCATTGTTCTCATGTTTGACATCTTTGTATTCTTCTCATCCCGTGCTTATACCGTAATGTAGCCATTGGAAGGTTTTCTCCGTGACTACATGTTGTGTTTTGTGTAAGTATTTGTGTTTCATCTTTAGCAAGATAAAAACATACTGACCAATAAAAAGATGTCAATTGAAAAGAGAAAAAGAGTGTTGAGGTGCTACATAGAGCCTGTTCTTTTGTATGGATGTGAAACTTGGACAATGAGCAGTCAAGCTGAAAAACAACTGATGGTTGCAGAAATATGGTTTCTGAGGAGAATGCAAAGAATACCACGGAGAGACAGGAAAACCAATGACAGGAAAACCAATGACCAAGTACTACAGGAGACAAATGAAAATCGTAAATTGATTAGATAAATTAGACGTTGACAGTCAAAATGTTTTGGACATGTTATGAGAATAAATGGATTAAAGAGCTTGGTGACAATTGGCAAGATGGAAGGGAACATACCAAGGGGAAGACCGAGAAGTAAATACCCGGATGGCTTGGCCACGTGACATGGTCGAGAAAGGAACACTGAGTTGATCCACGACTCTGGTGATCGAGTGAGATGGCGAGTCATGACCGCCCACGCTTTTCGGCATGGCACATGATTGATTGATGTGTGTGTGCTGATGAAGGCTTGCCGCCTTGTATTGCTTCCTAATTCTCGTCTGTAGAGCTGCATTACTTTGTGTTGTTTTATATTGTTACCATATACTAAACCAGCATACAGGCTAGTACAGATGTCTTTTAATTATAATATAATTAAAATTAATTGCCCGAAGCTTTTCCGGCCACGGGTGTGTGATAGGATAGAGCCTTCACATTTTGTTGGCCTGAATGCACACACACACACAAAGTGGCCACTCTTTCCCTCACTTTCGCAGATGACAAGCCCAGGCGTATAACCCGCCTCCGACCACAGTCATGGCATTACCAAAACAGCTCATATCTACTACGTAGGTACGTTACATCCGAGAAGGTGTCAACTAACCCTAACTCTTGAACTCATGTTTGTTGATAGTATATAATGGTTATTTCCCCTTGTTTGCAAAATAATGTTACTGGTAAATTAAAAACGGTGTTCTTATTTTCGTGTCGGTAGTGCATTCAGTTATCAGTTATCAGTTGGGGTATCTTCATTGCACTCCGGACATGTCTATAGGTAGTCAATTATAAAACACCAATGCGTCACTGGAAGGTAGGGGATGGTCTGTATCCACGGTCAAGTGGTCAAGCCGTCTGCTTCGCTCTCAGAAGGTCATGGGTTCGTTTTGGGACACAGGCATTCACACCACCAATGCATTTATTGTGTAGTTTCCCGGTGGTCATCGCTCCACCCATCATCATGTGCCATGCCGGTAAGCGTGGGCTGTCATGTTCTGCCATCTCATTTGATCACCAGAGTAGTGGATCAGCTCCGTCGCTAGGGAGTTCGTTATCTTTGAGATGCTTTCGGGAGACCGCTCTGTCGACAAAGACCGATCCAGATGAGATAAAACCCCATGCAATGAAGTCGATCCCTTTGCCTGTGAAAGCCCTCTTGTACAATCTTGTAAAATGACTAACATCGGCAATCTGAAGCACTAATGTTTAATAATGGTGTTTGTAAGGAGGATTCAAATAAAAATGTTAAGCGGGTGCTAGACATTATAATAACAAAACCATTGTCTTATAGCATGTCAATATTGTTGTTAAGAATGTCAAGAGTGTAAGCATGTGACCACACGGTGCAGACGAACACAGTGACGTCATAAGGATAGTATAAAGATGGCTGCCCAACTTTTGTCATGTATAAACACGTAAATCAATAAATGGGTCAAGCCTATAAAATTGCATCGGAGAATGAATGTCCTGTATGGCGATGCATACCTTAAGTCCAGTAGATGTATGAGTGGGGAAGGAGGTTTTAAAACGGCATTACTTCTGACACATACTTTTCGGTCCGATGAAGATGTACAGCAGTTGGTGCATGGGTGGTTACACATTCGAAACTGAGACATTTTTGTTTTACAGGAATCCAATCAATTTATCTGCGTTGGAGGGCTGGCATTTAAGACTGGCGATTACATCCAAAAATGATAATGTGTTGTTTTTTTTTTTTACTTTCTCTGGCTTCCTGGACAGTGAGGGCGAAGTGCGGTCCCTTGAGGCATAAATGGGGTACGAAGAAGGCAACATCATGGCAACGACGTTGCGGTGAAGACGACAGAGAGAACGACCGCTGAAGAAGCTGGCTTCTCAGGGTTGAAGGTGCTAGGAAACCTGTGAAGGTACGAAGCACCGGGTGCACGATGTTCTTCTCTCCGATGGCAACGTGACTTTGGAGAAGACACAATGCGCACGTGTGGGACAAGTAGAAAAACGAATCAAACGTCTAGAACACTGGTTCTCAACCGGTGGGGAATCACACCACCCCCCCCCCCCCCCCCATTTGGGGGGAATTTTAGGGTTTCCAGTGGGAGAATTACGATTATTTCAAGATCGCGTTAATACAAGAACCGATTACTTGATATTGTTTTTCCCTTTCAGTCTTTACGGTTCTATACGTCTCACCCTTCTAAAATTCATTTTATAAAGTAAGTAGACCCACAAATCACGTTTTATGTGGATGTCGAGACTTGTGTTAGTATGTGCTATTAAATTTAGTTTCTATTTTCACGTATACTGCTATATAAGTGCGGGGGGAGGGGAGATTTTAAGGTAGGAAATACGAAAGGGCATGACTGGCGATCTAAAATATGGTGATTGGGGGCACGGGCCAAATTTTTAGGTAGGAAATACGAAAAGAGGGGGGGGGATGATATTATGAAAATATGGTGAAGTGAGGCACGGGCCAAAAAAGGTTGAGAACCACTGGTCTAGAAACACGGTATGAACGTACGGCAGGAGAAAGACACCCGAAGTTATCACCAGGGTGGGCCTGGGCGGGCCCGTCCTCAGATAGTCTCACGATGATAAAGTGCCAGGGGATGCAGGAGTACAAGGAAATGAGCGGGCTGACAAGCTCGCAGGTAAGGCAACTGTGGAGGGCGGACGCGACATGGACCAGGCTGACATTCTGAATTCTCTACAAGAAGTAAGACTTCTGCGAGAACCAAGGGATGACTGTGAATCTACAACCATGGCCAGACTGCGAAAACAGCAAATTAAAAGAAGTTTGGCCAAACAAAAACACTACGCCGGAAGCCAAAGAAGATTGATAATCCAACACAGAACTGGTGTCGTTAGCCGCTACACGCTGCGGGATGTGCTGAGGAGGGGATCCGAGCACTTATGGACTGAATGGTTCGATGTGCAATGAGGATGATCTATCGACTAACTAACTAACGATGATAAAGAGGCGGGATATTTAGGAAAAGGAGACTCCTTTTGATGATCGGAAGTCTCCTGTCTTGCTAGCCGTGCGAAGAAATTTGTATCTATATCACTATCTGCTTCACAGCGTAACGAACTGGAAGGGATATCAATTTAGTTTTATATTTAAGTTAAACATTTGTTGCAGGAGTGTGCAGAATATGCAGAAAAATACAATTATTTTGGCCTAGATCCTTGTCATTTGAGGACAAGGCCCATGGTAATGTCACAAACTTAAACTGACTGCTGCTTTATTTAGATATATTTAAGCTGCCCGCTGAAGGCAGCCGCTGCAAAGTAACGGCTAGACACTCGCCAGAACTAGACCTGCGCTACCAGGTCGTCCGAACCTAAGATGGGTACCAGGAAATGTCTTGAGAAGTAAAGGCGGTCGGCGTGATACTGACCACATCTCCAATAGATTGTCATTTTATCTATACAAATATAGGCTCAGCTCCATGTGTCCAATACTCCTTGAACGTGGAGGCGAAATCTGGAGTGCTCCTGCCGGTGTACATACTCAGAAGCGTTATGCGAGTCATTGATGACACACAGAGGATCGTGGCTCTTTCTAATGTTTGTAAATTATGACCGCTGAAATGCCTTTGAACTGATCCATCGACGAATTGGGTCTATTGTTTTTGTGTTTAAATATACAAATGTTATTGTTATGTAACAGGTGCAAATATTGCTGTCCAACATTGCTTAACTGATTCTGTGCAAAACAAAGCGTAGGTGTAGAGCAAGTAAAAACGAACGACAGAAAATAGGAAATAAGGGTATACCGGTATACCACAGTAATTACTGTAGAGTATTATAGTGCAAAGACAATATGTCGGCAAAATATAAGTCCAGGGCAGAAACAGCAAATCGTTTAAGACTATCAATCATCCCATGGCATTAAATCAGTTAACATGTGTCTTCAGCTGGTGCCTGCCCAACATAACAGCATTATAATGGTATGAGAGATTTTCCTATGAGGAGCTCATGGAACGCCAAAAACCCAACACGATAGTGGAAACAGAACGTCAAACATCGAAGATGATAGTGGAAACATAACGTCAAAAATCCAAGACGATAGTGGAAACAGAGCGTCAAAATCCAAGACGATAGTGGACACAGAACGTCAAAGATCCAATACGGCAGTGGAAACAGAACATCAAAAATCCGAGACGATAGTGAAAACAGAACGTCAAAAATCCATCACGATGAAGGGTACAGGACGTCAAAAATCCAAGACGATAGTGGAAACAGAACGCGAAAATCCCAACACGATAGTGGAAACAGAACGTCAAAAATCCATTACGATGAAGAGTACAGGAGGTCAAAAACCCAACATGATAGTGGAAACAGAAAGCCAAAAATCCAACAGTGCAGTGGAAACACAACATCAAAAATTCAAGATGATAGTGGAAACAGAACGTCAAAATCCCAGCACGATAGTGAAAACAGAACGTCAAAAATCCATCACGATAAAGGGTACAGAACGTCAAAAACCCAACATGATAGTGGAAACAGAACGTCAAAAATCCAACACGGCAGTGGAAACAGAACATCAAAAGTTCAAGATGATAGTGGAAACAGAACGTCAAAAATCCAAGACGATAGTAAAAACAGAACGTCAAAAATCAATCACCATGAAGGGCACGGAACGTCAAAAACCCAACATGATAGTGGAAACAGAACGTCAAAAACAATCTGAACACGAGAATGCATAACGGAAGGAAAGTGGCTTAAGTTAAGATCGAGAGATTTTCCAGAGGTTTGTGATGAGTCCACATTCTGCAAAGAACGGTGGTCTTTAAGTTATAATTAGTTGCATGCCCTTCACGGGACGTCGTAAACAACGGTCCGTATTTATTGGTTATTTGTGATTTTCTAGGAATTTCACGTCCAGTAGTTTGTTATTACTGTCTGCACGGCCGGGGTTCAGACCGTTGTGAAAATCAACAAACAGGGATAAGTTCACATACTGCCTGCGTCTGACTTAGAATCCGGTGTTTCGGGCTTGTGAAAATGCGTTCACTACACTCGAGTCACAGACCGAGCCTGACTACATGATGATGTTGCATATACTAACGGAGAAGCTGTAGTTCCTTCACAGAGACCTGAAGATTTCTGATAGACGGATATCGGTGATGTGGGCGTCCTTATCTCATATCTCTGCATTCGACGTTCCAAAGTTTGAGCAACTCATCGCCTCGGGAAAAGCAACCAGTACTAGGCACGTTGATCTCTTAATCGCCTTTATGTAATTAAGTGGGGAAAGCGCCTTCCTGATTGCTGTGCTATTCAATTGCTATATTTGATTAAACATATGTGGCGATTAACTAAATACATCTGAAAGAGGAAAAAAATGTGACGTAATAAAGCTGTTTATATTCAGGGAAATCCTTGTTGATGGATCCGTAGAAATTTCAGGCATGTGAATTTATATTTAATCTCCCACTAGGACGTTCAGATGTATGAAATGGCTGCAGATCAGCGGTTCTCGGAGGGCTATTAACGAACATTCGAGTGTGCAAATATACTGCTCTTATATTTCTTCTTGTATATGAAATAAGCGCGGGTACAAAAGTGATACCGTTAGCATACGTGATAAGAACATTGCTGACAACAATTTACTCTTATCACTCTCGATGTTATGAAAATGCTAGAACATGAATGCGTATTATAACAAGCATCAGAAATGCTCAAGATTTTACCACAAAACGAGAATAAACATCCGGAACATATTGATCAACCGAAAAAGTGTTGGAAACAAAGTTGCACGAGGATAGAGAGAAATGATTCTTGGTAGTCTTTCATTATGGAATAGAGACAAAAACCAAGTAATGTCGCATACCTTTTTATACGCAATAAAGTGTATTGGGTATATGGTGTTAGCCTCATATTTGTAAAGACCACTCGGAACTGGATGAGTGATGTGGTCATTATCTCTCTGGCAGTCTTGACCTTTCGGGAAATGTTCTAGTATAGATTGAGCCTGGGTCTGTATGTCAGCTCAGAACAATATGTACAATCTGTCTCAACGGGGACTCAAACACGTAACCACGGGGACGGCTGGCAAGGGTGAAACCTACATCTTAATGACAGAATACGTAACTAAAACATTGTGACTTGCATTTTACAGGCCACTTCATGTGGCATATATCTGGAGTGCTGGGATAGTCTACTCCGTAAATGAAAGTCTTGTTCTCACCAGTCAGACCCTCGATTGTAATGAACGAAATACTGTAAACCTAATGCTCGGTTGAGAGCTAGAAATAGATGAACAGGAATGTATAGTATCTAGGATCTACGCGTATCACATCATATCTATACATAAGCAACATAAACATACACAAATATAGGGATAATTTCTGCCAATGTCTCTCATCCAAGTTCACCGCTTGTACTGTCCTCTTACTCTGTCCTCATCTCTACCTCTTTACTCCTGTCGAATCGGAAGGCTTTCCGTAGTCGAGCCGGTCCAGAATTATATTCGCCGCCTTCATGTTTATCGGCCCTGTCATGGTGAATGGCACGTTCTACAGTCCATGTCTTTCACGCAGACACAATATAGAATACAACTGTCCGTTTCATCCACAATAGTTTCTCATCACGTCAACACAAGGCAGAGTACCAACACTCTATCACCCAAGTTATCTCAGCATTCTAAGTGTTATATCGGTGATGTGGGCGTCCTTAAGGGCGACTTACTCACATTCGCATTGCGAGCGCTAACAAGACAAGTCGCCTTAACCAGTCAAGAAGCCTGATACGGGGGAAAATGACACGTCGCAAGTCCAACAACAAGAAACACGCGGTATCCAAGATGTGCAGCGTGGAGTGGATTCAGTTTCAGATTACGGTTGGTTGCATCATCTCCCTACCCACACACACACACATCTCCCACCCACCACACATCCCCCACCCACCCACACACCCTGGCACACATACATGCAACCACCCATCCATACCCACACATCCGGCGCACACACATCCCCTCCCACCCCCAACCTACAAACACTCACCCTCCCACACATCATCCACCCACCCACTCGCCAACCATCCCACCCCGATCTCCAAACCCCAATCACACATCCCTTAACTACACATCTCACCACCCATACACTCACACACACACACACACACACATCTCCCCACCAATACACACATCCTCACCCATCAACACATTCCTCATCCAAAATCACACACCAACCATTCACACACACTCCACCACCCACATATACCCCACCCACACACATCCGCCTTCCCACCCACACATACATCCCCCACCTATACACTAATCTCTCACACACATCCACCCACTCACGTACTCATCCATCAACCACGCACACGCACACATCACCCACCCACCCATCAATGCATTCATCTCTCATCTACCCTCCCACCCACACACACCCCAATCACCCAGCCAAACACACATCCCCCATCCTCACGGACAATCGGACACGGACACGGACTTTTGAGCATCCAACAACAAAAGAAAGTGCGCCAACTGCCTGGGCAAGCATAGAGCAAGACACCTGGGCTGTCCGTACCTCCAAAGACACAGAGACGTCTTAAATATCGTCATCACTACAAAGACACCATCTAAGGACGCAATACGGAGGTGCGAGACAGCCACGAGCATCTCGCAAGCTGAAAGGACACAACTTCAAAGCGAAATTTACGAGTTAAAGAAGCAAGTCAAGTTACTCCTATCACCGGCGCAAACCAGCGACAATGAAAAACTGCTGGCTGAAATAAAGGAGATCCAGCAAAATATCAAGCAAGACGTGGAACATATAGCCGAGATGAAGAAGGAAAACGAAGAAATGCTACGCACCATCAAAGCGGAGAGAGAGCTGCTGAAAGCTGAAATGGAAATAATCCGAAGCAAACCAGCAGAAGAGGCAGAGAAGCCGCAGGATGAAACTCAACAAAAACGCATCTAAAAACTGATAAAGGCGATTAAGGAGGCAAAGAGACGCAAGCTCGGGCCAAACCAAAGAAAACCAGAAACTACAAGTTAGCACCAGCAGTCCAACCACGGTGACCAAGCAAGCCAAGGAGAAATCAGTATCCTGCCAGGTAGATAGATGAAGATTGGCTAAGGAAGGAGCAAAAGAAGAACAACCTGATGTGCCCATTACATACCACCAAAAGAAAAGAATGATCAAATCAGTCAGAAGGCCACCACATCTTACTCAAGATGACTACCACGTTATGGACAGGCCAGAGCAGGTCATTATTCTGCGCCTCAGAACAGGACACAATAGATTACGCAACCAAATATATACAAAATTCAAGATTGGTGACACAGCCATGTGCACATGTGGTTTGGCGTCGCAGACAGCAGAGAACATACTCCAGGATTGCCCAAACTACAACATATCCAGGCGAACCTTCTGGCCTAGAGAGACAACAGTGGAAGATAAACTCTATGGACCGCTGAGTGAACTAAAAAAGACTGTTAGATTCATACAAGAGACAACATTGCAGTTATAAACATATTTCAGGCGAACGAAAGAACAAGAAGAATATGTTGTTTCACACTGTCCTGCCTGATTCGCCATAGGTTGACCACAGCAGGTGTCAGAACTTTTTACTAGCATCCAATTAGGTTATGTCGTAATCGTGTCAGTTATACTTGCTAGAGCGATAAACATTGGCGTTTATGCAATATCATGTTTCATTGTATTGTACATGGGAATGTAGATTTGAAATGTAAGCGTGTGTATTTTTCTATAATGTACACAAATACCAATTACAAGCCAAGTTTTTGTAGGTTTCTTTCCTGTATAATTCTATACAGAGAAAGAGAAGCAACATTATGTAAACTATTAACTACTGAATTGTCACAACACGGTAATCGACATCTTCTGAGAGACTTAGACATAAGGCCGTCTTCATTTTCTGATCACATTATAAGAAGTGAACAAATGAAACACATCGTGCCAGCTGGAAAGATTTATGCAAAAAAAGAAATAAATGAATTCAACGAGAAACCATTCTTCACCGTCTTTCGTTTGACATGGAAAAACATGTCAGCAAAAGTACTGACATATTATGTTATAGATTGCGAGCTGTGGAGAAGTATAATCACCCACGCTTTGCATCACGGCGCTTAATGATGATAAAATGTCATATCTTAATAATGTAGCACAGATCTTGTTAAATGCATCGGTTACGTTAAAAAAAATCAGGAAAGTATTTGCTTCGACACCATTACATAAATATGATTAAGAGATCAACAAGCCAAACCTTATTTGAGTGTCCTGCGGCGACAGGTTGCTCAGTCTGGGAGACATCCAAGTGTATAAAAGCAGAGCTCTGAACTAACGGACAGCATCATCTACAATACATCATGTCACATATAACAGAAAGCAATGCCTAGAAATCTCTTTTACAAATTGTCACAAATACTTTCAAATAGACAACACGGTTAACTATTTGTGAGATTTATATTTGTCACAGATCCACGGTGCATAGTGGTTAGTCCACTTGTCTAACAAGACATGTTTGCGGGTTCAATCCCCACCAGAGGTAGGATTAGGTTTCCAGAACAGTGCAGCTTTGAGGTCGATCCAGCTTCATAATATTGGTGCTTGATAATTGTCCGAGTTTTAAGGAAGATTGGAATATAAAGGAAGATCGTTTTGAAAAGAAAGGCGTCGATTCAGATAACTCGTCAAATCACTTCATTGTGACTTGACCTTAAATTTGTGAACACCTAACATTGTACGGGCAGCCACGGTCTACCACGGGGTTGTCTCGACCTGTTGATGTGGTGTCTTGATTAACGTCAAATCACTCCGGGCAAACTTATGGGTGTTCTCTCTCCCTCGTGTCCTTTGCATGAAGTTGCGATCAACCCCAACACAAGTTGATTTCATATGCAAGTTTACATTCAGTAGTTTGCCATTGCTTTCTGAACGAGACGTCAGCCATAAGTCCAAACTGACGCGTGTAGGAAACGATCCCGTTATCTCATCATCAGTGCATAGGAAGTGTAAGAGCAAGAGCGCATGTACGTCGAAGTCTGCACACCGATCAGTTGGACTTAAATGTTGAATTCTCATTTCTTGACTTGGTGACGTCAATAACAAGTACCTCAAAAGTCGGAGTGGGTTCGTCTGATGGCGGGGAACGCTGGTAACATGGCTAATTCTCATGCAAGCATCTGTTCAGTGCACTCCCTAGTGATAGCAACTACTAGCTGCAGCAGCAGCAGCAGCAACAGCAACAGCAACAGCAACAGCAGCAGCAGCACGTTTGTGGGCTACGCTTAATCTCAAAAGTGGGCGAAAAGGAAAATCATTAAAAGCTATACCTTATTATTCTGCGACCTAGAATGTCTGCCTGTGACTATATGATGCTGAACTCCCTTTAAATAGCAATGGCTAAATGTTGCAATAATTTCTGAGATAGTTGTTCTCTCTGCCCACAGATCATGTACACGAACGTTCTTGTAGTCGCTTTTATCACCACCATTGCAATGACAGCACAAGTTCAAGGTTACGGCTTTGGTGGAGGTATCGGCAATATAGAACTTATCCGTGGAATTGGAGGTGTGGGAATCGGTGGATTCGGGAGTGGACTCGGTGGATACAAAGGTGGTTTCGGTGGTGGATTCGGAGGTTATAGTGGTTACGGTGGTTTTGGTGGGTACGGAGGTTATAGTGGTTACGGTGGTTTTGGTGGGTACGGAGGTTATGGTGGACTTGGTGGTGGAATAAGACTTGGTGCTGCCGTCCCTGTCCCTGTGGCAGTTGGAAGCGTTGGACTTGGCGGAGGTTTTGGCTTTGGTGGTGGATATGGAAAATACGGTATGTTTGCATTTGCTTTCTGTTGTAGGTAATTTTATAATATTAAAGCATCACCGCTATAGCAATGTGATGAATGATCTTGGTTACCAAATCATTGGTCAGAGGTCAATTCCCAGCAGTGGAAGGATTTGTTTTTCGGACCCGTCGTTGTCTGATGTTGACCAAGCATCGTACAATGGCTGTCAGATCATCCTCAGAATTGTCTTGGAAATATTCAAAGCGATGTGGGTAAAAACTGATCATCACTCTCATTATGCCGTAAGCTGGTTTATCTAACGTTCTTACACTTCAAGCATAGCAGCAGTGTCCATCAAGTGAATACTTGGTCAATTATTGCACGAAGATCATGTGACCAGATCACATGATAAATATCTCTATTTTAATTATGCATTCAAACCAAGCATTGTGAACTAGACTATAACAAATACATTTTTGTTGAACCAAGTGCTAACTCCATCTTGCCATCAGTCTGTATAGGCGCGGAGAGGTCATAAAATAAAGAACCCACAGCATGAATCATTGCCTAGCAGATGTTCCGTTACTGGCGTTTCGCACGCATATTGAATATTTGCAATGGAGTTGTCTTTAGTCTGACTTCTTCTTAGACAAATTTGAATTGTAATAATTCATATATATATATATATATATATATATATATATATATATATATATATATATATATATATATATATATATATATATATATATTATATATATATATATATATATATATATATATATATATATATATATATATATATATATCATCATCATCATCAAGTGCCCTGCCAGCTGGCGTAGGCGTTCAAGGCTCTCCACAGATCTCGGTCTTTGGCTTCCTGGATCAACTCTGCTGCTGATATTCCTCCATGCCACCGTCTCAATCCATCCAGCATCATTTCTCTTGGTCTGCCTCTGCCTCTCTTCCCCTCGATCTTTCCAGTTGTCACGATGTTCTCCAATGCCTCACTTCTCATCACATGACGGAAGAAAGATGTTGATATATATATATATATATATATATATATATATATATATATATATATATATATATATATATATATATATATATATATATATATATTTATGTGAGTGTGTGTGTGTATGTGTGTGTGTGGTGTGTGTGCGTGTATGTGAGTGTGTGTGTGTGTGTGTGCGCGCGTGTGTGTGTGTGTTATTAATGCTGCTACAACAACAATAATAGCAGAAACAGCAGCAGCAACAACAACAACTACAACTTGTACTACTACTACTACTACTACTACTACTACTACTACTACTACTACTACTACTACTACTACTACTACTACTACAGCTACTACTACGGCTACTACTACTACTACTACTACTACTACTACTACTACTACTACTACTACTACTACTACTACTACTACCACTACTAAACTACTGCTGCTGCTGCTGCAACTACTACATTATACTACTACTTGGCCACAAGCCATAGTCTAGACAAGAACACAATAGCTGATCCAGGTCTTGTGATCCTGTGAGATAAAGAAACATGACCGCCTACGTGTATCGACATGGCTGAGGATGATGATTAGAGCCCTACTTACATTAACAGATAGGTAGTTTGTGACGTTACACCCTAATATTCTGACATGATCAAGTGAGTTTAGTCTGACACCGTTTATTAGTTTGTTTCTGTGCTACTTATGACATGTCTGTCTCTAATTACAGGCTACTAGAGAGTCATCACATGCTTATCGTCAGGCCAGGCTACTGCAATGCTGATCTGTTATGTGCTTTCAATAAACGAAACTAAATTAAAATGTATCAATTTCGTTTCTATGTGTTGTGTCTGGACTATCTATTTGAGTTGTTTGTGATGTGTTTGGATTCTATTTGATTTTTATTTGTTGTCTAAATTACATATTTGGTTTGTATTTGCATTGTCTGAACTACATATTTAGTTTGTTTTTGTTATTTCTGGGCTTTCTATTGCTTGCTTGCTTGATTCAAAAACAAAAATTCCAAATTCGGCCTATTTCAAACCTGCTTCTTTTAGTCTTGGTTAGAGATGAGGTCAGTTGTTGTTTTTTTTCTTGTCCGTGCGCTCTTACGAGTTAGTCCTGACTCGGACTGGTTATATCGGCTTTTGTGTCTGTGACGTAATCAGGGGGATTCGTGGGCGAGCTGTCCTTTATGCCAGTCTCCTCTGGTGGTTTCCTTGATCAGTGCTGGCTACTTGTGCGTTTCGATTTGCTTGATACAGTCCTTATAAGGACTTTTTATTTGGTCTTTTTGCCTCCTTTTCTGTGTATTGTCTGTAGAAGCTTTTCGATATTTTAATTTTCCTCCTTGCGCCTTTTTACACTATCTAGTTTGAGTTCCTGTTGCCTTTCGATTTCTTCCGGTGTTGTCAACCACGGGACGACCTCTCCGTCATCTATGTAGTATTCGAAGTCGGCCTCACAGTCATAGTGTACATCTTGGTATTCTATCGGTTTCCCCCTGAGTTTCTTGGGCTTCTTCTTTTCTTTTTTTCCCCATCGCCTTCTTAATTCCTTGCGCCTGAGTTGATCTTTAATTGCCTCTCCCCTTGCCGATTCTTGGCACTCCTCCAAGGTAGGTGCTCGGGGCCCTTCTATGCCGTCGTCAGGGTACTCATCTCGGTTTTCTTCAGATGTCTGGCGGGATATTGTTTTCCCCTTGAATGTCTCGGGTGTCGTAGTTGGGCTGCTGGCTTTATCTTGCGGTTTCGGCTCGGTCTCTTGTTGGGTTTCGACTTGCGTCTTGTCTGTGGTCTCTTGCATGGCTTCTTTTGGTTTGTTTCGGATTGACGTTAAAGATTGACGTTCGGATTGACGGCTTTGCGTTAAATTTCAGCTTTCAGCAGCTCTCTCTCTCTCTCTCTCTCTCTCTCTCTCTCTCTCCTCTCTCTCTCTGTCTGTCTGTCTGTCTGTCTCTCTCTCTCTCTCTCTCTCTCTCTCTCTCTCTCTCTCTCTCTCTCTCTCTCTCTCTCTCTCTCTCTCTCTCTGATTTAATGGTGCGTAGCATTTCTTCGTTTTTCTTCTTCATCTCGGTCATATGTTCCACTTCTTGATTGATGTTTTGCTGGATCCCCTTTATTTCCGCCAGCAGTTTTTCGTTGTCGCAGGTCGGAGTTGGCGTCAGCAGTGCCTCCTTGACTTGCTTCTTCAGCACGTCTATCTGATTTTGCAGTTGAGATGTTTCAGCTTGTGATATACACGTGTCTGTCTCGCACCTCCGCATTGCTCCCTTGTATGGTGTTTTTTTCTTCTTTGGTAATGAAGGTCTTTAGAACGTCTCTGTGTCTTTGGAGGTACGGACAGCCCAGGTATCTTGCTCCATGCATGCCCAGGCAATTGGTGCACTTTCGCTTGTTGTTTGGTGCTCGGAAGTCCGTGTCCTGTTTGGACAGCGGACACTCATTGCAGGCGTGGTGATCGGAACAGTATCGGCAGATCTCTGTCTTACTGCGACATGTTGCTCTGCTGTGGCCGGCCCTATGGCATCCTGAACATTGAGTGATTCTTGGAATGAATCCTTCAAGCTGATGTGCTTTCTTGTTTACCGATACCTGGCGTGGTATCCCGCCTCCCTCAGTCGTTACTACCACCAGAGTGGTAGGGATCTTGGAGTACGCCAGGATCCACTCCGCACTCAAGAATCGGATGTGGAGATTCTCTTCTTGTAGCTGCTTCAGGATTTCTTCACCTGACAGCTCCCCTTGAATACGCTTGACAACCCACCTGACTGTTTTTGAGTCGGTGTTTCCTACTCTGGTGTCTTTCTCCTCCTTCTTCTCAGCTGTCTTGATTCTTCTCTGTGGTGGGTTGTCGTCGATCTTCCTCGTGGTAGCTTCAGTAGTATCTGTAGGTTCAAGTTCTTTGTTGCATCTCGCAGGCAGGCTCTCTCCGATCGTCTTCTTTTACACATTACCGCCCCCCGTATCAGGCTTCTTGAACTGTTCAGGTAACATTTTCTTCATAGACCTTCGCAAGTGCGAAGTGTGACTATCTGTTTACAAATACTTCATATTTATTTTGTCTGCACTATCTATTTGGTTTGTATCTGCTATGTCTGGACTATTTTGGTTGTAGTTGTTAAGCCTTGACTATCTAATTCGTTGTATATTTGTCTCTAATATCTACTTAGTTTCCGTTTGTTATACATGTATAACATTGGAAATAATTCACTCGAAACTCGCAAACTGCAAACGCCGTTTTAAGTCAGTAAAGCAAACTTTCCACCACGTTCAACCAGCCTCTGTCGCGAAGACCTTTCCCGTACAGCTTGTGATATCTAGGCTGGTTGATAGAGATGAGCTAGGCTGGGAATAGAAAGTATCTGTCACAGGGCGAAGAGAAACACACATGATACAACGGCTGTCTTTAGAGATAAGGAAATCTATTATGGTTTTCTGTTCGCTCACTTTGAGTTCGAGCGTAGTCTGCACTGGACTGACTTTTAGCTAGCTTTCCCTATTACTTGCATCCCTCACCATCAGGCGAACCCAGTCCAACTTCTGAGATACTTGTAATTTGCTTTTAAAGTGGTTGAAGAGTTTGGGAAATGCATACTACAGGCAGCACGCGAAACAATACCAAGAGGAGCCCGTAAACATTATAAACCCTAATGGAATAGTGAACTGGAACAGTTGCATAATGATGTGGATAAATGTAGAAAACAAGCAGAGGCCAATCCCAGCCAAGAGCACCACAATAAATATCAGCACGCAAAAGCCAAATTTCAAAGGGCCCAACTGCATGCTAGACGGAAAAGCTGGCAGGAGAAAACAGAGTCACTGAACTTTGAAAAAGACACAAGAAAGTTATGGAGGCTAATACAACAGCTTAACGATGAGGGCACAGGGAGAAACTCAAAAATTGCGCTACATAAAGACGGAAACACCTTAACAGGAAAGCAAGCAGCTGACCATTTTGCGGACTCATTCGCACAAGATAACAATATTGAAATTAGTCCAGAGAAACAACAGGAGATTCGAGAGAAATGGCAAAATACAGGACAGAAGGAAGTTGTACATGAGGTTATGGAGACACCTATCACATTCAGTGAACTGGAGCTAGCCATTTCAAAACTGAAAATGAGAAAATCACCAGGAGCTGATGGTATCTCCAATGAAATGATCAGGAACCTAGGAACAGAGGCTAAAGCAAAGCTGCTACAGATCTTTAATAATACATGGACCTTAGGCAGTGTTCCACAATCTGGAGAGTAGTAATCATGATACCCCTCCTAAAATCTGCGAAAGACAGTTCCATTGCCTCCAGCTACAGACCCATTAGCCTCACCAGTTGTCTCTGCAAAACAATGGAACGCGTCATCAATCACAGAGTACAGTGGTACATTGAAAGTGAAAACATCCTTGTGCCACAACAGGCTGCCTTTAGGCAGTGCTACTCTACGGAAGATCAGACAACCTACCTCTCTCAAGAAGTTGAGGATGCATTCCAAGAGAAGAAGCTGGTACTTGCGGCTTGGATAGATCTGAAGAAAGCCTTTGACAAAGTCTGGAAAGAAGGTCTGATGAAGAAACTGAGAAACTGTAAAGTCAATGGAAGAATGTACAAATGGGTAAAAGCATACTTGCACAAAAGAAGAGCCCGAGTACAGATAGACGGACTAAAGAGCAAGAAAGTACTACTGCGTCACGGTGTTCCCCAGGGCGGAGTCCTGTCCCCAACACTTTTTCTAATCTTCATCAATGATCTTGTTGCTAATCTACCCAATGGAATTAAAGCGGCAATGTACGCTGATGACCTGGTTTTGTGGAGCGCAAATGAACATGCATCAGTGGCCACCATATTGCTACAAAGAGCTGTAGATACATTTGTTGCATGGGCGGATAGATGGTGTATCAGCATAAACACTGACAAGTGCAGCACCACTCTATTTACTCTTTCTCCGAAACAAAAGGCAGGGAGCATTCAGATAAATGGAACACCCCTAAGAGAAGATAAGGAACCAACATACCTTGGTGTAACATTTGACGACAGGCTGACATGGAGAAAACACATTAAAAAAGCAGTAGCAAAAGCCAGAAGGAAAATTGCCATCCTGAGAAAGTTAACTGGAACCACATGGGGAGCCAGTGGGAAAATACTTAGCAAAGTTTATCAACAGAGCATACGACCACACCTGGAATACGGGTCAACTGCATGGTGTTCGGCAGCAAAAACCACACTACAAGAGCTGGACAAAGTGCAAAATCAAGCTCTTAGAGTCATCACAGGAGGGATGAAATCAACCCCTATAGTAGCAATGGAGAAAATGGGGAGGACACAAGCTTTAAGAGAACGCAGAGATACAAAAACACTAATACAAGCAGAAAAGTTTCTCAGCTTGCCAGGCCACCCTATGAAGAACAGATTTGAAAACTTAGCTTTGGGGCGGTTGAAAAGAAGTAGTTTCATCCACCAGGCCAAACAACTCTGCAGAGAAACCATCGATCTTCCCACAGTTGATATCCCCCTGACAACTATTCCAGAGCGAACCCCGTGGAAAGATGAACATAGAATATCACTACAAATCCAGTCAAAAGTGAGAGGAATATTTGACAAGGAAGAACAGAACAGTGTACAGCGCAGAACAGCCACTCTCAGCTTCCTTGATGACGAATACCCACAGGACCTCTGGATCCGAGTCTACACAGATGGGTCAGCACAAAATGCTGTTCGAAATGGAGGAGCGGGAGTGTATATAGAATACCCAAATAACACTAG
The DNA here is from genome assembly GCA_014155875.1 of Cepaea nemoralis. Taxonomy (NCBI): domain Eukaryota; kingdom Metazoa; phylum Mollusca; class Gastropoda; order Stylommatophora; family Helicidae; genus Cepaea; species Cepaea nemoralis. Next base: position 162,175 of record JACEFZ010017903.1, on the reverse strand, counting down.
AGACACGGCCAGAATTCCAACAGGAAAGTACTGCCATAATTATGATGCTGAAATTGAGGCAATCAAGATAGCCACAGAGAAATTACAAAATACCAGCCATGGTACACAACCTGTGGTGATATTGACAGATGCAAAATCCGTAATAGAGGCGCTCCTGTCTGGGAAATTGCCAGTTCTGAGGACACTACTTTCTGAACTTAGCAGTCATCGTAAGATCACCATACAGTGGATACCATCCCACTGTGGAATCCCCGGAAACGACAGAGCTGATCGATTGGCTAAGGAAGGAGCACAAGAAGAACAACCAGATGTGCCTATTACATACCACCAAAAGAAAAGAATGATCAAATCAGTCAGAAGGCCACCAAACCTTACTCAAGACGACTACCACGTTATGGACAGACCAGAACAGGTCATTCTTCTGCGCCTCAGAACAGGACACAATAGATTACGCAACCACATGTATACAAAATTCAAGATTGGTGACTCAGCCATGTGCACATGTGGTTTGGCGTCGCAGACAGCAGAGCACATACTCCAGGATTGCCCAAACTACAACATATCCAGGCGAACCTTCTGGCCTAGAGAGACAACAGTGGAAGATAAACTCTATGGACCGCTGAATGAACTAAAAAAGACTGTTAGATTCATACAAGAGACAACATTGCAGTTATAAACATAATTTAGGCGAACGAAAGAAGAAGAAGATTTACGATCCCAAGTTAAGAACGAGAAGTCAACATTATTGTCTTTTTGGCACTCGCTTGCTTTTAATTCAAGAGTAGTCCATACAGGTGCTACCACTTCTAGAGTACTGGATTAATTGTTGCATGTATATTAGCTTTCCCAATTACCAGTATCAAGCGAATCCACTCCGACTTCAGAGGTACTTGTAATTTACGTCCCTATGTCAAGAACGAAAAGTGAACATATTAGTCCAACAGGCCGATGTAGGAGATAAAACCACTACGAGCACACCGGAAGTTTAAGACCACAAACTTTTATCCATTCGGCCATGCTGACCTCTAAAGTTTATTATAAGACCTGAATCATGAAACCGATGCCGGCAATCCACGACCAAACAACCCACAACCATGGGGCTCTTTAATGGTTGGCGTCCCTTGTATTGATTGCATGGTAGTATGAGGGTGGTAATTGCAGTATTGCAGCGCTATGATACAGAGAGATAAGCACACACGACGGCTCGTTTTCATGACGACAAACACATCGCCCGAATGATGTTCAGCATTTATTACCTTAGATTCTATAACAACAAATACCCACGAGAGGGCGGTCTATAACGAAACTACCCGCAAGAGGGTGGGACAGTGATAACTGCAGCTGGGCCTCCCACGTCCCATTTACAACCTCAAAGCCTGGGATATATGAGCCCCTATATATACACTTCAATTGCTTTGCGTTGATTTTCACAGCAGTGTGAGTATCGGCTGTTCAGGGAGCACTGGCAAACTACTGAACATAGTATTGCATATACAATATTTAGACCATTTTGGGATTGACTGCGACGCCTTGTAAAAAGACATGCGACAAGCTTTTACAGCCACTGCGGCAGTCGCGCTGATCTGGCGTGTTCCTCATGTCGACATATGAACAGTCCGTTGGTGTTGACTCTAACACCTTTAAGTTTATCGTTCTATGTTCTTTCCTGAATATGATGTGCCCCAGCAGATACTTCGACAATGATTTTACAACAGCTCAACAGAGTTAATGTGGTCAACTGAATCTTGAATATTACTTGTCTACTGATACCGTCTTTCAAAGAACTAGACAACACATGTCGTCTAACAGGGCGAATGCGACATGTATACTGACCTGGAACAGTAACAAACGTAGTGAACTCTAAACAACAAAACTGGAATGAATCTCTTCCCTGCTACAATTTGATTCAACAATTAATTCCTCTTCATGTTTATCAATAATCACTCAAGTAACTTAACGTTTTGCTTGAACGGAAACATCTTATGATACGTACACATCCCTATTCTCCTCTCTTACCTGTATGTATTCCGCTTAACTGATGATTTGTCTGCTCTTCCACACTATCCACATGATCTGTCGTGGAAAGCCCCTATATAAACAAGTGAGCTACTAGGGTTACCTTCTATTGGTAAGTTAGTTAGTTAGTCGAGAGATCATTCTCATTGCACATCGAAC
>JACEFZ010017903.1:37500-155000 GCA_014155875.1 Cepaea nemoralis | reverse complement strand
AATATCAAGCAATGTGTTCTTACATTAACGCGATCTTGAAATAATCTTAATCTCTCCTCCTCCCCCTCCTTTCCACCCCCTGGAAACCCTAAAATTCTCCCCCTGGGGAGGAATTCCCCACCGGATGAGAACCACTGTTTTAGACTCTTCGCTGCTTGTTGAAGTTGACGACGGAGCACCTATGGCAATGTGCCGAGAGCTGAGATATCCATTCTTGACTCGGTGAACTCAGCTCTATGTATTAAGCCTGGTGTATCCAATACTGATTCTTACGCTAAGTCTGATCTGTTGCAGTCTCCTGCCACTTCTACCATGACGTCCCCAGATCGTTCATTTCTCTGTGAATTATCTTCACTTCGTGCCCTCAAGTCGCCTCTATTTGATTTCCTCTAGACGTGAATGTGTAGACCTAAATGTGTAGACAGTGACACACGTTTCCTTAACTCTGAGTAGTGTTTAGATCACAATTATGATGGAAAAGAGCCGACAAATCAAAACACAGCTAGACGTCACGTGTGAATAAACATGCAAACAATTCTAGCGGTAAAATGTCAAACAGAAATCATTCACTTGAGGCAAGTCACTCGCACCGTTACATCGTTCCAATGTACCCAAATGTTAATGTGATCCACCCGTGCCTTCTTGTGTTTGTTCACTGGATTCAAACTGTTGCTGGATTATTTACAGTGTTCAGAAACATCATAGTTAAGGCCACGTACCGTGCGGTAGATGTGATGCAGGTCTTCGAAATTCCGCCCCTTACATGTTATTTTCTTTAGAAAAGCCGCTTACTTATGAAGCCCATTTACGATGCCGCTCTCTGTATCATAGCACGGCACGACCCTGGTTAAGGTCGACTTCAACGACTTCTCGAGAAGAAAAATGTGGACGCGGTGAAGACCCCCAAGTGAAGCATCATCATGTGTGTGACCCACGTATGAATAGACGATTGGAAGTGAAATAACAAGAACACCCATGTGTGACCCATGTAGGAATAAACACATGGTCATTGTGTACAAGCCTGCAGTGACCGGTTGTGGAGAATTACCACTTGAATATTCCAGCTTCAGGTAAGTGTTCAGTATTTCCTGTATGTTGTAGAATGTAAGTAACGTATTACATGTACGTTGTAGTGTGCAAGTAAAGTATAACATCTTGGTTGTAGAATATCAACAAAGTATTACCTGTATTTTCTAGAATGTCAGTAAAGTATTACCTGTATTTTGTATAATGTTATTAAAGTATTACCTGTATTTCGTAAAATGTATGTAAAGCAGTACCTGTGTTTTGTAATATATATGTAAGGTATTACCTGTATGTTGTAGAATGTATGTAAAGTAGTACCTGTATTTTGTAGAATGTAAGTAAACTATTATCTGTATTTTTTAGAATGTCAGTAAAATATAACGTGTATTATGTAGAATGTGTAAGTAAAGGGTTATCTATATGTTGTTGAATGTTAGTAAGGTATTACCTGTATTTTTAGAATATCAGTAAAGCATTACCTGTGAGTTGTAGAATCTCAGTAAAGCATACCTGTATGTTGTAGAATGTAAGTAAACTGTTACTTGTATGTTGTAGAATGTAAGTAAACTGTTACTTGTATGTTGTAGAATGTAAGTAAACTGTTACTTGTATGTTGTAAAATGTAAGTAAACTGTTACTTGTATGTTGTAGAATGTAAGTAAACTGTTACTTGTATGTTGTAGAATGTAAATAAACTGTTACTTGTATGTTGTAAAATGTAAATAACGCATTATCTTTGTGTTGTAGAATGCAAACAAAGTATTAACTTTATAGAGTAGAATCTAAGTAAAGAATTGCACGTATATTTTAATATTTAAGTCAAGTATTATATCTACGGTTGTAGAATGTCAGTACATTATTATCTGTATGCTGTAGTATGTCAATAAAGTATTACTATTACATGTTTGTTTTAGAATGTCGGTAAAGTATAGCATATATGATGTGGAATGTCAGTAAGATATTAACTGTGTGTTGTAAAGTGTAAGTAAAGTATTACCTGTTGTATGTTGTAGAAAGTCAGTAAAGTATTACATGTTTTTTTTTATAGAATGTGATTAAAGTATAAAAGATATGTTGTGGAATTTCAGTAAGATATTAACTGTGTGTTGTAAAGTGTATGTGAAATATTACCTGGTGTAGAAAGTCAATAAAGTATTACATGCATGTTTTAGAATGTCAGTAAAGTATTACCTGCATGTTGTTATTGTCAATAAAGTGATACTGAGGGACCTGTTCCAACCACTGGTTATATAGTATTGGGTATGCTGGTAGTCTCTAGTGTGTATACAACAATAGACACTCAAGGGCGATGTGGTCGCCATCAGGCCGGCTGCACTTATAGTTTCCGCCGCCCATTGTTAGAGCTGGTCCGCTAGCGAAGTTAATGTTGAATCTCTCTGGTAATGTCGTTAGCACGGTCGATCACAGGTTCGATTCCTGAGCTCGTCGTCAGCGAAAGTGGGGGAAAGATTGGCCACATATTCCGTCCTTGCATTCACAGTGAGAAACTAGGTTTGGAATTGAATATGCAAGGAAACAGATCATGGTCGTCCCCAAGAAGAAAGAAATACCACATTGTAACTTCCAAGTGAATGGAAATGTTCTTAAATAGATGTAGATGGATCGGTGTAACTATCTCGGAACAGTCATAACATCTGATATAAGGTTACTTGTAGAGATTGGATCAAGAATCTCCTTGACATAGGTGGCCTTCTGCAAAATGGAAACCATACTTACCAACAGAAAGTTGTCAGTTGCAGTGAGAAGTAGTGTTGAAGTGCTATATAGAACCCATATTGATGTGTGTGTGTGTGCGTGTGTGTGTGTGTGTGTGTGTGTGTGTGTGAAACATGAACAATTAACAGACAAGCTGAGAAATATCTAATGGCGGTGGACATGCGCAGTTTTGAGAAAAAATGCAAAAATATAGCATGGACGGACAGATAATCAAATGAGAAAGTCCTTCAAGTGACTGAAAAAAGGAAGACTGATTGGAGATATTGCAGGTAGACGATCAAGATTTTTTGGACATGTTATGAGACATGGGCTTGCAAATGTGGTGACAACTGGTAAGCGTGATGGGAAAAGAGCAAGAGGAAGACAGAGGGATAAATACCTTGACGATTTGGCAGCATGGCATGGTCGAGACAAGAACACAGACCTGGTTCGAGATTCTGGTGACCGTGTGAGATGGCTAACCATTACCACCCACGCCTTTAGGCATGGCACGTGATGATGATGATTCAGACCGACTTACAAAATGGAGGGGAAAAGTTGCTTCGAGACACATTATTATGGTTACCTATTTTTAGACTGAATTTTGAAAAGCAAGTTAGTTGCATCTCCTGTATAGGACGTTGCAGTCCACCCTAGCATTTTTTTAGCTGTTTGTGATTTCTTGGCAAGTTTACGTCCAGTAGTTTACCATTGCTTTCTGAACGACCGGAACTCATACCATTTTATAAAATAACCAGCGCAAGGTGGTCTGCTGCCAAATCGCACCTGTGTTTCGAACGCGGTATGCGGGATTTCGAACTACGTCCGTTACCCTTTTGGGGGAGGTGAAAACAAGAGGCTCGACTTCATTGCACCGGGGTTTATCCCATATCGTCCTGCAGAAAGTGTCGCACAGAGTGCGAACCCCTTAGCTCCAGGGACGACCTTCAGACGTGAAAAACACTGCACTCGTGTCGACCCACAGGGATCTCTGAAATATCTGCACTCGTGTCGACCGGCAGGGATCTCTGAAATATCTGCACTCGTGTCGACCCTCCAGGGATCTCTGAAATATCTGCACTCGTGTTGACCTGCAGGGATCTCTGAAATATCTGCACTCTTTCGACCCGCAGGGATCTCTGAAATATCTGCACTCTTTCGACCCACAGGGATCTCTGAAATATCTGCACTCTTTCGACCCGCAGGGATCTCTGAAATATCTGCACTCGTGTCGACCCCCCAGGGATCTCTGAATTATCTGCACTCGTGTCGACCCCTCAGAGGATCTCTGAATTATCTGCACTCGTGTCGACCCCCAAGGGATCTCTGAAATATCTGCACTCGTGTCGACCCCCAAGGGATCTCTGAAATATCTGCACTTGTGTCGACCCCCAAGGGATCTCTGAACTATCTGCACTCGTGTAGACCCCCCAGGGATCTCTGAAATCTCTGCACTCGTGTCGACCCCCAAGGGATCTCTGAACTATCTGCACTCGTGTCGGACCCCCCAGGGATCTCTGAACTATCTGCACTCGTGTCGACCCCCAAGAGTCTCTGCAAACATTAAACTCGCCAGTCCGAAAATGAACCGACTTTCGTACACTAAGATGGTGGTGGCTTGATCACATGGCCACGGTGACCCTCACACTGGGTTGACCTTACAACAACCCAAGTCAATGATAAATGTCCTCATCTTGAGGCGTATTCCAATACATAACTACGGGCCGGCACGTAAAGATGCTTGCCACTGACTTCCCGCTAAACTCTGACCTGAGCTACAACTCTTCTGCAGAAAAGGCACAAAAGGACATTTTAAACCCATAAACTGGATAGAGAAATTAGACGTAAACTATCAAAATGTCTTGGGCAGGTTATGAAGAACAAATAGATTAGAGAACGTGGTGACAACTGGCAAGATTGAGGGGAAAGGAACCAGCGGAAGAATTCGAGATAAATATTTAGATGGCGTGGCCACATGAGATGGTCGAGACAAAAACACAAAGCTGATCAACGACTCTGGTGATCGTGTGATATGGCGAAATATGACTGCCGTGATTATTGGCACGGCACATGCTTGAAAACATCACATCATAAATGTACAGGTCGGAAATCTTTTGGCATTGGAAATCCAAAAGTGTAGTTAGAATAGACCGTTGGTAAGATTAGAGAACCTTGACAAATATAAGACCATAAATATACAGGTAAGAAATCTTTTGGCATTGGAAATCCAAAAGTATAGGTAGAGTGGACGCTTGGTCAGGCCTGATTGTAAGATTAGAGAGCCTCGAAAAATATCAGAACATACATGTACAGGTCGGAAATCTTTTGGCATTGGAATTCCAAAAGTGTAGGTAGAATAGACCGTTGGTCAGGCCTGATTGTAAGATTAGAGGATTGACACATAATATAATAATTTATGGCATATGTTTTTCTGATGTACACACATTTGTAGCTGGGCCGTTATTACAAATTTCGTTCCCTATGTTGAGATTCTACTTGAGTCATTCATGGGAGTAGAAAGATGCACTCATGGGGTGATCAAGGGAGTAGAATGGGACAATCAAGGGGTGATCATAGGAGTAGAAAGAGGCAATTATGTGGTGATCTTTGGAGTAGGTAGTGACACTCATGTGGTGAAATGGGAGTAGATAGGGGCACTCATGGGGTGATCATCTATTTCGTTTCTTTGCGCCAATAATCCATCTCATGTAAGTGCGCCAATCATCTCTACTACCGATATCAAGCGTGCTAGCCATTGTCCCACAGCGGCTCTCCTTACATGTGATATTTTAAAAAAAAATTGAGTTGCATGTGCCTTACAGGACGTCGCAATCAACCCCAGCGTTGTCTGTTTGTAATTTATTAGGCAAGTTTACGTTGAGTAGGTCGCCACTGCTTTCTGAACGAGCGACGCACATGCCACTGTTAAAAACCAACACAAGACGGGTTGCTTCTAAATCGTCTGCAGCTTTTCGGGAATGCGGTATGCGGGATTGCGAATCGGACTCGCTACCCCTTCGCCACAGATGGTGGCACATGGGATATACTCTGAATTGTGCTGGAGTGTCAGACGACGGGCGAACGCATCTTGTGGTTTCAATAGCACTAAGTGAGGTTCCACCGGGGTGGGGGGGGGGGGGGGAATGTGTGGTCTCGAGGTATGGTGTCCGCCTCGAGTGCTGGAGGTCTCGGGTTCAAGCCCCAGTGAAGACCGGGACTTTTTTCACGTGGACTTCTAGTAATAAAATTGCCCTGGGTCTCTGGGTAGTGAGATCAGACGCCTGTGTGTAGTGTTGCGCACGTAAAAATTCCCTTGGCAGTGGGAAATTGAAAAAGAGTAGCCTAACGGCGCTGCCCGTGCAAAATTTTGAGTTAAACATCTACCCAAGTAATTCAGGACCCTCGCCGGAGCTACGGATTTCGTGCAATGAAATGAGTTTCTCCAGACTCAGGTTTGAGTTAGGAGTAGAACGGAGCACTTATGGGTTACACCCGTGTGCCGTGATGTTGATCCGGCGACTAAACTATAGAACCAGTAGTTGGACCACTCACGATGCTCAAACTCAAGGGAGATATTTTGAAATGGTCTGATATTTGAAAACACACTAAGGGATGAAACAACATATTTAATGGGGCTTGAATGTGGAGGTGAGTTGCTTATATGTATTTAATAGTAACGATGTCCATGATTGCCTCTTTCTACTCCTATGAATTCAGGTCAGGTCTTAGTCAGATATGACTGAGCTACCTGTATAACAGTAGACGGTACTACCTGCTTTCTGTTAGCGCCGAACGTTGGGCGGCGCTTACCAAACCCGACACCCCACATTGTGCCAACGGCTTCGGGCGGAAGAGCACAATTGGGAGGGTACAAGCCTTACCCTGGTGCGAGGAAATGCAAGCTAAAGACAAAATTGTCATGGCAGGGCAGACCAGGCCCTAAGCCTTGGTTGGCGAATGGTCTAGGATCGAAGCTCCGACAGGCGGACAGTTAGAGCATTGCTTTGCTGATCCGGCAGCTTCTGCAGCTTGTCTTGTTCCAGATGTAGGGGTGTTACCTTTCCTCTGGAGTGAACTAGGCAGGCCGAGAGAGGGATCATGCTGCATGGGCAACACATGATCTCTATATTTTAGCCCAGGCTTTGTGCTATGGAGAGGCAATAACTCCATCCCTGGTCTTAACTGGTCTCGGAATCAAAGCGAGAGGCAACTGTTACGGGTTATAAGTCCTTGTCAGTTGGCGTAGACATGGGGCGCCACGCGTTGCCTCTGACGGTGGGAGACACCTATAAGTGTCACTGATCAGCTACCGCCCGCCTCAAGCTGGGCAGCCCCCAGCCAATTGGGTGCTGATCCGCCACAGCCTGCCTGCTTCAATGGGTGCTTGGGGCTAGGACAAAATCTGAATCGCAGGCTGTAAAACCAATGCACCAGGTACAAACAAAAATAAAAATAGAAACCTCAAGCTACGGCTTGCAACCTGGAACGTGAGAACCATGTGTCCAGGATTTTCCACTGACTTGACCAATATTGACGATGTGAGAAAAACGGCTGTGATTGATGCCGAACTCAATCATCTTAACATTGATATTGCTGGCCTGCAGGAGACTCGCCTCGCTGAGGAAGGGTCACTCAGGGAAAACAACTACACCTTTTTCTGGAAGGGTAGAGGGCAGGCAGAAAAAAGGCAACACGGTGTGGGCTTTGCAGTGAAGAATTCGCTACTGGGAATGATTGAAATTCCAGCAGGAGGAAATGAAAGACTATTATCCCTGCGCTTGGCAACCTCTTGTGGGTTTGCCACCATTATTACTGCATATGCACCGACACTCGATTCCTCTGATGATGTGAAGGATTTGTTCTATGAGGAGTTAGACTCCGTGATCAAGGCAGTTCCAAAATCTGACTACATTTATATGCTCGGTGATTTCAATGCTCGTGTGGGCAAGGACTCGAGTTCATGGCCAGTGTCCCTTGGAAAATACAACATCGGTCGCATGAATGAAAATGGGCAAAGGCTGCTGGAGCATTGCACCAGTAATGACCTATGTATTACAAACTCTTTTTTTAAAACAAAAGAGATGCATAAGGTCACATGGAAACATCCAAGATCCGGCCATTGGCACCAGCTGGACTTCATCATCACACGGAGACAACATCTGAACCATATATCATTGACTCGTAGTTACCACAGTGCTGACTGTGATACAGATCATTCTTTGGTTGTTGCAAGAGTTAGACTGAGACCAAAGAGAATCTACACAGCTAAACACAAATCTAGCCTCAGGATTAATATTATTAACACTCATGATCCTGAAAAGTGCTTTCAGTTTCAACAGCAACTTGAAGACGCTTTCACTGATACACCAGAAAATTGTACAGTAAATGAAAAGTGGGGTCAAATTAAGGAAACTCTTTATAAAACTGCCGTAGGGGTTTACGGCACTGTGGATCATAAGAGGCAGGACTGGTTTGCGGCCAACAGCGAGACTCTGCAGCCCTTGATTGATAAGAAGAAGAAAGCTCTCTTAAGAAACAAGGAAAGACCAACGCGTAACACTCTGAGTGAGCTAAGGCAAGCTAGGAAGGATGTGCAAAAGGCTGCCAGGCAGTGTGCAAATGATTATTGGATCAAGTTATGTGAGTCCATTCAAATCGCAAGTGATAAGGGAGACATAAGAAGCATGTATGAAGGAATAAAGAAAGCCTGTGGTCCAGTGATCAAAAGAAGTGCACCGCTGAAAACCTTGACTGGAGAAGTCATCACTGATAAGAAACAGCAGATGGATAGATGGGTCGAGCACTATTTAGGAGCTTTACTCAAGTGAGACCAAACTAGCGGATGATGCCCTTAACGCCATAGAGGCTCTACCAACTCTTGACCACCTGGACACACTTCCCACCATAACAGAAGTTAAGTGTGCTATAAATGAACTTGCATCTGGCAAGGCTCCAGGTAAGGATGGGATTCCAATAGAGGTTATCAGGAGTGGGCAAGACACACTCACTCTACAGATCCACCAGCTAATAGAGCTATGCTGGCGTGAAGGACAAGTCCCACAGGATTTCAAAGATTCAAACATCATAACGCTGTACAAGAACAAGGGTGATCGGAGTGACTGTAACAACTATAGGGGTATCTCACTTCTGTGTATTGTTGGAAAAGTATTTGCCAGAATTGTTCTGCGCAGACTTCAAGTCCTAGGAGATCAAGTCTACCCCGAATCACAGTGTGGCTTTCGACAGAACCGGTCTACCACTGATATGATATTCTCATTGCGACAAATGCAAGAAAAATGCCGTGAACAGAATCAACCACTGTTTATTGCCTTCATCGACCTCACAAAGGCATTTGATTTGGTCAGTCGTGAGGGTCTGTTCAAGGCACTAAAGAAGATTGGCTGCCCACCAACTCTTCTGTCCATTGTGGAATCGTTCCACACAGGCATGAGAGGGTATAATCAAGTTTGATGGTGCAACTTCTGAAGAATTTGAAATCAAGAGTGGAGTTAAGCAAGGTTGTGTACTAGCTCCCACACTCTTTGGAATATACTTTTCACTTCTACTGAAATATGCATTTCGTGATCAGGATGGTGGTATATACATTCACTCACGCTCAGATGGCGGCCTCTACAATGCTCAGAGATTGAAGGCTAAGACCAAAATTAGGAGGGTACTGATCAGAGAGTTGCTTTTTGCAGATGATGCTGCAGTTACGACCCACTCTGAGGAAGAATTGCAATGTCTACTATCTGCATTCTCCAATGCTTGTTCTGAATTTGGTTTAACAATTAGCAAAAAGAAGACACAGATTATGTCACAAGGTGCACATGGGGTACCATCAATCTTTATTGACGACGCCGAACTAGAGATAGTAGACCATTTTACGTATCTAGGATCAGTGGTAAATAGCAAATTATCCCTAGATCAGGAAATCAACATCCGGATTGGTAAGGCAGCAACAACAATGAACAGGTTAAGAAAAAGAGTCTGGGAGAACAGGAAGCTTACTGCCAAAACAAAAGTCCTTGTCTATCAAGCCTGTGTCCTTAGTACTCTTCTCTATGGCAGTGAAACCTGGACAACTTACTCACACCAAGAGAACAATTTAAACAGCTTTCATATGCGGTGTCTGCGAAGAATTCTTGGTATTAAGTGGCAAGACAAAATCACAAATACTGAAGTATTGGAAAGATCAGGTTGTGTGACAGTTTATTCCATGCTCAGTCTTCATAGACTTAGATGGATAGGACATCTTAGGAGGATGGATGATGGTAGAATACCAAAGGATATCTTTTTTGGTGAATTACAGATGGGTAAGAGATCTCAGGGTCGGCCTCTACTACGATACAAAGATGTGTGTAAGCGGGACATGATTGATACAGGCATTGATAATGCACATTGGGAGCAAGTCGCCGCTGAACGTGTTGCATGGAGGGCAAATATCAGAAATGGAATAAAGTCAAAGGAGAAAATTATTGCAGAAAAGTCACACACCAAGCGTTTGAGACGTAAGATGGTGCATGATGGTGGAAATGACCACGTGTTCACATGCACCCACTGTGAACGGACATTTACAGCGCAAATTGGCCTTATCAGTCACACTCGCTACCGCCATAGTTAAAAGTTATTATGCCTTTTTAGAGCACAAACTATCGTCTGTCAAGACGGCAAGGTGCCAATGAATGTCCATGAATACAATAACATATCACATATTGGCAACCATGTAACAACTATTAATTTACACCACTTGTCCTCAGATATACACACCGAAGGCCAATAACTACAGCACCGAAAGCCACCGTCTGCGGCTCGTCTTGTGCCTACAACAGCGGTGTCTCCGATGAAGAGCTTTGTAGCAACTCCACACAGCAAGTTCCAATAGTACGGTGACATATATGCATATATTATGTAGTCTGCATAATGACGACTGCGATGGAGGGGCTATCCAAACCCAGCACAGCCGATCCCACCTACATAATGACGCCCACGATTGAGAGCTCTTTGCAAGCCGGTACAACTTACCCCACCTGCACAGTGACGTCTACGATGGAGATCTTTATACCAACCCAGTACAGCCGACGGCACCTGTGCAACGACTTTTGTGATGAGTTCGCTGACAACCTTGTACTGCTTGTATCATTTAGCAATGAAGATGAAGAGGAGAGTACATCAAGCCTCATATGTGCAATGGCTGCAATGGAGATCGCAATGAAAGTCCAGTACAACCTCTACCACCCACATAATAAAGTGTATTTTCAAATGGAGAACTGGAAAGAAGAATCAATAATTAAAAACAAAAATGTCATCTAAGAGATGATTTATCTTTCTTCATGTAGCGCGTCTACCTGTCTTGATTTTTCCTAGCAGCTGTGTTCAGTTCAAAGACATCAATTTTCAAATTAACAGTACCACGTCGTGTGTATCAAATATGAACATATATAGTTTTCACTGTTTGGCCTAATGTGTGGTGATTTATATACACATAACCAATATGTTCACTGTGTGACCTGGTGTATGGTGATTTACATATACATAAACAATATGTTCATTGTTTGACCTGATGTGTGGTGATTTATAAACACATAACCAATACTCTCACTGTTTGACCTGACGTATGGTGATTTATATACATATCACCAATATATATCACCAATATTCTCACTGTTTGACCAGATATGTGGTGATTTGTATATCCATCCATCATGTGCCATGCCGGTAAGCGTGGGCGGTCATGTTCTGCCATCTCATTCGATCACCAGAATCTTGGATCAGCTCCGTGTTTCTGTCTCGACCATGCCACAAGGACAAGCCATCCAGGTACTTGCTTCTAGGTCTTCTCCTTGGTCTGTTTTCCTCGATCTTACCAGTTGTCACCAAGTTCTCCAAATCATTTCTTCTCATAACATGCCCACAAAATTTTGACTGTCTACGTCTAATGTCTCTAATCAGTTTACGATCTTCATTTGTTTCTTGAAGGACTTGTTCAAGGATTTGTATATACACAAGGATTTGTATATACATAAGAAGGATTTGTATATACATAAACAATATTCTCACAGTTTGATCTGATGTGTGGTGATTTATATACACATAACCCAATATTCTGTTTTACTCATAACAATGTACAATTTATTGCCAATTATCATCATAATCAGTAAGTCCCTGCCAGTTGGCGTAGGCGTTCATGGTTCTCCACAGATCTCGGTCTTTGGTTTTCTGGATCAATTCTGCTGATGATATTCCTCAATACCACCGTCTCAATCCATCCAGCATAATTTCACTCTGCCTCTCTTCACCTCGGTCTTTCCAGTTGTCACGATGTTTTCCTATGCCTCTCTTCTCATCACATGACCGAAGAAAGCTGTTTGTCTCTTTCTTATTGTTGTATATAATATTCTAGTTTCATTAGCCTTTTTCAGGCTATCATTGTTAGCTACTCTGGCAGTCCCAAGGAATTCGCAACATTCGTCTCAGGAACCACATCTCTGTTGCTTCTTCTTAATTTGTTCATTTACATTCCGAGATTCACTGCCATACAGCAAAACTGGCTCTAAATAGCATTTCAGCACGATCTTTCTTACATTATGTGATCGTGTCTTATTGCAAAGATACTCTTCATTTTATTTTCTGAAATGCGGCGTTTGCTTGCCCTATTCTGCTCTTAATCTCTGCTGTAAATCTTCCATCTGATGTTATCATAATGATGTTATTTCCAATAGTTGACAAATTTCAATATTTACCCGTAGCCATAATTAGTCACCTTCGTGATATTTTAAGGGCTGTGCCCTTTATATCTAGTCAGACAGTTATTTAAAAATGTCACTGGAAAGAAAACACAAGTATGGCATTAAAGAGAGCATCCTAAGTCTCCAGAAACCAATTTCACTGCAGTCGCCTACTTGTAACCATAACCAACAATTATCTGTCTGGTGCTCTCAAGATTCAGTCTTGCTACCTTGGTTTCCCGTTTATTTGTTTCAATGGCTAAACCGGTACTCTACCCATGGGAATCCAGCGGGCCAGCGAAGGGCAGGTAGTCTCTGACCTTACCTTTGCTAATAGATACCAGTTACCAACAATCATTAGTGAAGGCACATGCACGAGGCTGGCCAGACAGATGAAATGTCTGGCAGACAGGGATAATTTCTAGGGGAAGCACTGTCAGTGCATCACTTTCCAAATTAAATGAAAGTATGATCTCACAGTTCCCGCCCCCGTGACTTGGTTACTTTGGCTGCTGACGGATATCGGTTGTCTGACTCCTGGGCATATACAGTAGATATGGGATGCCCTGTCCGCTGTCTTGACCTGCAGAAATGTTTATAGGATGCTATAGCCCAGGCTTTCGTTCACAGTATTGGTTTATGGTCTGGGACTGTCAGGAGCAGGGACTTAGGGTACGGCATACTCAAACTCCTTGTCTCGGTCAAGCCTGCAGGCATCATCAGACAAACATAGGAATCTATAGAGCCAGGACGGCACATTCACATTTTGTGCAGTTCTGTAGGCTAACGAACCGGGCTTGGAGGGGAAAGATAGCCGAAACGAGTCAGCTCCTGACTTGATCACCAACCATCAAGCAATAGCAGCAACTAGGGGAAGTGCTGTCCTGGACGGAAGCCTGGGATATAGTAGCCTCGCTGTTGCAGGTTATGGGCTCAGAAGTCAGCGCCGGCGAAAGGCTTGTTGAAGGACCAAGCCGGGATCCCACCCTTGCCCCGCTGGTGATCTGCAGTGGGACAAGTAAAGTAAATTGCGTAGTGTAAACAGATCCTGAGTGTTGTTACAATTATCACAATGCTTTTGCTCTCATTTATCAAGTTTAGCCAGAGTAACAGAGTAACTAACGACGATTGCCTGAAAGAGGCTTGTGAAACTATAATAATATATACAACAATAAGCAAGAGACAAACAGCTTTCGTTGTTCATGTGATGAGAATAGAGGCATTGGAGAACATCGTGACGACTGGAAAGATCGAAGGGAAGAGAGGCAGACTCAGATCAAGAGAAATGATGCTGGATGAATTGAGGCGGTGTCATGGAGGAATATCATCAGCAGCATTGATCCAGAACACCAAAGACCGAGATCTGTGGAGAGACATAAACGCCTGCTGGCATTGCTTTTGTCGGGCATTATCCCTTTTGACTGTTCTTATGGTCTGATCGTTTGCTTTTTTTTTTCTTCTTCAAATATTGAAATGTAAATATGAATGTTGTGAAGATGTATTATTCTTGATATGTTGACAAATGACATAAAGTGAATTTCCACTATATATACACTTCACATGAAGTGGCGTGTAGAAAATGCCACATGCTACTTCATGTGGCGTGAAAGTGTTTGTGTAATTTTTATTGTATAAACCAATTTATTTATGTTTATAAATGTCATGAGACAAGTAAAACTGTTAATGGGGAAGTAAACTTGAAATCTTCGGGACAGCCGAAAACTGGATGGCAAAAGAGCAAGCGCAGGCGGCAGGCCGCCCTGCGGAAAGAGACCAAGCCATGTGGGGTAAAACCCGGTGAAATGAAGTCGTTCCTCGTGCTTTTTAAACGTGTTTTAAAAATATCCTTTCAGTCACAGGCGTTTGTTACGAGGGTAAGTTAATAAGTAAGTCATTAATGGCTGTAGAAACATAACTAAATATGATAACAACTTGAAACCAGTTTATTTTTGTACATGCATTGTCCCTTTATTTCTCAACATAATTTCCACCAACATTGATGCACATAACCCATCGTTTCATCAGTCATCCCTAACCGGCTGCATAGAACTGCGTGCTCTGTTTTCTAAACCACGTTTTCACTTCACATTCAACTTTGGTGTCATTCGCGAAATGTCTCCCGCCAAGGTGGGTTTGTTAGTGTTTATGCTGACAAATGTTTGTCCCGTAAAGCGGTGCATAGCTGGATAGAAAAAAGCTACGAGGGCGAGTCAATAAGTAAGTCACACAGTTCTGTGGGATGGCCGGTAAATGAAAACAACGCACTCAGTTCTATGCAGCCGGTTTGGGAGGACTGATAAAACGATGGGATAAGTGCATCAATGTTGGTGGAAATTATGTTGAGAAACTAAAGGGACAATGTTTGTATAAAAATAAACTGGTTTCAACTTGTTATCATAGTTAGTTATCTTCCTACAGCCATTTGTGACTTGCTTATTAACTTACCCTCGTACTTTAACTCAGTGGTACTCAAATTTGTCTTGGCCCGTGCATCCATTTACCATATTTGCACTATATATTTGCACTATATGTCATGAAGAAAGGAAAGGCACTCGGTAGAGACAACATTACATTGGAAGAAGTTGAGGCTCTAGGTGATTTTGGAATCGAAATATTGACAACATTCCTAAATGACATCTACACTAGTGGGTACATTCCTAGCGATCTATTAAAATCAATTTTTATAGCTCTACATAAAAATCCAGGCGCTTTAGAATGAGAAGAGCATCGCACAATAAATCGCTTGAGTCACGTGAAAAAGCTGTTCCTGATAATAATTATAAAAAGAATAAGAAACAAGACTAAACCAGCAATTAGTGTGGAACATTGTGGATTTGTGGAGGGACAGGGCACAAACAATGCTATATATATATATATATATATATATATATATATATATATATATATATATATATATATATATATATATATATATATATATATATATATATATATATATATATACTAGCTGACACGGCCCGGCTTCGCCCAGGCCCTGGAAGGGGATCTATCTATCTATCAGCCTGTCTGTCTGCTTGTTTGTCTGTCTGTCTGTCTGTCTGGCTGACCCGGCCCGGCTTCACCCTGTCCCTGGTGGGGAGCATCTCATTTAATTCATATAAGTAGTCATATTAGCTCTCCCGTTCCCGACTATCTGTTTGTCTGTCTATCTGTCTGTCTGTCTGTCCCGTCCCGGCTTCACCCAGTCCCTGGTGGGCAGCATCTCATTTAATTCATATACGTAGTCATATAAGCTCTCCCGTTCCCGACTGTCTGTCTGTCTGTCTGACCCGGCCCGGCTTCACCCAGTCCCTGGTGGGGAGCATGTCATTTAATTCATATAAGTAGTCAAATAAGCTTCCGTTCCCGACTATCTGTCTGTCTGTCTATCTATCTGACCCGGCGTGGTTTCGCCCAGCTCCTGGCGCACAGTAACTTAAAAGAATGTCCTTCCACACACCATTCATTATTTTTAATGAACACTGTTTTTAATCACCGACATGACAGTTGATAAGTTCTTTAAGCAGAAAAAGATGGGTTACAATGTTATGCATTATGCATTATTTTTATGAAAACTTTGAAAATGCCTTAAAGATTATATCATTATTTATTATAACTTATATAACTTATATTATATATAAAATAACTATAGACAAAGAGTTTAACAATAGTGCAAGTAAGTCCAACAATATGCCTATAAAGTATATAGAAATGTTATTAAAAGTTATGCCCCTTGAAATAACTTTTCTAGAGTGAAGTCCCCCTGCTATATAGAAATTATATAATGAAAAATGAAAAAGTAAATGTTATTACATAAGTAGAAGATTTTACACTAAGAAACTATAATAGTCGGTTGCACAGGAATGAAAGGAAGACGTGTAGAAAATTTCATCTCAATCGGATGTACCGTTATCGAACGCATCCAATACATAGCTGACCACAAACACACAAAGCCACATACACGCTGGTTTATATATATATATATATATATATATATATATATATATATATATATATATATATATATATATATATATATACTAGACGACCCGGCCCGGCTTCGCCCAGCTCCTTGTGGGGAGCGTCTCATTTAATTCATGTTCGGCCCCTGCTCCTGTTCCCGTTCCGAAAAAAGACGACCCGGCCCGGCTTCGCCCAGGTCCTTGTGGTGAGCGTCTCCTTTAATTCATAATCGGTCCCTGCTCCTGTTCCCGTTCCCAAAAAAGACGTCCCGGCCCGGCTTCTCCCACACCTGGCAGGGAGCGTCTCATTTAATTCATATTCGGCCCCTGCTCTCGTTCCCGTTCTCAAAAAAAGACGACCCGGTCCGACTTCGCCCAGTCCCTTGTGGGGAGCGTCTCATTTAATTCATATAGGTAATCATATAAGGGCCAGTTCCCGTTCCTGGAAATATGGTGAACAGATTGGAAGGGAACAATCTTCATCCCAATAACTAAATAGGGAAATCTGAAACTACTGAACGTAAACTTACCAAGATATCATGAAAACGCAATAAATGCTGGGATGACTGTATAGATGTCGAAGAGAAATAAAAAGATGAGTTACAAAATTTTAATGTTTTTAAAATAGATGCATTATTTTTATGAAATCTTTGAAAATGCCTTAAAGATTTTATCATTATATATTATAACGCAGCAGAAGAAAAAGAGGAGGAGGAGGGGGAGGAGGAGGAGGAGGGGGAGGGGAGGAGGAGGGAGGAGGAGGGGAGGAGAAGGAGAGGAGGCGAGGGAGGAGGAGAAGGAGAAGGACGAGGAGGAGGACGAGGAGGAGGGGGAGGAAGAGGGAGGAGGAGGGGAAGGGGATGAGGAGGAGGATGGGGAGGAGGGGAGAGGAGGAGGGAGAGGAGGAGGAGGGAGGAGGAGGGGGAAGAGGAGGAGGAGGGGGAGTAGGAGGGGAGAAGGTGGAGGACGGAGGAGGAGGGGGAGGAGGAGGAGGAGGGGAGGAGGGGAGGACGAGGGGAGGAGAAGGAGGGAGGGGGGAGAGGAGAGAGAAGGAGAGAGGAGGGGGAGGAGGAGGGAGAGAGGGATGACAGAGGAGGAGGAGGGAGGAGGAGGGGCAGGAGGGGGTAGAGGAGGAGGGGGAGGAGAAGGGGAGGAGGATGGGGGACAGGGAGGAGGAGGAGAGGAAGGAGGTCGGGAGAAGAGGGGAGGAGGAGGGGAGGAGGAGGGGAGGGGAGGAGGAGGAGGGGGAGAAGGAGGGGGACGAGGAGGGGGAAGGAGGGGGATGGGGAGGAGGAGGAGGAGGAGGAGGAAGAGGATTACTAACGCATATGCCTGTAGATAACTGTAGCGAAAAGGTCTGAGAAATATGCAACAATTTTACATATATAGCAATGCTATTAGAAGTTATGTCCCCTTGCTATATATACATTATAATGTAAATTAAGATATTAAATAATGTTAAGTAAATAACTGTTTGTACACTAACAATCTATGACAGTTGGCAGCACCGGAATGAGAAGAAGACGTGTAGAAAATTTCATCTCAATCGGATGGACCTTTCGCGAACGCATAAAGGACATACAAACAGACATTGCCTTATATATACATATATATATATATATATATATATATATATATATATATATATATATATATATATATATATATATATATATATATATATATATATATATATATATATATATATTCTCTCAGGACACTTTTAAAAAGAGCTATAGAAGTAAAAACATATCTGCACTTATGCTTCTTAAACTACACAAAAACATTTCATCATCATCATCATCATCATCATCATCATCATCATCATCATCATCATCATCATCATCATCATCATCATCATCATCATCATCATCTTCCACTTCTGCCGTCAAGCGAATAATAAGGAACATACATTGGCAACAAACTGCAGCCACAAGAACCAACCAACAACCTGGTAGGAACATTTCAGTGTCATGTCTCCTGTTTTGTTCTCATTGTACAGTGGACATATAAAAAGATCTACAGAAAATATATTAGGGATCCTGGTTGGTGGACATAATATAAATAATTTACGTTATGCTGATGACACCTGAAAGCTGAAAAACATCTGATGGCTGCATAAATGTGGTTTCTGGGGAAAATGCAAAGAGTACCGTGGACAGATAGAAAAACCAATGACCAAGTACTACAGGAGACAAATGAAAATCGTAAATTGATTAGAAAAATTAGACGTAGACAGTCAAAATTGTTTGGACATGTTATGAGAAGAAATGGATTGGAGAACTTAGTGACAACTGGCAAGATCGAAGGGAACAGACGAAGAGGAAGACCGAGAAAAAAATACCTGGATGGCTTGGCCACATGGCTTGGACGAGACAGGAACACTGAGCTGATCTACGACGCTGGTGATCGAGTGAAATGGCGAGTCATGACCGCCCACGCTTTCCAGCATGGCACATGATTGATTGATTGATGACACCGTCCTAATAGAAACAAGTCAGAAGTGCTATAGGAAATGATAGATACATTGGTTGCAGAAAGTGAACAAATGGGCCTTAGCTTGAATAATAGAAAGACAGAAGGCATGGTAATATCAAAGAAACAGATTGCGCTTAAATGTGCAATTAAAGTAAATGACGTTATTTTGTGGCAAGTGCGGAAATTCAGATATCTAGGCACATGAGTAACATCAGATTGAAGATTCATCGCTGAGATAAAGAACAGAATAGGACAAGCAAAAAGTGCAATCTATCAAGTGAAGAACGTTTTGTACAATAAGTCACTATCCTTGAAAGTTAGAAAGAGAGTTCTTACAGATTACATAGAACCAATGTTAACATACCGGTGCAAATCATGGACAGTTAGTCAGCAGACAAAAAAAATCTCCGGAAGTCTTGGAGATATTTTATAGAAAACTGCTGAAAATTAATTGAACAGCCAAAAAGAGCAATGTGGAAATTTTGTTTGAAGTTAAGACGCAAAGACAACTTATCACAGACATCAGAAAGAGGCAGTCATCATTTTTAGTCACGTTAAGAGAAGACAAAAACTAGAACATGTAGTGACAACTGTAAATATTTGTGAAAAGACAAATAGAGGAAGTCAGCGTGAGAAGATTCTTGACAGTTTTGTGTCAAGGCACGGAAGGGAATCAACACACGAAGTGATCCATACCGTCGGAGATCACAATTTGTGGAGAGGCATGATCGCCCACGCCAGCAGGCAAGGCACTGTATGATGATGTTGAAATCAACTCATGTGGTAACATACACGTGCTAATCATGGACTATTCCACAACATTAAAGAAGAAAATCAAAGCTTGACATTTCGCGAGATGAAAACTGTTTAATAGACATAAAGTCTCGGAAGCTGAAATACCTTGGCCCCCACCAAACACCACAGTGGTTTACGCAGGGCAGACATGGAAAGCATGGTTCCAGGAAACAGAAGAAGGTGCCGAGCAATACGATAGTGGAAAGGGAATACCGAAGACATCATGGGCATGAGAATGCAGGACAGTGGAGAACTGTCGAAAGGCAGAGAGATTTCCCAGCGGGATGTGATGAGACCCGCCGGCTCCCTGGCCGAGGAGTTAGCAGCTTTCTCCGTTAATCCCGAATACTCTGAGTGGTTTCGAGGTATGGTGTCCGCCTCGAGTGCTGGAGGTCCCGGGTTCAGGCCCTGGTGAGGATCGAGATTTATTTAAAAAATCCACCTGGACTTCCAGTAATAAAATTTCCCCTGGTCTGTGGGTAGTGAGATCGGACGCCCGTGTGTATTGTTGCGCACGTAAAAAATCCCTTGGCAGTTGGAAATCGAAAAAGAGTAGCCTTTCGGCGCTGCCCGGGCAAAATTTCGAGTTAAAAATCTAACCAAAGTATTTCAGGATCCTCGCCGATGCAACGGAGTTCGTGCATTGAGCTGAGTTTCTCCAGACTCAGGTTTGAGTTAGGAGGAAAACGGAGCACTTATGGGTTAAACCGTGTGCCGTGATGTTGATCCAACGACTAAACTAAACGAAACTCTCGTGGTTGACGTGAGCGCACGAGAATTAGAAAGGGTTCGAGTCGCGCCAGTGACTTATGAGAGTATGGAGCCGGTCGCTCAGAAAGTCGTGGCGTGCTGGTGAGCGTAATCTAGCCTAGGAATCAACATACAGCTGAAAGATGCTGATGTTGACCGCAATATCCTGAAACAGGATGGAAACGCGGGAGAAAAATGTGATGAGACCCGCGGAGTGATGCTGACCGCATCACCCAGCGACTGCCGATTGGTCTATACAAATATAGTTCCAGCACCATATACCCCCCGATGTGTCCAGGACGTGTAAAAGGGCTCTGTACCTACAGTGATGGGAGCGGCGTTCTGCAGGGAGCTTACCACACGTCGATGATAAATATACTCACGGAGATGTTGTAGTTCTTGTGCGGAGATGTGACGATGTCTGGTAGATGGATATCGGTGCTGTGGTGTAAGTTAGTTCAGGCCTATACTTATATAACATTTGACCTCTATAAGTTTACACAACATGTCGCCCCAGGGAAGACATATAACTGAGCATGTTGATATATCATCGTGCTTAGGTAATTAAGTGAGGGTCGTGTCTTCCGCATTTGTTCATAATTTCGTTGATTTATTTAAGAAAAAACAAAAACAAAGAAAAAAAAAAACCACTGGCAGCGATTAACCTCCCAAATCTAGAGGATCAAATGTGACGGAATAAATCCATATGTATTTGGGAGATATCACCGATGATGGATGTCGTACTAGTAGAAATGTCAGGCATGTTAACTGTTTATCCTAGATCAGGAAGCTTAGATGTTAGAGATGATGGCAGGCCGATGGTTCTCAAACGGGTGTTATCGAGCACCACTGTATGCAGGTATGCTGTTCTTTCTCCCTTCTTGTATATGCAATGAGGGAAGCCGTAGTTCAGCAGTTACGGTGTCCGCCTCAGCCCCAGACGGAACCAAGCTCGATCACAGCCCAGGGCTGGGAATTTTACCAAGCCCCACTGGTATTTAGGGATGTCACACGCCCCCTCCCCCAAACCTCTGATGTGTTGGGTAGTGAGTTAGGATGGCTTCCCTACTAGGAACAGTTTCTGAAATTAGGACACCCCGCGTATACGTTGTGCATATTTACAATCCCACAACTGTTGGAAATGGCAACGAGTAGGTCGTGAGGCCGCTGTGTGGCGCGCTTGTTAGAAATGAAAAGCCACTCACGACATAGCTATGGCCCATTACCGTGATTGGAGTTAAGAGTAGAGGAAGTAAACCTGAAACAAATGTTTACTGATGTCGGAGACTCAGACCTTTGAGGTTCATAACTAGGTGTGACGCACTACCTTCAAAAGAGAAACTAAGAAGAAGAAGAAGAAGAAGAAGAAGAAGAAGAAGAAGAAGAAGAAGAAGAAGAAGAAGAAGAAGAAGAAGAAGAAGAAGAAGAAGAAGAAGAAGAAGAAGGAGGAGAAGGAGGAGGAGGAGGAGGAGGAGAAGAAGAAGAAGAAGAAGAAGAAGAAGAAGAAGAAGAAGAAGAAGAAGAAGAAGAAGAAGAAGAAGAAGAAAAAGAAGAAGAGGAAGAAGAACAAGAAGAACAAGAAGAACAAGAACAAGAAGAACAAGAAGAACAAGAAGAAGAAGAAGAAGAAGAAGAGAGGAGGAGGAAGAAGAAGAGAGGAGGAGGAGAAGGAGGAGAAGAAGGAGGAGGAAGGAAGAAGAAGAAGAAGAAGAAGAAGAAGAAGAAGAAGAAGAAGAAGAAGAAGAAGAAGAAGAAGAAGAAGAAGAAGAAGAAGAAGAAGAAGAAGAAGAAGAAGAAGAAGAAGAAGAAGAAGGAGGAGGAGGAGGAGGAGGAGGAGGAGGAGGAGGAGGAGAAGAAGAAGAAGAAGAAGAAGAAGAAGAAGAGGAGGAGGAGGAGGAGGAGGAGGAGGAGGAGGAAGGAAGAAGGAGAAGAAGAAGAAGAAGAAGAAGAAGAAGAAGAAGAAGAAGAAGAAGAAGAAGAAGAAGAAGAAGAAGAAGAAGAAGAAGAAGAAGAAGAAGAAGAAGAAGAAGAAGAAGAAGAAGAAGAAGAAGAAGAAGAAGAAGAAGAAGAAGAAGAAGAAGAAGAAGAAGGAGGAGGAGGAGGAGTAGAAGAAGAAGAAGAAGAAGAAGAAGAAGAAGAAGAAGAAGAAGAAGAAGAAGAAGAAGAAGAAGAAGAAGAAGAAGAAGAAGAAGAAGAAGAAGAAGAAGAAGAAGAAGAAGAAGAAGAAGAAGAAGAAGGAGAAGAAGAGGAAGAAAGCAAGGAAGTGGAAGAGAGGAAGAAGAAGTATACGAAGAGGAAGAATAGGAAGTAGAGGAAGGGGAAGATAAAGAGGACGAAGATGAGGCAGAGGAAGATTAATAGGAAGAGGAGGAGGAAGAGGAGGCGGCAGACGAAGGGGAAGACTAGGAGGAAGACGAAGACGAAGAAGGGAAAAAAAGAAGAAAAAGAAGATGAGTTTGACAGTTATTGGATCATGTGACTGAGAGAACTGGCTACTTGTTCCACCTGTTGTAAGGTGCGTTTTTGTGTATGGAAGGGCAATGGTTTCTCCAGGCTTCACGGAGACGTTTGAAAGAAGAAAAGAACAAGTAGATGAAGACGTATATGCAATGAAAACTTTTGTTCGAAGTTGATTCCTTTAGTTCTCGTAATAAGAACATTTCTGGCAACAATATATTCTTGGTCTACTCGCGTTTGGTGACGTCTCGAGCATATAGACGGCTTATACGAGGGCGAGTCAATAAGTAAGTTACGAAGTTCTGGGGGATGGCAGGTAAATGTAGTTTGTGTTGTCTACAGGTGTCATTAGGTGACAGCAAAATCGAACTTTACATTCCCGTTTGTCAAAGATCTAAATAGGAGTTTACAGAGTTAAGAATATAAGTAATAGAGCTAAGACAGAGACTATTAAAGGACACCAGACAGGAGAGACACCAGCGCTATAAATATCTTCACAACGGGACACACTTGTGTCAACCAAGAGGGCATTGAGTGCAAGTGAGCGAGGGTTTCCCAAGACACTAGGAAACTAGCCTCAACGAGTAACCATGGAGTACAGGTTACTCGAGTTAACTGACCAGCGTGCTGGGACACCACGCACGCAGGACTCGTCAGCGCACGGAGGATCCAACGCCCGTGTTTGAACAAGAATTAGAAGCGTGGCTCAGACGGAGACTGAGACGACTGGAGAGTAGACGTGTTCCTTATGAATACTATAAGTTTATAGACAATAGTGATTGTTAGGCTTTAGATTCCATTCAGTGATTAATAGTATCATTATCATCTCTTCATTGCATCTGTGTAACGTACCATGATGTTTATTGTCAATGAAGTATTCCGCTCGCGGAGCTTGTTTGTAATCAGCTCTAAATAAATTGTACCTTTTGCAAATGACACGAGTTATTATTTCGTGTTGGTGCAAAAGTAGGGGAGTCCTGAAATACCTGTCGCAAGCAAGTCGCTGACACCGTTCATCAGGTGGCGCTAGGTGTCTCATGCGCATACGCAGCGCTTAAATAAAATGGCGACTGTACTTACGGAGTGTACAACCAAAGAGTATCGTGCTGCTGTGCGTTTTTGTGTGGGCAAAAGGACTGCCTACAAAGGACATTCATAAGAAAATGCTTCATGTTTATGCTGACAAATGTTTGTCCCATAAAGCGGTGCATAGTTGGGTAGAACAATTTTCTCACGGACGCTCTAAAATTGTTGATGAAATCCGATCTGGTCGCCCTGTTGAGATTTCAACAGAAGCATCCGTGCAGCGGGTGGAGGAGATGATTAGAGGTGACAGGCAAGTAACGATAGACTTTGTAGCATCTGCAATAGGGTGCTCACATGGTTCAGCGTACAGCATAATGCATGATCGATTGAAATTTAAGAAAGTTTTCTCAGGGTGAGTACCCATACAATTGAAGGAGGAACACAAAATGAACCGATTTGGCCTGTCCTTGCATCATCTCTGTCGATACGAAGATGAAGGAGAAGACATGCTGAACATGATTGTAACTGGGGACGAATCATGGGTGCGTCACTACCAGCCCGAATCAACGCGTGCTTCAATGCAATGGAAACATCCTTCTTCGCCTTGTGTCCAAAAATTCAAGGTTACACCATCAGCAGGGAAGGTTATGCTGATAGTGTTCTGGGATTATCAATGAGTGCTTTTAA
Source organism: Cepaea nemoralis (assembly GCA_014155875.1). Classification (NCBI taxonomy): domain Eukaryota; kingdom Metazoa; phylum Mollusca; class Gastropoda; order Stylommatophora; family Helicidae; genus Cepaea; species Cepaea nemoralis. The sequence continues at coordinate 130,375 of JACEFZ010017903.1, read as the reverse complement.
CCAAGTTTAAGAAGAAAGGTGACAATGTGAATTATGAATCGTACTGTGAAGTTCTATCGATGCCTTATGATGCAATACGAAGGAAACGTCCAGGACTGCTGACTAGAGAGTGTTGCTTCTTCAAGACAATGCCAGATCACATACGGCTTGATTAACTCAGGAGAAAATAAACTAACTAAGGTGGGAAGTTCTGGAACATCCACCTTACAGCCCCGACTTATCCCCCAGCGATTTCCACTTTTTTGGTCTACTGAAAACACACCTTGGCGGGAGACATTTCGCGAAAACGCCGAAGTTAAATGTGAAGTGAAAACGTGGTTTAGAAAACAGAGCACGCAGTTCTATGCAGCCGATTTGGGAGGACTGATAAAACGATGGGATAACTGCATCAATGTTGGTGGAAATTATGTTAAGAAATAAAGGGGCAATGTATGTATAAAAATAAACTGGTTTCAAGTTGTTATCATAATTAGTTATTTTTCTACAGCCATTTGTTACTTACTTAATGACTTCCCTTCGTAACAACGTCAGACGTGACCGACCAACATTTTTGATCACATTATGAGAAGTTAATTAGTTGCTTATCGTTTACAAAACGTCGCAATCAACCCTAGGATTGTTTGGCTGTTTGTGATTCTTGGCAAGCTTGCGTTAATCACGTGGAATACCTGTAATATACTGGCCCACTGGAAAGAATCTTGGAGCGAGAGAGAGAGACAGTCGCGTCATTGACTGGAGACACAGTAAAAGTAAAAAGTTGGCCTTTTTACAAGTCTTGATGAGTAACTGAGCATAAACCACCTTCACCACTCCACCTTTCAAATATTTATATTGTCCCACAAACACCCAGGAAGTGACGTGGTCAAATCACGTCGAGCTCCATTACTTCCAAGACATGTTTAATGTTTAGTAGTTTGCCATTGCTTTCTGGTGTAGAAGCCCACGTTAAAGTCCAACTTAATGAAGGTTTGTCGGTTGATACCCCGACCTTGCCATCAGCGTACTGGAAGTTTAAGAGTGAGCGCTCTAATCCATGCTACCCACATTGACGTCTTAGCTGGTGTAGAGCCGTCAGATTAAATCACTAGACTTCGTGTAGACGTCGGTCACGACAGAGGTTCATATTCGATTGTTGACGTCTCCCACAATTTCTGGTTTAGAAGAAGAAAAAGAAGAAGAAAAAGGGAAGAAGAAGAAAAAGAAGAAGAAGAAGAAAGAAGAAGAAAGAAGAAGAAGAAGAAGAAGAAGACAAGGAGGAGGGGGAGGGGGAGTAGAAGAAAAGAAGAAGAAGAAGAAAGAAAAAGGGAAGAAGAAAAAGGGGAAAAGGGAAAAAAGAAGAAGAAGAAGAAGAAGAAGAAGAAGAAGAAGAAGAAAAAAGAAGAAGAAGAAGAAGAAGAAGAAGAAGGAGAAGAAGGAGAAGAAGGGGAAAGAAAGAAGGAAGTGGAAGAGGGGAAAGAAAAAGTATAGGGAGAGGAAGAATGGGAAAGTAGGGGAAAGGGGGAAGATAAAGAGGACGAAGATGAGGCAGGGGAAAGTTTAATGGGAAGGGAGGAGGAGGAAGAGGAGGGGCAGACAAAGGGGGAAGACTAGGAGGAAGACGAAGACGAAGAAGGGAAAAAAAGAAGAAAAAGAAGATGAGTTTGACAGTTATTGGATCATGTGACTGAGAGAACTGGCTACTTGTTCCACCTGTTGTAAGGTGCGTTTTTGTGTATGGAAGGGCAATGGTTTCTCCAGGCTTCACGGAGACGTTTGAAAGAAGAAAAGAACAAGTAGATGAAGACGTATATGCAATGAAAACTTTTGTTCGAAGTTGATTCCTTTAGTTCTCGTAATAGAACATTTCTGGCAACAATATATTCTTGGTCTACTCGCGTTTGGTGACGTCTCGAGCATATAGACGGCTTATACGAGGGCGAGTAAAATAAGTAAGTTACGAATTTCGGGGGGATGGCGGAAAAATTTTTGTTTTTTTGTTGTTTTTTACCAAAGGTTTTTCATTAGGTGACACCCCAAATCGGAAATTTACATTTCCCGTTTGTCAAAGATCTAAATAAGAGTTTACAGAGTTAAGAATATAAGTAATAGAGCTAAGACAGAGACTATTAAAGGACACCAGACAGGAGAGATAACCAGCGCTATAAATAGCTTCACAACGGGACACACTTGTGTCAACCAAGAGGGCATTGAGTGCAAGTGAGCGAAGGTTTCCCAAGACACTAGGAAACTAGCCTCAACGAGTAACCATGGAGTACAGGTTACTCGAGTTAACTGACCAGCGTGCTGGGACACCACGCACGCAGGACTCGTCAGCGCACGGAGGATCCAACGCCCGTGTTTGAACAAGAATTAGAAGCGTGGCTCAGACGGAGACTGAGACGACTGGAGAGTAGACGTGTTCCTTATGAATACTATAAGTTTATAGACAATAGTGATTGTTAGGCTTTAGATTCCATTCAGTAATTAATAGTATCATTATCATCTCTTCATTGCATCTGTGTAACGTACCATGATGTTTATTGTCAATGAAGTATTCCGCTCGCGGAGCTTGTTTGTAATCAGCTCTAAATAAATTGTACCTTTTGCAAATGACACGAGTTATTATTTCGTGTTGGTGCAAAAGTAGGGGAGTCCTGAAATAACTGTCGCAAGCAAGTCGCTGACACCGTTCATCAGGTGGCGCTAGGTGTCTCATGCGCATACGCAGCGCTTAAATAAAATGGCGACTGTACTTACGGAGTGTACAACCAAAGAGCATCGTGCTGCTGTGCGTTTTTGTGTGGGCAAAAGGACTGCCTACAAAGGATATTCATAAGGAAATGCTTCATGTTTATGCTGACAAATGTTTGTCCCATAAAGCGGTGCATAGTTGGGTAGAACAATTTTCTCACGGACGCTCTAAAATTGTTGATGAAATCCGATCTGGTCGCCCTGTTGAGATTTCAACAGAAGCATCCGTGCAGCGGGTGGAGGAGATGATTAGAGGTGACAGGCAAGTAACGATAGACTTTGTAGCATCTGCAATAGGGTGCTCACATGGTTCAGCAAACAGCATAATGCATGATCGATTGAAATTTAAGAAAGTTTGCTCAGGGTGAGTACCCATACAATTGAAGGAGGAACACAAAATGAACCGATTTGGCCTGTCCTTGCATCATCTCTGTCGATACGAAGATGAAGGAGAAGACATGCTGAACATGATTGTAACTAGGGAAGAATCATGGGTGCGTCACTACCAGCCCGAATCAACGCGTGCTTCAATGCAATGGAAACATCCTTCTTCGCCTTGTGTCCAAAAATTCAAGGTTACACCATCAGCAGGGAAGGTTATGCTGATAGTGTTCTGGGATCATCAATGAGTGCTTTTAACCAAGTTTAAGAAGAAAGGTGACAATGTGAATTATGAATCGTACTGTGAAGTTCTATCGATGCCTTATGATGCAATACGAAGGAAACGTCCAGGACTGCTGACTAGAGAGTGTTGCTTCTTCAAGACAATGCCAGATCACATACGGCTTGATTAACGCAGGAGAAAATAAACTAACTAAGGTGGGAAGTTCTGGAACATCCACCTTACAGCTCCGACTCATCCCCCAGCGATTTCCACTTTTTTGGTCTACTGAAAATACACCTTGGCGGGAGACATTTCGCGAAAACGCCGAAGTTAAATGTGAAGTGAAAGCGTGGTTTAGAAACAGAGCACCCAGTTCTATGCAGCCGATTTTGGAGGACTGATAAAACGATGGGATAACTGCATCAATGCTGGTGGAAATTATGTTAAGAAATAAAGGGGCAATGTATGTATAAAAATAAACTCGTTTCAAGTTGTTATCATAATTAGTTATTTTTCTACAGCCATTTGTTACTTACTTAATGACTTCCCTTCGTAACAACGTCAGACGTGACCGACCAACATTTTTGATCACATTGTGTGAAGTTAATTAGTTGCTTATCGTTTACAAAACGTCGCAATCAACCCTAGGATTGTTTGGCTGATTGCGATTCTTGGCAAGCTTGCGTTAATCACGTGGAAACTGTAATATACTGGCCCACTGGAAAGAATCTTGGAGCGAGAGAGAGAGACAGTCGCGTCATTGACTGGAGACACAGTAAAAGTAAAAAGTTGGCCTTTTTTAAAAGTCTTGATGAGAACTGAGCATAAACCACCTTCACTACTCCACCTTCCCTTTATTTATATTGTCCTACAAACACCCAGGAAGTGACTTGGTCAAATCACGTCGAGCTCCTTTACTTCCAAGACATGTTTAATGTTTAGTAGTTTGCCATTGCTTTCTGGTGTATAAGCCCACGTTAAAGTCCAACTTAATGAAGGTTTGTGGGTTGATACCCCGACCTTGCCATCAGCGTACTGGAAGTTTAAGAGTGAGCGCTCTAATCCATGCGACCCACATTGACGTCTTAGCTGGTGTAGAGCCGTCAGATTAAATCACTAGACTTCGTGTAGACGTCGGTCACGACAGAGGTTCATATTCGATTGTTGACGTCTCCCACAACAGTATCTGTGAATTCGATTTATTGCTCGCTTTGAACTCAAGCGTAGTCCATGCGCCATCTACTACTTATAGTGCACGGAACTGATTTTTGCGTGTGGATTATCTGTTTTCTATTACCAGTGTCCCACGCCATCAGGAGAACCCACTGCGAGGTCTGAATAAATACAAGCTGCTTTTCCTTTCTTTCTTCTCTCTGCTAGGAGCTAGGACTTTATTCTCCTCTTTTCGTTTGATTATTTGTGTAATGCGTTTAGATTAAATGTCTGTCCGTAATGATATCTTAGTTTCCTGTGTTAAGTTCCAGTTTGACAGGCTGACAGCTTTTCCCGGGGTTTCACAGCCCATCTGTTGCTTCTCAATCGTCTGTCTTAGACTGGGCAACATAATAATGCAGATTTGTGATTACAACTTAAAATAAAGAACTCGGAAACAAAACAAAGCAGTTAATTTAAATATCTAGGGTCAATTTTCACTTCTGATAGGGGAATTAATAAAGAAATCAACACACGTTGCGCAAAGGCAAATCAGGTACTGAGACATCTATCGCTGCTTATGTCGCATAGAAAGATACATATAAGTAATAAAGCAAATCTCAACATATTTTTTCGCAGTGACTATTCACAAAAATTTGTGAATAGAATGAGCCCCATAATTTTTTTGCCGATATTATGCTACCAATGTCAAACATGAACGCTTACTGCAACTATTGTGCGCAAAATTATAACAATAGAGATGAGATACCAAGAAGAAGAAGAATAACTGAAGAAATCGTGAGAGATAGAATTAGGAATGAGGAAATTAGAAGACAACTATGCCTGATACCAGTCATGCATTTGACTAAAGTTTGGGTTCTTCACAAGAATGCCCTGGTGCCATCTGCCACGAAGAGCCACACTGAAGAATTATAATTGATACAAAGAGGAAGACAATGTAAAGATGGAGTGATAGTATCAAGAATAACCTTAGAGAAATGAATACCAACTTACAACTTTACATATATTCCAACACGTCACTGGGGTAAATTGAGAAAGAGAAGAATAATAGCGCATCTCACTTTGTCGTTGTTTCTGAGCCAGTGTCGTAGTTCTCTCTGTCGTAATTTATATGATAAGTGTAACCGACACTTACGTCTAGTAAGTTTCAATGTCAAACCCAGCTGGTCATCGCCAGATATCGACCGCTTCTCACACTCTTTTCTCAAAAGTTTTCATGAATCCAAGGTCGTTATGTTATGTTATGTTATGTTATGTTATCAAGATCGACACCCTCTCACAAATTATATTGACTTTAAGTTTAGAGTGAATCAACTCCCCGGCAATGGCTCGCCCAGACATAACCAAGACAAACGAAATGGACACAGTTTATTTAGCTTCTTTAATTGAAAGGAAATAACCAATCATAAAAATCAGCGTTCTTGAGGTGGGAACTACGACGACGATCTCTAGTAGCCTGTAAATAGAGACATTTAATCATGTAACAAACAAATAAACTGATAAGTTATATAAGAAAACAAACATTGATCCTGGTCAGACAATTAGAACATGTATGTATAGAACTATGCAACATGGTCCTCAAGAAGATGGTACTGTAGTCTGTACACACACCTCAGTCTCATAGATGCCATCCCTGCAGTCTGTACACACACCTCAGTCTCATAGATGCCATCCCTGCAGTCTGTACACACACCTCAGTCTCATAGATGCCATCCCTGCAGTCTGTACACATACCTCAGTCTCATAGATGCCATCCCTGCAGTGTGTACACATACCTCAGTCCCATAGATGCCATCCCTGCAGTGTGTACACATACCTCAGTAACATAGATGCCAGCCCTGCAGTCTGTACACATACCTCAGTCACATAGATGCCAGCCCTGCAGTCTGTACACATACCTCAGTCTCATAGATGCCATCCCTGCAGTCTGTACACATACCTCAGTCTCATAGATGCCATCCCTGCAGTCTGTACACATACCTCAGTAACATTGATGTCAGCCCTGCAGTCTGTACACACACCTCAGTAACATAGATGCCAGCCCTGCAGTCTGTAAACAAACCTCAGTAACATAGATGCCATCCCTGCAGTGTGTACACATACCTCAGTAACATAGATGCCAGCCCTGCAGTCTGTACACACACCTCAGTAACATAGATGCCAGCCCTGCAGTCTGTACACAAACCTCAGTCCCATAGATGCCAGCCCTGCAGTCTGTACACAAACCTCAGTCCCATAGATGTCATACCTGCAGTCTGTACACAAACCTCAGTCCCATAGATGCCAGCCCTGCAGTCTGTACACAAACCTCAGTCCCATAGATGTCATAACTGCAGTCTGTACACACACCTCAGTAACATTGATGTCAGCCCTGCAGTCTGTACACATACCTCAGTCCCATAGATGCCAGCCCTGCAGTGTGTAATAATACCTCAGTCCCATAGATGCCAGCCCTGCAGTGTGTACACAAACCTCAGTAACATAGATGCCAGCCCTGCAGTGTGTACACAAACCTCAGTAACATAGATGCCAGCCCTGCAGTCTGTACACAAACCTCAGTAACATAGATGCCAGCCCTGCAGTCTGTACACATACCTCAGTAACATAGATGCCAGCCCTGCAGTCGTGTACACATACCTCAGTCTACATAGATGCCATCCCTGCAGTGTGTACACAACCTCAGTAACATAGATGCCAGCCCTGCAGTGTGTACACAAACCTCAGTCACATAGATGCCAGCCCTGCAGTGTGTACACAACCTCAGTAACATAGATGCCAGCCCTGCAGTGTGTACACAAACCTCAGTAACATAGATGCCAGCCCTGCAGTGTGTACACAAACCTCAGTAACATAGATGCCAGCCCTGCAGTCTGTACACATACCTCAGTAACATAGATGCCAGCCCTGCAGTGTGTACACAAACCTCAGTAACATAGATGCCAGCCCTGCAGTGTGTACACAACCTCAGTCTACATAGATGCCAGCCCTGCAGTCTGTACACATACCTCAGTAACATAGATGCCAGCCCTGCTTATGTACACAAACCTCAGTCCCATAGATGCCAGCCCTGCAGTCTGTACACAAACCTCAGTCCCATAGATGCCAGCCCTGCAGTCTGTACACATACCTCAGTAACATAGATGCCAGCCCTGCAGTCTGTACACCAACCTCAGTCCCATAGATGCCAGCCCTGCAGTATGTACACCAACCTCAGTCCCATAGATGCCAGCCCTGCAGTCTGTACACCAACCTCAGTCCCATAGATGCCAGCCCTGCAGTCTGTACACAACCTCAGTCCCATAGATGCCAGCCCTGCAGTCTGTACACCAACCTCAGTCCCATAGATGCCAGCCCTGCAGTCTGTACACATACCTCAGTCCCATAGAATGCCAGCCCTGCTTATGTACACCAACCTCAGTCCCATAGATGCCAGCCCTGCTTATGTACACCAACCTCAGTCCCATAAATGCCAGCCCTGCTTATGTACACCAACCTCAGTCCCATAGATGCCAGCCCTGCTTATGATCGAGCAATCCCAGCGTCAACACATATTCCTTAACCTCATAACTGTCTATAGATGTAGTCTAATTTGGGTGTGAATGTTAGATGTTCACATATTCTAGTTTAAGTAATAATCAGGTGTGGTGTCCGTTCTCTTGTTCGCCGCCTTTCCTTCCTAGACAGTTCTCAAATAACTCTCAAAATCAGCCGGTTCCCAGATCATGAGGTTGGATCACAGAATCCTACCTCTGACGGAGATTCAACACTGACAATTGTCTTCGTAAGGAAACGAGCCTCTACCTACCAGCATGTTATTAAAAGAAGTGTTTGACTGCAAGACACACACATACAGAGAGAGAGAGAGAGAGAGAGAGAGAGAGAGAGAGAGAGAGAGAGAGAGAGAGAGAGAGAGAGAGAGAGAGAGAGAGACAGACAGACAGACAGACAGACAGACAGACAGCCAGCCTGACAGACAGACAGACAGACAGACAGACAGACAGACAGGCAGGCAGGCAGGCAGGCAGGCAGACAAACAGACAGACAGACAGACCATTCCAGTGTCGTGTGTTCCATAAATGTTGTACCATAGTTACAAGATGTTTCCATCCTTTCATGCTGCAGATATTCTAGTGCAGGAAAGATGTACCCTTTGTCTGGTCAGAACGCCATAGATAAACTAGTGGATTATCTTTTTTATAAGTGCAACTATTGTTGCAAACAACTATGGAATTATCGTGTACAGTGCAATAACTAGTATTTGAACTCAGAGAAACAATTACTATCAAATTATGCATATTAAAATGAATAGTAGTAGTAGTAGTAGTAGTAGTAGTAGTAGTAGTAGTAGTAGTAGTAGTAGTAGTAGTAGTAGTAGTAGTAGTAGTAGTAGTAGTAGTAGTAGTAGTAGTAGTAGTAGTAGTAGTAGTAGTAGTAGTAGTAGTAGTAGTAGTAGTAGTAGTAGTAGTAGTAGTAGTAGTAGTAGTATTTGTTATTAGTGCCGCTGCTGCTGTTATTGCAGCAGTAGCAGTATCAGTAATGATATGGATACATAAATGTACTGCATTAGCAATATTGCAAATAAACCATTGATACAATTCAAACATGCTAAAGAGAAGCTTTAAAATAACATATTGCAAATATTCCAATATGTGTGTAAAATGCTAGTAACGGATCGGTCTACAAGGTAATGTTTTATGTAGTGGGTTCATCAGTTCCATACCTCATTTTTGTTTTCGGTTTACACTTTTTATAGGGCTCATGATTCCTCGGGGACAAGAGCTGCCCCATGAGGTTCCTCGTCCTTGTGTGTCATTCATATGACTGCCTCTGTTGGTGGCTAAAGTCCAAAGTTATGATTCCTCGGGGACCAGAGCTGCCCCATGAGGTTCCTCGTCCTTGTGTGTCATTCATATGACTGCCTCTGTTGGTGGCTAAAGTCCAAAGTTACTCCCCCTGCTGAAAGTTAAGTCAGGCGCCTTTGCCGATACGGGAAGTCGATTTCGGTTATACCATTATCCCTACCCCGTTCACCTTCATAAGAGAACTTTTAGTAGGGTCCATCCCGGCTCAGATTAATAATCCTGTGACCGAGTCAGCCGTACATAGGTTATTAATATAAATGAAGGTGATTGTTGTCGATTGGAACTCAATTCAACAAAACTATATATATATATAGTTTTGTTGAATATATACACACACACACTATAGCTTCGCTCCACAAGTACGCACTAAGTTTAATAACCAATGAGAATGTAATCATGTATCACATGATCTAGTCACATCAAAAAAAAATTTTTAAACTAAACTTAGTCCAAAGGCCGGTACCGCAGGTGGGTTGTGATATGATATATATTCGTGAAGTTGGAACCGCGACTAACTAACTAACTAACTAACAATACTAGGCTATGCCATATTAGGAAAGGATTACCCTTTCTCTTCCTCATGGCCTTTTCTTTCAAAACATATCAATCAAATTTCTTAAAAAATTGTAGTGCCTATTTTATGTCAAGAGTAGAAAGGGTAGAAAAAACAATTCCTACCATTGCGAAATTGAACCCGAAACAGTGTTTTGTAAACTAATAGAACTAATCACTATGCCACATCGACGCAGCCTTATTTTACACAAACACCAATCAAAGACAGACAATGGAAACTTACCGTATTTTCCATATCCATATCCGTATCCCTTACCAAATCCACCGCCAATGCCAATAGGTCCGCCAAGTCCAATGCCTCCAATTGCTGCTACAGGGAGGATACCAACTGCACCTATTCCACGACCAAATCCGTAACCTCCGAATCCACCATAACCTCCGAATCCACCGAGTCCACCAATTCCACCGAGTCCACCAATTCCACCGAGTCCACCAATTCCACCGAGTCCACCAACTCCACCGAGTCCACCAATTCCACCGAGTCCACCAACTCCACCAAGAATACCGCCGTAGCCACCACCATAATAGGAACCTTGAACTTGCGCGGCCATGGCAATGACGGCGATGAAAGCGACTACAAGGACGTTCTTGTACATGATCTGTGGGCGGAGAGAACAACGATCTCAGCAATTATTGCAACTGTTGTTTGGATCAGAAACACGGAGAACAACGAAAACGAGTACGAATAAACTACAAACATTCACTAACTGGTGCTGGCGAAACAAACAAAAAAAATAACTACAAACATTCAAAGTGGAGAGAACTAGACAAATACCAGTGAACTAAGAGGCTAAGAAAAGACGCTGGCGCCGTATAGACCATAGTTTGGGAACATCCGTGAATAGTATAACTAGGACAGTCTTACCAAGGAACTCATATTGTTTTAAAAAAATATAGTAAGACATAACAACTCACCGAGAGAAAAAAAAATAGAAAAATAAATGAACAATACGGGTTCGACATGGGCAGAGCTGCATGAGACAGCTAGGGATAGAGGGTGGGAGCTGGAAGTAAGTTGGTTGAGGGCCTAGGCCCCGAACTGGGATAGAGGGTCAGAGGAGAAGAATTGCTAACAACAGTTAGTCATTATTATTCAAGCTGTATACAGCTGTCGTGTAGTCACTGTCATATATATATATATATATATATATATATATATATATATATATATATATATATATATATATATATATATATATATATATATATATATATACAACAGTTAATCATCGTTCAGTCAGTTAGTCAGTTATTAGTTGGGGTATCTTCGTTGCACTCCGGACATGTCCATAGGTGCTCAGATCCTCCCCCCAGCATATTCATCAGCGTCCGGTGGCTAATAGTGCCAGTTCTGTGTTGGTTGACGAGTCGCTTTGTTTTCCCGATGTACCTCTCGCGTCTGGCTGTGCCGATTCTTACTCCCAGGTCTTTCATCCTGGACAGCGATGTGGAATCACTGACGTCAAAGTCCTCTGTTCTCGCCATATCTTTAAGGACGTTAATAACATCGGCACGATCCATGGGCTGGCCATCTACAGGTGGTGCAGAGCCAGCCAGTTTGTCAGCTCGTTCATTTCCCTCGACTCCCGCATGTCCCGGGACGAAGATGAAGGTGACTTTACGGACAACAGACTTCCGCAGCGATTCAGTCCACTGTCTACGTACAGATCCAGCTTCGACCTTCTGAATCATGCTCATTGAATCACTTAGTACACACACGTTGGTATAATGCTGTGATTCCAGCCATATGAAAGCCTGTGTAACTGCCATCACCTCCATCGTCATGCTGCTCTTGGTCATAGAGTGGGCGGCACCACTGGATTCTTGAATGGTTCGGCCCGCTGAACGGGCTGTCAATGCCCACGCACTTCTCTGCTGCTTTACAACAGATCCATCTGTATAGATGAACACTTCGGGGCTATCTGAGTGTTCATAGATGAGCGCGTTAACCTCTGCATTGACAGCGGCAGGGTTCTGCTCTCTGCACCGTCTGTCGAGTGTGATAATGCAGGAGAAAGTGCACTTAAAAGCTGGAGGCACCGGCACCCATTCCTTGCCGGGGTACTGCAGACCTGTCTGACGACATCTTCCGCCCGACCCATCCATGATTTGCCCCTCTTTAGCCTGTCACCATTTTCTCTGAATATAGCGTCATGCAGAGGGTGCTGCTCATCTGCACTTATTTTTAAGTATGCACGAGCTCTCCAGATCTTGATCCTGTGTTCCATTGTCGGGAAGTCAAGGAGGTATCTCATTGCTACACAGCTGGTGTCTCTCGTGCAGCCCAAAATGATGCGCATGGCTTCGTTTTGTACCTTTTCAAGTCTTCCAATCTGTGTAGGGCTGACAGTGAGGATGGCCAGGGCATACTCGATGCGTGAAAGCACAAGTCCTTGGAACAGAAGTATTAGCAGTCTTTGCTCGATATTGGCAGTCGCCATGACTCTCATTGCTGACAAACCTAATCATAGTTATTCAAGCTGTATAGAGCTGTCTTATAGTCACTGAAATATATATATATATATATATATATATATATATATATATATATATATATATATATATATATATATATATATATATATATATATATATATACTACAACGGTTAATCATCGTTATTAAAACTGTATAGAGCTGTCGAATAGTCACTGCCATATATATACTACAACAGTTAATCATCGTTATTCAAACTGTATAAAGCTGTCGTATAGTCACTGTCATATACATCAACCCCAAACCCAGTTTGATCTATTAGACAACTTACGTTCAGTAGTGTCCCATTGCTGACTGAAGGAGAAGTCAGCGTTGAAGTCCTACTGACCTGTGTAGGAATGAAATCCATACCCAGCCGCCAATGCATACAACATTTAAGCACAGACACATTAAACTTCATGGACAAGTGATCTCTGACATACATATTCACAGTTTGATAAGGTAGTCACCCATACTTGTCATACAATTGCAAGAAAAGTCCATACATTTCACGGTAATCGTTTTAAGAGGCTAGTCAAATTTGTCAAAGCTGTACTGGTTTAACCTGTCAGTCTGGTAAAGACGATGGTTAAGCTTCGAATATTAGGTGGTGACAACGTGAAATAAAGTCAACACGAAAGAGCACAGAGATGACGAAGATATAGCCAATGATTGCTACTAGTCAATTACTGTTAGGGATTTCTGCCTAAAGAAATAGGACGTCCTGTCCTATTTCTTTAGCTGAGCGAGCATTAATTCATCATCATCATCATTATCATCATCATCATCATCATCATCATCATCATCATCATCATCATCATCATCATCATCATCATCATCATCATCATCATGATGTGTCATACCCATGTGTGTGGGCTATATATTTCACAATCTCACACGATCACCAGAGTCGTCATCAAAGTCTGTATTCTTGTCATGTTTATGACATTGACAAAACCATATTTTACACCCCCCCCCCCCCCCACTAGCTCTCTTTCCATCAGTTTTGCCGGCTGAATTTTACAATTCATTTCTACTCACAACGTGCTAACATAACCTGACTGTCCACGCCTAATTTCTTTAGACTGTTTCAGGACTGCATTTGTGTCTTGTCGTACTTTCCCATTCGTTTCTCTCCGTCTACTGTATCCTTTACATTTTCACATATCCACAGCTACTGGATATTTCTCAACCTGTCTTCTTATTGTCCATATTCCACATCCATACAACAGTATAGACCCTATATAGCACTTGTTCTTTCTTGGATGAACTGTCGTCATTTTAAGGTAACATGTTGGAATCGCTACAGCTTGTAATTCTGCTGTCTAGTGTGTCATCTGGCAGTGTCATAATTCTCCCACATACAGAGTCGACGGTTCGAGATCAGCCTCGGGCCACTTGGAAGCAGACCACACTGCGTTGATTTCGATGGTATGAGGAGCCAGCCGCGCAGAAAGGAATGGCAAATTACTGAACTTAAATTGGCTAATAAATCACATCATCATCATCATCAAGTGCCATGCCGGTAAGCATGGGCTGTCATGTTTCGCCATCTCACTTGATCACCAGAGTTGTGGATCAGCACAGTGTTCTTGTCTCGAACATGCCATGAGGTCAAGTCATCCAGGTATTTACTTCTCTGTCTTCCTCTTGTTATTTTCCGCTCAATCTTGCCAGTTGTCATCAAGTACTCCAATTTATTTCATCTCATAACGTAATGAATGAATGAAATGAACGTGACCAAAATATATTGATTGTCTACGCCTAATTTCTCTAATCAGTTTACGCTTCTCAGTTGTATCTTTCTGATCATGGTATTCTTTGAATGTTCCTCAGAAACCACATTTCCACAGCCATCATATGTTTTTCAGCCTGTTTGTTCATTGTCCACCCTTCACATCCATATATAAGCACATGCTCTATGTAGCACCTCAACACTCTTTTTCTTGTTGCAAATGACATCATTTTATTGGTCAGTATGTTTTCCAACTTACAAAAGGCTACATTCGTCATGGCGATTCTTGTTCTAATGTCTTCAAGACACTTCCCATCAGATGTTATGACTATACCGAGATAAATGTACTGTTTCACTTGCTTAAGAATATCCCCATTTACTTGTATATTACATTATGGTATTTCGTTCTTCCTAGTGACGACCATAATCTGTGTCTTCTTACAATTTAATTTTAACCCTAGTTGTTCACTGTGCAATAACTGCATCTACTAAATGTTGCAGATCCTGCTCTTTGTCTGCAATCAATACTGTATGATCTGCATATCTAATGTTATTGATGTTTCCTCCTCCAATGATGATTCCTTTCATATCTTCTACATTTCTGAAAATATTTTCACAGTACAGGGAAAAAAGATCTGGATACATTACACATCATTGTATCACACCTCTCTTATATTGATCAACTTCATTACGGCAGCTTGTTATGTCCAATATATGCTTTTTACAAGTCTAAGGTATTTCAAATCACTTTGTAGATCTGCAGGCATCTGTATCATGTTGACATGTCTCACTTTATCGAAAGCCTTTGTGTAGTCATTAAAGCAAAGGTGTAGGTATTTGTTTACTTCTGCAGAACGTTCAGGTAATATTCTCAGCATAAATACAACATTTATAGTACCCTCGCCTTCTACAAACCCACATTGTTCTTCTATTTCTAATATAAGATAATTATAATTTTATCTAGTGTGTCATTTAATCTCTATATTATGCTCTAAGTATATGTGTGCCAATCAATACCTATAAATTTTTTTCTCATACTACTTCACTTCTTCTGTTGGTTCTCCAGCAATTAATATTGTTGTCTATTGAGGGAATAAATGCGCACATACGACATAGCCATAGCCATATATCTATCTTCAACTCCTGACGTGAACAGTAAGCATAAATTCTTTGGGATGACTGCTGTATCGGAGGACTGAGCACCCATAGAAGTGACCAATGTGCAGTGACGTCGTTAGACATAACATAACATAATCAAACATCTGGTTTTGTGACTATAGCTTGGCATCCGCTACCAACTTAACAGCACATGTTGAGTAGGAAAACAGACTTCAACCCCCCAGAGATCTACAAATCTGTTTCACGACTACATATACTCACGGCTGTGTTGTGGTTACTGCACGGAGTCTTGACGATGTCTGGTAGATGGATATTGGTGGTCTCCAGACCTCTGCTTATATACACTTGGACCTCTCCCAGTTTGTGCAACCTGTCGCCGCAGGACACTGCAACTAAGTCTGGCATGTTGATCTCTTAATCGTGTTTACGCAATAGCCTACACGGCGAAACCACCTTCCTGAAATTCTTGTTATATAATTGATAGGTGCAATAAAAACTGGGTGGGATGATTCAGACACGAAATCTTGTCATCATCATTAGTAAGTGCCTTGCTGACTATCGTAGGCGATCATGCTTCTTCACATCGAATTGACTTGACTTGGCTTGATTAGTAAACAAACATTCAAAATTCGGTCTCAATCAACCTGCTTCTTCAGCGTTGGTTAGAGTTGAGATCTGTGTTTTTTGCGGGTTTTATCCTGTTTCTGTCTGTGCATCTTACAAGTGAGTCCTAACTCGGACTGGTTATATAAGCGTTTGTGTCTGTGACGTCACGAGGGGGATTGGTCTACGGGTTATCCTTTGTGCCCGTCTCCTCTGGCGGCTTCCTTTATCAGTGTTGGCTCATAGATCGTCTGTTTTGCTAAGATGCAGTCCTTATAAGGACTGTTTCTTGAATCTCAGTGAGCTAGCTTTTATTGAGTTATACGCAGCTTTAAGCCTTGCCTCCATTTCCTCGCTCCTTTTTATCGCTTTTTCGTCTTCTTCCCGGTCAATCTCAGATAGGTCGGAAAGCTTCTCTAAGTTAAATTCATCTACCTGGCAGGAAGCTGATTACTTGAGTTGATTGGACTTCGTGGTTGGACTGCTAGTTTTTACTTGCGGTTTCCTATTGGTCTTTGGTTTGGTTTCGTCTTGTGGCTTTTCTGCGGTCTTACGCTTGGCTTCTTCTGCTGGATTTTTCTGGGTTATTTAACTTTCGGCTTTTACCAGCTCTCTTTCGATCTTGATTGTTTGTAGGATTTCTTCGTTCTCCTTCTCTATCAGTGTCACGTGTTCCACGTCTTGCTTGATGCTTACTTCACATCTCGCAATCCCACCTAAATGTATCGATTGATCTATACAAATATGGACATTACACCATACGTCCTATGCGCCTCATGGCATGTTTTTTTTTGTTATTGCCTTCGACTTATGCCGTTAGGCTTGATGACCTGCCAACCATAGTGGACGTAAACAACGCTATCCAGCAACTTTCAAAGGGGAAAAGCGCCCGGTCCTGACTCCATCCCAGCAGAGATATACAAGGCAGATGGGCCGGTCCTAATAGAGCAGCTTCACCAAGTCTTTACAAACATATGGGTGAACGTAACCGTGCCACAAGATTTCAAGGACGCGTCAATAGTCAACCTTTACAAACGCAAAGGAAACCGCTAATCCTGTGACAACCACCGACATCTCCTTGCTCTCAATCGCAAGGAAGATATACTCGCTAGAAATCTTCTCAATCGCC
Source organism: Cepaea nemoralis (assembly GCA_014155875.1). Classification (NCBI taxonomy): domain Eukaryota; kingdom Metazoa; phylum Mollusca; class Gastropoda; order Stylommatophora; family Helicidae; genus Cepaea; species Cepaea nemoralis. The sequence continues at coordinate 113,373 of JACEFZ010017903.1, read as the reverse complement.
TCACGGCCCATCTCGATCAAGGTCTTCTTCCTGAGAGTCAATGTGGCTTCAGAAAAGAACGAGAAACTGTTGACATGATTTTCGTTGCAAGGCAGCTGCAAGAGAAATGTCAGGAACAGAACTCTGAAATGTTCTCCACTTTCATTGACTTTACCAAGGCTTTTGATACAGTCAGCAGAGAAAGACTGTGGAAGATTATGACGAACTATGGCTGTCTACAAAAGTTTGTCCAAATAGTGCGACTATTTCATGATGGTATGCAGGCAAGAGTACAGGAAAATGATGAACTGTCTGAGTCCTTTCCTGTCACCAATGGAGTGAAGCAAGGATGTTTCCTGGCACCAACACTGTTCAGCCTCATGTTTTCAGCTATGCTGACAAGTGCGTTCGAGAACAATGACATTGGAATAGACATCAACTACTGCATGGATGGAAAGTTGTTCAATCTCAGAAGGCTGAAAGCCAAAACCAAAACTAACAGCGACACCGTCAGAGAACTGCTGTTTGCTGATGTTTGCGCTCTATATGCCAATTCAAAGGCAGACATGCAACACAATTTTTCAGCTTTCTCATATGCCTGTGCCAACTTTGGGCTCAATATCATCTTGGAGAAGACTGTAGTTATGTACCAGCCAGCTCCAGGGATTAATCACTCCGTGCCGAATATCAAGGTGAAAGGTCATAGACTAAGTGTTGTGGACAAGTTCACCTATCTTGGCAGCACTGTGTCTCAAGCTGCCACAATTGATGACGAAGTGAATGCAAGAATCTCTAAGGCCAGCGCGGCCTTTGGCAGACTGTACAAGAATGTTTGGGACAGAAATGGAATAAGCCTGCAAACAAAGCTGAAAGTCTATAAAGCAGTTGTATTATCCACACTGCTATATGCTTGTGAAACATGGATTGTTTATCAGCGACACGCTAGGAAATTAAACCACTTCCACACTGTCTGCCTTAGGGAGCTATTGAAGATTAAATGGCAAGACAAGATCCCTGACTCTGAAGTTCTAGAAAGAGCGTCCGTGCCCACTATCCACACTCTACTAATGAAGAATCAGATTCGCTGGGCTGGTCACTTAACTCTTATGCCAGACCACAGGCTCCCTAAACGAATATTTTACGGCGAGTTGCGTTGTGGTAAACGCTCCCAAGGCGGCCAGAGGAAACGCTTTAAAGACACTCTGAAAATCTCACTGAATGCTTTTGGAATTAATCATGACACCTGGGAGCCGTGAGTTCTAAGATGGCTGATAAGGCCTATTTTGGCTCGAAATGTTCTTTGACAATGTCGACAAAGATTGCTTGACGTTTCTGGAGGAGGATTTTCTGCAGTGGTTTTTCTGTTCAGCCTTTTCTTCACAGCTCTTGCAGTCCTGGTTGCCTCACAAGTGACTGCACCCTTACGTAATGATGCACGCCACGAATTTCGGTCTCTGGCTGCAGCCATGCAATAGTAATATGGCGGATAAACAATTAATACAATTCAAATGTGTTAAAGAGAAGCTTGAAAATAACGCACTACAGATATTCCAATATGCGTGTGAGACGCTAGTAACGGACTGGCCCACTAGGTAATGGCTTATGTAGTGGGTTCATCAGCCCCATATCTCATTGTTTTATTTTTAATTGTGTTAAGGTTCCCCAGGGATCAGGGCTGCCCCATGAGGTTACCCGTCCCCCAGAGTTATTTGTATGACTGCCACTGCCGGTGGCCAATGTTCATAGTTAGTCCCTCTGCTGAAAGTTAAGTCAGGCGCCCTTGTTGGAACTGGATTTCAGTTACACCATTACTCTACTCCGTTCATCATCAGAAGAGAAGTTACATTGGGACCCATCCCTGGCTCAGATTACTAATCCTGTGGCCGTGTTCCTCACACATAGGATATAATTTGAAGGTGATTGTTGTCCATTGAGATTCGGTTCAAGAAAATTGTACATATATATATATATATATATATATATATATATATATATATATATATATATATATATATATATATATATATATATATATATATATATATATATATATATATATATATGGGCAGCCAGAGACCGAAATTCGTGGCGTGAATCATTACGTAAGGGTGCAGTCACTTGTGAGGCAACCAGGACTGCAAGAGCTGTGAAGAAAAGGCTGAACAGAAAAACCACTGCACAACAACATTTGACAGATCATAATCATTGCACATCGAACCATTCAGTCCATAAGTGCTTGGATCCCCCTCCTCATTAAATCCCACATGGTGTAGCGGCTCACAACACCAGTTCAGTGTTGGTTTATTATTCTTCTTTCGATTTCTGCGTAGTGGTCTTGTTTGACCACACCTCTTTTAATTAGCTGTTGTCGCATCCTGACGATGGTTGTAGATTCCCAGTCATCGCTTGGTTCTCGTAAACGACTTACTTCTCGTATAGCATTCAGAATGTCTGCCTGGTCCATGGCTCGTCCGCCTTCCACAGTAGCCCTACATGCAAGCCTGTCAGTCTGCTCATTCCCTTCTACACTCGCATGCCCTGGCACTAATATGAAACTAATCTTTGCCAGCCGAGACTGCTCCAGAGACAGCATCCACTCTCTTCGGACCCACCCATCTCTGCCACCCTGAGCATACTCATTGATTCACTAAGGACACATGCCCGATTGAATGTATGTGTCTCGAGCCATGTAACTGCTTTACCTACTGCTATGGCATCCATAGTCAGGCTGCTTGTGGTCAAAGCAAAAGCCCCAGACTCTTCCTTCACACTTTTTCCTATGGCCTGAGCCATAAAGGCCCATGTACTTCTCACTCCTCTGAGGACCGACCCATCCGTGTGAATGAAAGCATCATCTTCTAACAAATTCTCGAAGATCAGAGCCTATACTTCCGCCTCCACAGCAGCTGGATTTTCTTGTCTGCATTTCCTGTCTAGATGGATGCACGCTGAAAAGGATGTACAGAACTCTATTGGCACTTGTACCCACTCCTCGCCAGGTTCTAAGTCCTCACGTGAACACACCTGCTGAAAAATGTTTTCGGCTTGACCCATATACGACTTTCCTCTTTTTAACCTGCTGCTCTTTACGTTCTTAATCTCGCTGTGCAGTGGATGTTGAGTGTTTGTGTTGACTCTGAGATAGGCATGTGCTTTGCAAAATTTTATTCTGTCCCTCATGGTTGGAAAATTAAGAAGGTAGCGCATCGCCTTGCATGCTGTATCTCTTGCACATCCAAGAATAATGCGCATAACTCCGTTCTGTATCCTTGCCATCATTTCTATCTGCTTATGGCTAAGAGTCAGGATCGCTATCGCATGCTCCAAAACAGAAAGGACCAGACCCTCGTAAGGAAGACATAGATGGCGCTGGTTACAGTCTGCCGCCGCCATCCCCTGCATCGCAGCCAAACCCCGCTTGGTATTTGTTATCACCTGGTCTACATGCTCAGTATAAGCTAGGCTTCGATTAAATCGTATCCGCAGGTAATTCATAGCATGTGTTCTTTCCACCGTCTCTGAACACAGATTTACAGTTGACGTTGGGGTGTTGACAATATGGTTATTCAAAGAGAACCATGTCACTGTTGCCTTTGTTGGATTGACCATTGCCTCAGCTTCAACACACCAAGTGCTTATGCGATTGAGTTCGGTTTGTAGTTCCACAGCAACCTGATCACTATCCTTACCCTGACGATACACTAAAATACCGTCTGCATACGACAATGTCTTCCCCGGTCCTATGATTTGATCGCTGATGATTCTCACAGTTAGTCGGGAACAGCACCAGAGATAATGCTGATCCCTGTGGTGGGCCAGGATATATTGTTGTTGGTTCTGAAGTCCAACTGCCACATCTAAAGACTACTTTTAGTTGGAAGAGGGCTGCAGCGATCCAACTAAGGAGGAAAAGATTTATCTTGAGTTCAAGAAACTGAAGCATTAAAAAATCAAACGGTACTCTGTTGTACGCGTCCTCAAGATCAATCGCTGCAGCAAATGTTTCATTGCCTGAGGGGAAACCTTCATAGACATCATGGGCAATAACTGCTGCAGTGGTCCAGGTTACTCTTTTTGGACGGTACCCTCACAGGTTGGGTGGGATAAACACCTTGCCTCTCTAGCTGGCTTGATATTTTTCTGACAATTAACTTCTCCAGCAGCTTGCCTATTGTATTCTGCATGGTTATTACTCGATATCTCTGCATTTATGTGTGGTCTTTGCCAGGCTTCGGCAAGGGAAATCAGATAGCTGTGTAACCACTCTCTCTAGCACTCCCTATGCTGTTGTTGTACATGTCTGCTAGTTTCTCTAGCTCGTTGTAAGTACACGTATTGATGTCGTCATATCTTATGCCATCTGGCCCTGGAAGCGCTGTTTTTTTTTTGAACGTCGAAGCACAGCTTTGATTTCTTTCACTTTCACTTTGTCTTCATTCGAAATGTTCTGGGTATTACACTTATCTGAGGTGACCTCCTCGGCGAGATTTCCGCCTCACATGTCTGTCTGGATGCTCTGCTCTAGATAGCGTTCGAAGAGGGCTTTGCCCTTGTTCTCGTCAGTCCTCTGCCATTTGATCGCTGTACATGCCCCAGGCAATCCATGGTTTTCCCTTCCTATGTGTCGATGCGAGGATTTTTATCAAGCTGGAATATTACACCCATTCTCTGCTGGTGAAAAGTATTGGCGTTGATTTGGAGATTAACGCTCGTGGCAGACTGGTTGTAAAATCTAGCCTGTAATCGCTTTCAATGTCGACCTTCTTACTTGCCAAGTGTTACATAATAAAGTTTCAACCACCGAGCGTACTTTTATTCAGCCTTTTAAATACTGCACGTACCGTTTTTATTCGTTTTAAAATGTTTCCTTTATTAGTCCATCTTGTTTGTAGACCGAGATAAATTCTGGTATGATATATGCGCGTTTTGTTAACGGCCATATTTTAACCAATTCAATAACACTTATAATGCTGGATAAAATCCTATATTTTTCTAATTAATATATCCTTAAGAAAACAATAATGCTTGGCAAAAGAGGTTTGTATTGTTACATGAAAATGTTCTGTCATAACCTAGAAACAAAATTGGTGAAACAACTCCCACTGAGTGACATCTAGCTTCAGTACCATCTTCTTGTTGATGTGTCCTTGTACCTTTGTCTGAGCAGTCCTGTTCTCAGTATAGTGACTTTCTCATCTGTACATTTCCCGACACACCTGCATTGTTTGTGGAATTATATTTTACTTCCCTCCTTCCATACTTTATCCAATGCTTCTGTCTAAATCTACCCAGATTGCCTGCGTGTGCATTTTATCTTCGAGAGCATACCCTAGTTTCTAAGCTATTTAAATTATTTTAATTTAAGATGAACTGTACTTTCTGAATCCTTTTCATTGTGGTGAAAAAAGGATGTTTCTTAAATATGCTAACTTAGCCTGTTATGTATAATGTGTTCATGAATTCTTTTAGGCATCTAAGAAAACTAATGGGTAGTTACCCATTTGGTTCTGTTAAAACTGTCAAAAGCTGTTATTTACATTTACTGTCAATATAGTACCTTGCGGTGTATGGCAGGGAGGTCTTGGGCCTGGGGATTTAAGGCCGCCTGGCTAGCGCAGTCACCGCGAACTGTCTTTTTGCCTCCGTCAGAAAAAACCTCCACACCTTAGAGAGGATTCTAACCCAGGTCTTCCGAAAGAGAATCCTAGCCACTCGGCCAGCGGCTCCTCGCCATGGTTCTGCCAAGTTTCTTTTACTATTCGCAACTGGTATTCGTAAATCTTCCATCCATGCCTATAGATTAACTGCTCCCTTCCAACTGCAATAAAGGACTTCTTGTTCTAAAATCGAAGGGAAGTAAATAATACTTGCTAACCCCTCCCCACGACTTCTAACGGCATAAGTGAAAGACAGCACCAACAATACACCCTAATGCGCATGGGACGTAAGGTATAAAGGCCATATTTTTATAGAATACTAGCTGACCCTGCCCGGCTTCGCCCAGTCACTGGTGGGGAGCATCTCATTTAATTCATATAAGTAGTCATATAAGTTCTCGTTCCCGTTACCGACTGTCTGTCTGTCTGTCTGTCTGTCTGTCTGTCTGTCTGTCTGTCTGTCTGTCTGTCTGTCTGTCTGACCCGGCCCGGCATTGCCCAGCTCCTGGTGTGGAGCATCTCATTTAATTCATATAAGTAGTCATATAAGTTCCCGTTCCCGTTACCGACTATCTGTCTGTCTGTCTGTCTGTCTGTCTGTCTGTCTATCTGTCTGCCTGACCCTGTCCGGCTTCGCCCAGTCCCTGGTGGGGAGAATCTCATTTAATTCACATAAGTAGTCATATAAGTTCTCATTAAATTCATACAACAAAAAAAGTAACTTAAAAGAATGTCCTTCCAGACACCATCCATTATTTTTAATGAAAACGCTTGCTAATCACCTGCATGACTACAGTAACTTCTTAAGCAAATAAAGATGAGTTACAATGTTATGCATTGTGCATTATTTTTATGAAAACTTTGAAAATGCCTTACAGTTTGTATCATTATTTATTATAACTCATATGCCGGTACATAACTATGGACACAGAGTTTATAAATCTTTGAAAACGATGCCACAATATGACTATAAGTTATACAGAAAAGTTATGCCCCTTGAAATAACTTTTACGGAGTTAGGTCCCCTGAAATATATACAATTATAATGAAAAATGAAAAATGAAATAATACTGAGTAAGCAGGCGATTTCACACTAAAAAAATATCACAGTTGACAGCTCTGGACTGAAAGGAAGGCGTGTAGAAAATTTCATCTCAATCGGATGGGCCGTTCGCGAGCGCACAAAGGACATACGGACAGACAGACATACGATCCTTATTTATATATAAGATTCGATGCATTCGGTTGGAGATTGCGAGATGTGGGGAAGTATGACCGGTCACGCTAGTCAGCAAGGCACTTACTAATGATGATGACAAGACTTGGTGTCTGAATCGCCCCACCCAGTTCTTATTGCACCTATCAATTATATAACAAGACTTTCAGGAAGGTATTTCCTCCTTAAGCTATTACATTAACACGATTAAGAGATCAACATGCCAGTCTTAGTTGAGAGTCCTGCTGCGACAGGATGCACAAACTGGGAGATGTCCAAGTGTATATAAGCAGAGGTCTGGAGACCACCAATATCCGTCTACCAGACATCGCCAGGACTCCGTGCAGTAACCACAACTCAGCCGTGAGTATATGTAGTTATATAACAACATACATGTGTAGATATATGGCTTTGGCTATGTCGTATGTGCGTTTGTGTTCCCTAACAATATTAATTGTCGGTGAACCCAGGGAAAAACTGAAGTGCTTGAAGAACTCCATCCATAGGTATTAATTGGCACAAGTGTAAGTAGAGGCAGGAAATGGAGATTAGATGATACAATAAAAGTTAGTTGCAATGTCCTTTACAGGACATTACAAGCAACCCCAGCATTTAATGGTTGTTTGTGATTTATTAAGTGATTTAAATTCTGTAATTTGCTATTGCTTTCAGAATGGCCGTTTCCTCATACCATCGATATCAAGGCAGAGAGGGCTGCTTCCAGAATGTCCGCGGCAGATTTCGAACCGTATATATATATATATATATATATATATATATATATATATATATATATATATATATATATATATATATATATATATACATATATTCATCGATCACGCACGACTCGACGCGCTATCGAAATCAAGTCGCCTTATCGGATAACGCAGAGGATGCCTCGCGTTAAAAGTGCCGAGCAGAAACATGCGTTATATGCAGCCGTGAAAAAGAAGGTAGGAGCGAGTAAGGCCGCTCCGACTGCTGAGCCTATATCTACGAGCAGCAGTCCGGCTCCTACACCAGCTGAAACCGTCCCAGTTGACGAAGAAACCACAACTCAAGTCACCAGCAGCCGGGAAGTTCCAACCAGCTCCAAGACGATGCAGCCTAATCTTCCAGTAACCTCCACACAAGAGGAAACAACAGCAACATCTGAGGACTTCACCAGCAGAATACTGCTCAAACAGACAAGCGTGGGAGAAGCTAAACTGTCGGCGCTACCAACAGACAAGATAATCAGTCTGTTGGAAAACGAGCTGGGAAGACACGGCATCAACCAGCTGCGCAAGACACCTAATGGAGTAGTTGTCTCCATCAATAAAAGCCCAAAAACAACAGCACTTATCCAGAAGATAACGCAAGAGGAGAAAGCCACGATACATCTTCACCACGGCATAGTATTGGAAGCCGCCCGACACAGCATGATGAAACGATGGGTCATTAAACGAGTCAAGACCCATCTCACCAACGACCAGATCAGGGAGATGCTGACAAGGGAGAACAAGAAACTCAAGATCACCAGTACCGAGAAGATCATCGGAAAGAACAACATCCCCACCACAGTCGTCATAGTAACATCGGAGGACCGAGTGATCCCTCAACACATCAGATGGGACAAGAGAGACCAAGATCCAGAGCACTACATACCGAGAGTGCTGCAGTGCTCTAATTGCCAGAAGTTTTGGCACACCCGTGCCACCTGCAAGAGTGAGGTTGAAGTTTGCAGATATTGCTCTGGACCTAATCCATACAGTCAGTGCCAACATGCAAAGATCGACAAGGATTTCAGGAGGCCTAACACTAACAGAAAGTGCGCCAACTGCCTCGACAACCAGGGTGCCAGGTACCTCGGCTGCCCCTGCCACCAAGACAGCAAGGAAGACATGAAGATCGCCATCAAGACTAACCTGCCCTATAAAGAAGCTAGGAGGCAGTACGAGGCCACCAACCGAATCACAAAAAGCGACAAAGTCCAACTTGAAGGCCAACTGAAGGACCTGCGATCAAAGTTCAACACCATGGAGGAAGGAAAAGACAAGAGACAAGAGACTCAGATAACAGCCGCTCAGCGCATCCTGGACGAAACGAAGCAAGTTCAGCAGAGAATAGAGCAGGATCTCAATCGAATGACTGCCTTAAGGGATGAGAATGAAAAACAGCTAATAGCTATACAAGATGTGAAACGAAAGTCAGAAGACACTTTTCATGAGATTTCTGACCTGCTCAAGACCCAGACAGCCACACCCGAACCAGAAGATGCAAGAACACAAACAGAAGAAGAAGCAACAGAGGAAGGACGCTACCGCTCACCAACAAGATCCGACTGGCTAACACTGAGAAGATTCGAAGGCAACCCACGACGGGGAAATAGGAGGAACACCAAGAGAGACGGCAATTGGTAAAGCTCCCTGAAGGAAACAGCGCCATAAGACGGGGTGGGACCAGAATTACGCCGGGCATTACCAAGTGCGCGACTTTGTCCAGACATAAAAAAACCTCATCAAGAAAGTAACGAACGCAATCAACCCATCAGAAACCGGGAAGCTGACAACAAGCAGCCCAAAGTACGAAAGACAACCTTCAAGCTACACCATAAACACCCCTACATAGCTAAGTCGAAAATTCGAAGGCTTAAAGGGGCTACTCGTACCAGAAATTGGAATTGGAATATATATATATATATATATATATATACTAGCTGACCCGGCCCGGCTTCGCCCAGACCTGGAGGGGATCTATCTATCTATCAGTCTGTCTGTCTGTCTGCTTGTCTGTCTGTCTGTCTGTCTGTCTGGCTGACCCGCCCCGGCTTCACCCAGTCCCTGGTGGGGAGCATCTAATTTAATTCATATAAGTAGTCATATAAGCTCCCGTTCCCGACTATCTGTCTGTCTGTCTGATCCGGCCCAGCTTCACCCAGTCCCTGGTGGGGAGCATCTCATTTAATTCATATACGTAGTCATATAAGCTCCAGTTACCGACTATCTGTCTGTCTGTCTGTCTGTCTGCCTGTCTGTCTGTCTGTCTGACCCGGCCCGGCTTCACCCAGTCCCTGGTGGGGAGCATCTCATTTAATTCATATAAGTAGTCATATGCCATACGGCGGCACGACCCACCACGAAAAGTATAAATTGGAAAATGGGAATTTCCCACTCGGACACGAAAGTGGACGTAAACAAATGAATCCAAGGAGAATGTGGACAACGTCAGTGGACAGCAACAGGGGACGCTGTGATTGTGCGGTAGAACAAGGACGTGCTTTTCTAAGGATCTGTGTGAGGTGACCTCTGGACGCAGATGATATGAGCGTGAGACAGCTATGAGTCAGGAGAGGGGGATCTGTTGATGATAATACTGCAGTGAAGTAACCGGGCGGAAAAACCTAGAGTGGAATTACAGCTTAAATGGAATCAGTGGATCAGGGCGTCAAGCAGAGCGCAGTAGACTGAACACTCATCGGTGGATCAGTAAAGTAGGCGCCGACCCTGTCTATAGGGGTCAACCTACAGGTCTACGTGAGTTTAATGTTCACATGTCTGCCACGGAATAAACTTCTGGTAGCGCTTTGAGATCTTGACTTGTGCCGTTGATTATCATTGTATTCAAGGTAAGGACGCAAGTTTAATTCCTCGTCCTTCGTTGCTGTTTTGCATTATTACGAGTTGAGTGATACCTCGACGGTTGCCGGTGTAGGCACTTCGAGGCATATGGGGGTCGTCACTGGACTCGCTGCATAAATTAATTTTCAACACGAAATTCCTGCCAGATTCAGTCAGCTTAACGTAGAAAATTTGCACGCCGATATCCATCTTGAGTTGCACCGTACTACACGAATCACACACAGAAGGAAAGAACGCACGAAAACTCCACGTCACGAAAATGGAGAAGAGCAAGAAGTAAACTGAAAGATCATACAGTTTACAAGTTACAACAGTAAGTGAAAGTGTGTATAGTATAAGAACAGTGCAATAAGAATTAACATATCGGGACGTAAGAACACCATTACGTAAAAGAAGTGCAGTGGAAATATAATAGTCGCACCGTACGCGCAAAACTGCACTATATTGAACACAGCACAGTGCTATCAAAGAGTTCTGAACAACGAACATTAAAAGAGATTATAAGATATTTAAGAACATTATATTTAGAACGAATGTGTGACACTTATAGCTTTGATGTTACCTTGGAAAAGAAGATAAACAATAGACACAAGCCATACAAAACGTTTGACACCATGGTCGATATGGAATATACTTATAACCATCATGGTAGGCATTGAGAGCCTGAGAAACACTGCGCTGTCACATTAAGCTATTAACAGTAACTGATCATTGGAAACTGCTCAGGAGTTAGTAATTATTTATTCTCGCAACTCCATTTCTGAAGTAATACATTAATAACGATTTGTGGGTTAAATTGTTACATACCCCACATTATCGAGGAACTCCGAAACAGAAGACATTATATACGAATTATCCTAGCAGAATTTGGGGACAGAGCAGAGTATACTGAACATGACAACGTTGAGGAGCGTGGGTCACCGGTAAATGTCGGAGGTGCACTTTTATAATCTGTGGAAAACGAACGACACTACTCCCAAACCTTGTTCCTCCACATAACCCTTTCAGGACATTTTTCCTCACTGACACCTGCCCCACAATATTCCCGCACTCAACCTTCACTGTCTCAACCTTATATTATGATGCCATTATCGGATACTAGACTCACATTGCGCCGCCATACCAAGTGAGCAAGGATTTACTAGCGACATTTCAGTCGTCACGGACACATTGTTGCTGACTATTTACAGTTGGCGAAGCAGCATTTCGGTTGTCTCACGGTGCCAGTTCATTATATTAATCTGACACCTCACTGGCATAGGATCAACGGACACGAAGTTTCTGCATATAATATCGCATTCTTTATCGCCAACACTACATATGGGACATGACGGAGACACTACACACGTCATCATAGAGGAATAGAAGGACGGGTAAGACAGCACACACCAGTCTACTGTGGGTATCGTTACAATCATATACCCAAATTTAACTCAAAGTTCGACGGGTGCACCATAACCGACTAGGTTTTGTCAGTCGGCCACAGACCGCGTGGTCTAGGTGCTGGTGTAAGTGCATTACACCATCGTGTCAATTTACCATGATATTGTGTTTCGAGGAGAACCTCCATTAATTGTCGACTGCAGAAAACGAATATATTCGAGCATTTGGAACAGTCGAGCATGGAATGAACATTTGGAAATTCGTAGAGGACACCGACACCGCAATTTTCTTAAGGCCAGTACCTGTTGTAATTGTCAATTGGTGTGACATTGATTTTGTTTTTAAAGTTTAATAAGGTGTCGTATTTTCAATTATGTAAAAATTGATTATAAGTTAACAACCGTTTGTTTTGTATGATAAGTCAGTAGTATGTTATGTTGAATCTAAGTCTGAAAGTATTTGTTGTCGGGTTGAAACATTGATTGGTATTTTCGTCCCTCGTTAATCGTCTACCGTGACTGTTAATTATCTAGTGTCATAGGTATATATTTTTATATTCTCACATTATTCATATGGTTTACATATATATTGCATTCATTATAAGAGTATCGTAATTGTGAGTAATATATAAAGTGTTTATCGTGTTGTTACTTAAATTTTTTAGGAGCAATAATTTTGTCTGTTGTGAATGAAAATATGTATTGTCGTCTTGCGTCAATCGTCTTTTGTCAATGTTAGTATTGTGTCGCTGTACTTTATATTGAATATATATTTTTACTACTAATTTCTAGTGCTTACGTTTTGTAACGGTTAGGACGTTATCTATCTTGCGCCGAGTTGCTATTCTTCTCGCGTGTTTATACTCTTCTATATTATTGATTTCGATTTGACTTCTCATTCAACTTGCGTATATATATTTGAATACGCTTATCATTGTCTACCTACGCATTCTATCGGCTGTGTTTCACATATAGACTATTATAGCGATATAATTTACAGATCATTAAGACAACATGTCAACACTTCAAGACTTCATGGACATGGGTGAAAGGTCTGGTTTGACCGGTGCAGACCTCAGGAATTGGGCGAAGCAAGAATTGAAAGATTTTCAGACACAGCAACGTGAAGAGAGAGCTGAAAAATTGGCAGCAGAACGAGAGAGATTGGCTCTTGAGAAAGAGTTAAAAGAAAAAGAAATAACTTTGGAACGCGAACGAATGGTGGATAAGGAAAAAGAGTTAAAGGCAAGACAATTAACCGTAGAGACAGAAATCATGCAAAAACGACTCACACTTGAAAATGAGATTATTGCAAAGGAAGCAATGTGGAAGGAGCGTATAAGACAAATGGAAGAAAGTAATCACACAAGTAAAGTATGTGCTACAGTAGTGAAAGAACCAAACGCCAGAGATTTCGTTCAGAAAGGAACTATAGAACACAAGTCTAACGAAACACTTACAAGTACAAATGCCCAAATTGAAACAACACAAGAAGAAGAAGAAGAAATTAAAGAAGAAAACACGCAAACAGAACAGGGTACATCAACTGTAGACATACGTGATAACACAACGGTAAATAATTGCGAATTGTACAAAGTCAACGAACCCAAACATGAAGAAATAACTGTTGTTACAAAACAAATCAAACATGATTACATGTTTCTCAATGACATTTTTGTTAAAAATCCCAAAAACAGAATGAAAGTTACACGCACTCAGTACAAACATACGTCGTTACAGCGTATGCATTACAGAAGATACACAAGACTGAAGACAATAACATTGTTTCAATCAATACAATGTACAAATATTGGCATGAGTGCAGAAGAGAGATTTTACAGGTTTGAAACAAAGAAAGAAAGAAAGAAAAAAATTGAATGGAAGAAATAAATAAAGGAAAATAAAATGGGATGAAAGGTTAGGGTCAAATCAACACATAATACACTACAGACACATTAGAATCTTAGGTCTTATTACTTAGTTATGCAAGGTATCACTTGTCAGAATTGTTCACACTATCTAATAATTCTATAATTCAACTTAGAAATAATTCGATTCTTTATTCTTTGATAATTATGTCTATAATAGAGAACATTACTAAATTTATATGAATATTATTTAATTTCAAGATTTATTCTTGTTGAATATTATATTCCTGATTTAATTTTTTTTTGTAGATGTCTTGTATCTTTAATAGGTATGATTCTTCACAACTCTATGTCTGCAAGATTTTAATCAGTCAATCAGAGACATTCTCAGTCGATTATAATTAATAGAGGAACACATCTATGTTATAGGTTCTTTAATTATATTTTAATGTTCTGTTCTTTTATGAGTGTTATAAAATTTAATAAACATAAATTCTAAACGCACCTTATTGAATAACAATGTTACATTAATTGACAAAATATATAATGTAATGTAAGATGTGATTTAGTAGATATAGATACACATGGTAGCAATTTTTCCATATTGACAGAGTGTATGAATGAATAACTACGCCATCGGAAGTATCTACTCAATGTGTGATCGCTCGGTTGTTCAAACATTGGTTATTCAGACACGGATTCGAGCATACAAGTATTGTAACTGTGAAGTGAACTTATTGACAGTGAACATTTTAATTTACATGTTGTAATTCTGTGGTTAAATAACAAATGTTAGTTAATTGAGTATTGATTAATTGAAATATTATAGTATGGTTTTGGGTTAATTAATCATTGTTCGGGAAAGTATTTGATGATAAGGTTAAATCATTAGAATGAATCTCTAGTTGAATTAATTGTATTACGTGTCATTATTACATGAAGATCCATAATAATCAGTCATCGCTCTCAACATATCCACAAAAGTAAAAATATTTCTGAGGATTCTCGTGGAGCACATGTCACCATACCCACAGATGGAAAAATTGTAAGAAGGAAAATATATGGAGTATACAATAATAACAGCAACGATAATCAACAATGAGGATGATCTACTTGGAAACCCCATGATTACCCTCGTCCGAAACTCATGGTAGTACCTAGAGCTAGGACACACTTGTCTATTAAGACAAGGTAGGGACTAATATGTTTATTAGTTGGTCTGATCCCCATGATCAGCCACACGACGTCCAACGTTGGGTTTGGACAGGTGGGCGTGCCCGTCGTATAACTTTATATGTTTTTTTTTAGGGTAGATAAACGGGGACAACCAAGTACTAGTCTGTTGTTATTATGGTTGTAGTTAGTTGTGATTATACAATATATTTATACACATATAGTTAAAAGGAAAAAAATGTTACACATTTTTTTATCTGGGAGGGGGCATTATGCCATACGGCGGCACGACCCACCACGAAAAGTATAAATTGGAAAATGGGAATTTCCCACTCGGACACGAAAGTGGACGTAAACAAATGAATCCAAGGAGAATGTGGACAACGTCAGTGGACAGCAACAGGGGACGCTGTGATTGTGCTGTAGAACAAGGACGTGTTTTTCTAAGGATCTGTGTGAGGTGACCTCTGGACGCGATGATATGAGCGTGAGACAGCTATGAGTCAGGAGAGGGGGATCTGTTGATGATAATACTGCAGTGAAGTAACCGGGCGGAAAAACCTAGAGTGGAATTACAGCTTAAATGGAATCAGTGGATCAGGGCGTCAAGCAGAGCGCAGTAGACTGAACACTCATCGGTGGATCAGTAAAGTAGGCGCCGACCCTGTCTATAGGGGTCAACCTACAGGTCTACGTGAGTTTAATGTTCACATGTCTGCCACGGAATAAACTTCTGGTAGCGCTTTGAGATCTTGACTTGTGCCGTTGATTAGCATTGTATTCAAGGTAAGGACGCAAGTTTAATTCCTCGTCCTTCGTTGCTGTTTTGCATTATTACGAGTTGAGTGATACCTCGACGGTTGCCGGTGTAGGCACTTCGAGGCATCATATAAGCTCCCGTTCCCGACTATCTGTCTGTCAGTCTATCTATCTGACCCGGCCCGGCTTCACCCAGTCCCTGGTGGGGAGCATCTCATTTAATTCATATACATAGTCATATAAGCTCCCGTTCCTGACTATCTGTCTGTCTTTCTGTCTGTCTGTCTGAGCCGGCCCGGCTTCACCCAGTCCCTGGTGGGGAGTATCTCATTTAAATCATATAAGTAGTCATATAAGCTCCCGTTCCCGACTATCTGTCTGTCTATCTATCTGACCCGGCGAGGCTTTGCCAAGCTCCTGGCGGGGAGCGTCTCATTAAATTCACACAGTAACTTAAAAGAATGTCCTTCCACACACCATCCATTATTTTTAATGAAAACTGTTTCTAATCACCTACATGACTGTAGATAACTTCTTTAAGCATAAAAAGATGAGTTACAATGTTATGCATTATGCATTATTTTTATGAAAACTTTGAAATGCCTTAAAGATTATATCATTATTTATTATAACTCATATGCCTGAAAATAACATTAGACAAATAGTTTATAACTCTTTGAAAGCGATGCAACAATATGACTATAAAGTATATAGAAATGTTATTAAAAGTTATGCCCTTTGAAACAACTTTTCTAGAGTTAAGCCCCCTTGCTATATAGAAATATCTAATGAAAAATTAAATATTAAATTTTAGTAAGTAAGTAGCCGGAAAAAAAACTAAAAAAACTATGACAGTAAGTTGCACAGGAATGAAAGGAAAACGTGTAGAAAATTTCATCTCAATCGGATGGACCGTTCGCGAACGCATTAAGTACGGACGGAAATACATACATTGTGTTTTATATATATATAGATATATATTGCATTGGCACCTTTCCGTCTTGACAGACGATAGTTTGGTACATTGTGCTTCAAAAAGGCTTAATAACTACGATCCATGGCGGTGGAAGACCAGGGATGGAGTTATTGCCTCTCCATAGCACAAAGCCTGGGCTAAAATAAAGAAACCATGTGTTGCCCATGCAGCATGATCCCTCTCTCGGCCTGCCTAGTTCACTCCAGAGGAAAGTTAACACCTATACATCTGGAACAAAACAAGCTGCAGAAGCTGCCGGATCAGCAAAGCAATTCTCTAACTGTCCGCCTGTCGGAGCTTCGATCCTAGACCAGCTGCCAACCAAGGCCTAGGGCCTGATCTGCCCTGCCATGACTTATTTTGTCTTTGGATTGCATTTCCTCGCACCAGGATAAGGCTAGTACCCTCCCAATTGCGCTCTTCCGCCCGAAGCCGTTGGCACAATGTGGGGTGTCGGGTTTGGTAAGCGCCGCCCAACATTCGGCGCTGACAGAAAGCAGGTAGTACCGTCTACTGTCATACGGTAGCTCAGTCATATCTGACTAAGACCTGACCATAATATATATATATATATATATATATATGACAGTGACTACTACTACACGACAGCTCTATACAGATTGGATAACGATGATCATCTGTTGTAGTATATATGTGACAGTGACTACTACTACACGACAGCTCTATACAGCTTGGATAACGATGATTAACTGTTGAGTATATATATATATATATATATATATATATATATATATATATATATATATATATATATATATATATATATATATATGACAGTGACTACACGACAGCTCTATACAGCTTGGATAACGATGATCATCTGTTGTAGTATATATGTGACAGTGACTACACGACAGCTCTATACAGCTTGGGGAACGATGATTAACTGTTGTAGTATATATATGACAGTGACTACACGACAGCTCTATACAGCTTGGGGAACGATGATTAACTGTTGTAGTATATATATATATATATATATATATATATATATATATATATATATATATATATATATATATATATATATATATATATGAGAGTGACTACACGAAAGCACTATACAGCTTGGAGAGCGATGATTAACTGTTGTAGTAATTCTTCTTCCTTTGCCCTCTATCCCAGTTTGGGGCCTAGGTTCTCAACCAACTTACTCCAGAATCCCACACTCTATCTTTAGCTGTCTCATGAAGCTCTTTCGGTGTCTTTCCCGTACTGATCATTTCTGTTTGTACGTCTTTTCTGAGTGAGATTGTATGTCTTCCTCTATTTCTTTTACCCTGTGAGTTCCTAGGTCAGACTTTCCTAGTTATACTATTCTCGGATGTTCTCAAACTATGATCTATCCGGGTCCAGCGTCTTTTCTTCACTTCTCACTGGTATATGTCCAATTCCCTCCACATTGAATGTGTGTAGTCTATAAGTGATTGCTTTATTTTGCTCTCCATGTTTCTAGTCCATACAACAGTTGCAATAATTGCTGAGATCGTTGTTCTCTCCGCCCACAGATCATGTACAAGAACGTCCTTGTAGTCGCTTTTATTGCTGTCATTGCAATGGCCGCGGAAGTTCAAGGTTCCTATTATGGTGGTGGCTACGGCGGTATTCTCGGTGGATTTGGAGGTGTCGGACTCGGTGGGTTCGGAGGTTATGGTGGATTCGGAGGTTACGGATTTGGTCGTGGAATAGGTGCAGTTGGTATCCTCCCTGTAGCAGCAATTGGAGGTATTGGACTTGGCGGACCTATTGGCTTTGGCGGTGGATTTGGTAAGGGATACGGCTATGGATATGGGAAATACGGTAAGCTTCTATTGTCTGTCTTTGAATGGAATTTGTATAAAATTAGGCGGCGCCGCGGTAGCATAATTATTAGTTCTATACTTTTAAAAGGAACTGGTCTATGTTCAATTTCGACAATGGTAGGATGTGTTTTGTCGACCCTTTCCGCTCTGGTCATAAAATGGGCACTGGAACATTTTCAGAAATGTTTTGAAAGTAAAGGCGACGTGGAAGAGAACGGGTCCTCCGTTCCCAGCATAACCTAGTATATATGAAAGCCCATCATTTCACATCCCAATCTGCGGCACCTGCTTTGGGAATACATTTCTTCTTCTTCTTCTTCTTCTTCTTCTTCTTCTTCTTCTTCTTCTTCTTCTTCTTCTTCTTCTTCTTCTTCTTCTTCTTCTTCTTCTTCTTCTTCTTCTTCTTCTTCTTCTTCTTCTTCTTCTTCTTCTTCTTCTTCTTCTTCTTCTTCTTCTTCTTCAGCTTTCCGAGCCATTGAGGTTCTTTGCTGCAAATACAATCCGTCTCCATTCGTCTATCTGGTGGACCTTCTCTTGCCAGTCGTTGATTCCAAGTGCTTGTAGGTCTGTACATGTCTGTACATGGGAATACATTTACTTTGGAAAAAAGGGTCATGTGACTACATCATGTGATGTATGTTTACATTCTCATTGGTTATTAAACTTAGTGCGTACTTGTGGAGCAAGGCCATTATATATATATATATATATATATATATATATATATATATATATATATATATATATATATATATATATATATATATATATATATATATATATATATATATATATATATATAAAATCTCTTCTGATGATGAACCGGGTAGGTGTAATTGTGTAACTGAAATCCAATTCCAACAAGGGCATCTGACGTAACTTTAAGCAGGGGTAATAACATTGAACGTTGGCCACCAGCAGTGGCAGTCATACAAATAACTCTGGGGACGGGTAAACTCATGGGGCAGCCTTGGTCCCTGGGGAACATTAATACAATTAAAAATAAAACAATGAGATATGGGGCTGATGAACCCACTACATAAGCTATTACATTGTAGACCAGTCTGTCGCTAGCGTTTCACACGCATATTGGAATATGTGCAATGCGTTATTTTCAAGCTTCTCTTTAACAAATTTGAATTCTATTAATTGTTTATCCGCCATGTTACTATTGCATTGCATTTTTTATCCACAATATCGTTATTGCTACTGTTATTACTGCAACAACAGAAACAGCAAAAACAATAGCAAAATCAACAACTGCTAATACCGCTGCTACAGCAACAACAAAGGATACCGGCACTACTACTGCTACTGCTGCTGTTACTACTACTACTACTACTACTACTACTACTACTACTACTACTACTACTACTACTACTACTACTACTACTACTACTACTGCTACTGCTGCTGCTACTACTACTATTACTACTACTACTACTACTACTACTACTACTACTACTACTACTACTGTTACTACTACTACTACTACTACTACTACTACTACTACTACTACTACAAATATTTTTGTTGTTGTAATATGTAAACATTGAAAATTATTGTTTCTCTGAGTTCAAATTCTAGTGATGCCCTGTACACGATAATTCCATGATTTGTTTACAACAAATAGTGTTATTTACAAATAGGAAATTCAACTAATTTATGGCTTTCTGAACTAGACAAGAAAATTCTACATCTTCCCTGCACTAGAATCGCTGCAGCATGAAATGATGCAAAATATTGTGGCTATGGTTGAACCATTATGTAACACACGACGCTGGAATGGCTTCTGTCTGTCTGTCTGTCTGTCTGTCTGTCTGTCTGTCTGTCTGTCTGTCTGTCTGTCTGTCTGTCTGTCTGTCTGTCTCTCTGTCTGTCTTCTCTGTTTCCTTCACTAGCATCCAATCTTTGCCTCTCTCTGGCTGTCTCTATATGTCTAACTCGCCACCCTCTCTCTCTTTCTCTATGTCTCTCTGTGTCTCTCTCTGTCTCTCTCTCTCTCTCCGTTTGTCTTTATATTTCTCTCCCTCTCTCCCTCTGTCTGTCTGTCTGTCTGTCTGTCTTTCTGTCTGTCTGTCTGTCTTTCTGTCTCTCTCTCTCTCTCTCTCTCTCTCTCTCTCTCTCTCTCTCTCTCTCTCTCTCTCTCTCTCTCTCTCTCTCTCTCTCTCATTCTGTTTTGAAGTAAAACTCATCTGTAATACTATTCTTGTAGGGAGAGGCTCGTTTCCTTACAAAAACAATTGTAAGGGTTCACTCCCAGGCAGAGTTAGGATTCTGTGATCGAACCAGCATGGCTCTGACCTCAACTCAATATCGTGATCTTGAAACCGGATCTACTCAACCTCATGGAACAGGGTGATTTTGAGAATTATTTGATAATTGTCTTGGACGGCTAGGCGGCGAACAAGAGAACAGACACCCTACCTCAGTATCCCATAAACTAGAATATGCGAGCATCTAACATACAAACCCAAATTGTATTATGTGACATTAGACTACATTTATTGACAGTTGTGTGATTCATGAATCGCCTGGAAGACTGAGAGTTTACATTCTTAAAGAGGATGTGTCGATGCTGGGATTGCTGATCATAAACATGGCTGGCATCTATGAGACTGAGGTTGGTGTACATAAGCAGGGCTTGCCTCTATGGGACTGAGGTTGGTGTACATAAGCAGGGCTGGCATCTATGGGACTGAGGTTGGTGTACAGACTGCAGGGCTGGCATCTATGGGACTGAGGTTGGTGTACATAAGCAGGGCTTGCCTCTATGGGACTGAGGTTGGTGTACATAAGCAGGGCTGGCATCTATGGGACTGAGGTTGGTGTACATAAGTAGGGCTGGCATCTATGGGACTGAGGTTGGTGTACATAAGCGGGCTTGCATCTATGGGACTGGGGTTGGTGTACATAAGTAGGGCAGGCATCTATGGGACTGAGGTTGGTGTACAGACTTACATCCTGCCCTGTTACTGCAATATCGTCATCATAGGGATTTTGTTGCAGAGCTCTGTTTAAGTAAGTGATAGTCAGTGTGTTGTGGTTTGTCCTAATGGTATGACCTGGTTAATATTTGTTTTCGTATATACTTTATTAGTTTATTTATTTATTGGATGATTAAATGTCTCTATATCTCTCTCTATTTACAGGCTACTAGAGGCTTTGTTATATATGCCACTTCAAGAATGCTGGTGTATTACCGATTGGCTATTTCCTTTCAATTAAAGACGCTCAAGAAACTGTGTACATTTTGTTTGTATTTGATATGTCTGGGCGGGCAATATCCGGGGAAATAATCTCGTCTATACTTAAAGTCAGTATGATTTGTCCGCGGATGGCGATCTTGATAACATAATATAACATAACATAACATGACACGACACAACATAACATAACATTATTACACGAACTTGCAAAATGTCGAGAAGAAAATGTGTGAAATGGCCGATATTTGGTCATGACCAGTCGGGTTTGACATCGAAACTCATTAGACGTAAGTGTCAGTTACACTTGGCCAATAAATGAAGCTTCGGAGACACTGCGACTTTGGCTCAGAAACAGCGGAAAAGTGAGATGCGCTATTGTGAATGCTTTATGTTTATCTTTCTCCAGTTGCTCAGTTAAGTGTTGGGGAAGATGAGCTCTAGCTAAGCTCTTTGTAAGATGGTAACAATTTCTCGTAGGTTATTTTGGGTATCTTTTACGTGGTCTTCCTCTTGATCTGTGTCCATTACATTTCTTCAATATGGTTCTTTGTGGCAGATGGCACAAGGGTATTCTTGTAAAGTGACCAAACCATTTAATCTGTTTTTTTTTAGTGAAATACATGACTGGTATCAGACCTAGTCGTCTTCTAATTTCCTCATTCCTAATTATACTTCTCACAGTTTCTCCAGTACTTGTTCTTCTCGGTATCTCATCTCAGTTGGTATAATTTTGCGCTCATTAGTTGCCGTAAGCCAGTAAGAGTCCGTGTTTGACATCAATTGTGTAATGTCGCCCCCCCCCCCCCCAATAAAAAAAAATAGTTCTTTTGAGATTGTATTTATTAATTATATGCATCTTTCTATGCTAGATATGTGGCGTTATTTACCCCGGTACCTGATTGCACAAAATGTGCTGATTTCTCTATTCATTCCCCTTTCTGAAGTGGAAATATATATTTAATTTAGCTGGTTTGTTGTAATTATAGAATGATGGCAGGAATACTGCAGTGGAATTTATGCGATGAATGATTGTTAGGATTTGAATGAGGTACATGAACCAATAAGAGCAGTGACAGAACCTGAACCCTCATTAGATGAAATCGCATGGGCAATAAAGAATCTGAAGAATGGTAAATCACCAGAATGTGATGAGATATCAGTGAAATAATTTAAGTGGAAGGAGAAGAAAGCATACAAATCTATCACGCATAAGGTAAAAAGGTATGGCAATATGGTAAATGGCAAAAAGATTGGAAGAGAACTATCTTTATTCCAATACAAAAAGGGCAACCTGAAATTACGCTCGAACTATAGAACTTTTCCCCAGTCCTGCTAGTAAAATTCTACTAAAAATCATAATGGGAAGACTTCGTAAGAAAATGGAAGAAGAGATTAACATGGTTCGAGCTGGACTTAGACAAGGAAGGGGAACAAGCTATCACATACTCAAAAATTTAGGAAATTATGTGGACTATTGGCTTTCCGCCACATTTATTACAACCCCCAAAAAATGCTCAAACTAGACGAACAAGCAGCGGTTAGAATTGATGGTGAGACATCAGATTGGTTTGACATCAAGCAAGGACTCTGTCATAACTGTGTGATTACCCCCTATTTGTTTAAGCTGTATGCCGAAAATTTAATGAGAAATGTCAGAGATGATATACCCAGAGAGCAATGCCCAAAATATTGGTGGTCATGAAATACCAGAGAGCCCATATGCTAACGATACTGTATTGCTATCCACAACACATAATTGTATAGAACACCTAATAACCTCAAGCCAACAGAATAGTGAAAATCACAACTTATATTCTTATCATTGCAAAAACAAAGACAATGCATGCAGATACAACTATTATGGAGAAAGAAATATATGTTAATGAGGAAAAATTGGAGGTGGTGGAAAATTCCAGATATTTGGGTCATTGATTATCGACAGTGGTGACACAATGGAACAAATTAAATGACGAATATCTATTGCTCTTCAAAGACTGAAACAACTGAGCAAATTGTGGAGTGGGACAAATCATCATCCGGCGCATTGCCGAATAGCGTTGGCGATCATGCCTCTCCACAAATTAACATCTCTGACGTCATGGACCTATTCGTGTGTTGTCTCCATTCCGTGCCTTGACACACGACTGTCAATAATCTTTTTACGCTGTCTTCCTCTATCTCTCTTTCCGTAAATCTTTCCAATTGTCACATCATTTTCCAGTTTTTGTCTTCTCAAAACGTGGCAAAAATAACGATGCCTGCCTCTTTCTGATGTTTTTGATAAGTTGTGTTTGCGACCATATCTCTCTTAAAACGTCCTCATTGCTCTCTTTTGGTTGTCCAATTAATTTTCAGCATTCTTCTTTAAAACCACATCGCCAAGGCTTCCAGTGATGTTTTCGCCTGTTTATTAATTGTCCAGGACTCGCAGCCGTGTGTTAAAACTTTTTCAATGTAACATGCATGCACTCTTCTTCTGAATTTCAATGTCAGTGACTTATTACACAAAATGTTATTCATTTTATGGAAAGCAGTGTTTGCTTGTCCTATTCTGCCCTTTACCTCAGTGATGCATCTTCCATCTGATATTATACATGTGCAAAGATAACTGAGTTTCTTCACTTGCCCCAAAACAGCGTCCTGTATTTTAATTACACATTAAGGCACAATCTGTTGCTTTGATATCACAATGCCATCTGTTTTACTATTATTCAAACTAAGGCCCATCTTTTCACTGCTCACAATCACTGTATCTATCATTGCCTGTAGGTCGTTCTACCTTGTTGCTATTAAGACGGTGTCGTCAGCATAACGTAAGTTATTTATATTATATCCACCAACCAGCATCCCCGGCATATTTTCAGTAAATATATATATATATATATATATATATATATATATATATATATATATATATATATATATATATATATATATATATTCACTTTACAATGAGAACAAACAAAGAGACAATACACAACCTTTTCTGACGCCCTTCTATATACACTATTATTCTCCAATGGCTCTAGGGTAATTTTCCCCAGAAACCAGAGCCTCAGAGACCACCTTGTGCATAGTCGCCTCCCCACAGATATTTCATCTGTCGGCACATTAAAATTCCACCGTAAGAACTGTCTGACATGCCCATATGTTTTTCAGATACCGGCGATTGCATTCCCCTAGGCATCTTCTCCTTGAAAGATTCTTTTACTTGCACATCCCGCAATCTTATATATGTTACCATCTGCAAACGATGTGACATGAAATACATTGGTAAAATTGGCAGGCTCAAAGTTGAAAACCAATTAATAAACTCTCTGAGATGCTTCCATCCAGCAGGTATCAACACTGTTGTGGACTCTACTGTATAACTGTGCCATCTTCCCTCTATATATCCATATCCAACTGTTCACACGTCTCTGTGTATTCATATCCAATTGTTTATAACTATGATGTCCTCCCTCTATATATTCATACCTAACTGTCTACACACTTCTATATATTAATATCGGACTGTTCGCATATCTTTGGCGACATAAATCCTATCTGGCCCTCTGGTAACCTAACTATACTTAAACTTTGTTGCCAAAGAGTGCCTTCGCAACCGGCACAAACCACCATCTTTGCTCCCACATGGGAACCTAGTAGTTGTGTTATTTTGTATTTTGTTTTTCTTTGTTTTATCTATTTGTGTTGTCCTGTCCTTGACAAAGATTCTTACAATCGAAACGTCGGCCGTCCAGTGTGTCCTATTGTACGTATTTGTGGTTGCTTTTGTTTTTTTTTAAATTTTATTTAGCATTATTTCATTTTTATATATTTATTGATTGCTTCTGATTTTGGATAAACCACTGACTTTGTTTTCACCTGTCTACGATGGATGTCCTTGTAAGCTATGTACAACGTGTCTATGTTTAGTACGTTTCTTCTCGCAGGAGCTAAATATACCTATTTGTTTCCACTTCATATTGTTATATCCTGCTGCAGCCACTGCTTTTTCTTTTGTTCCATAATATATAAATAGCGTTGTTTGTGCACGTTCCCTCCACAAATCCATATTGTTCATCACCGATTTCTTGTTTAATCTTGTTTCTTATTCTTTTCATAATGATTCTGAGTAAGAGTTTTGTCATGTTACTCATAAGACTTATTGTGTGATGCTCTTTGAATTATAAAGTGCCTGGTTTCTTTGGCAGAGCTATAAAGATGGATCTTAATAAGTCACTAGGAATGTACCCACTAGTGGAGATGTCATTTAGGAATGGTGTTAATATTTTATTCCCAAAATCACCCAGAGCCTCAATGTCCTCTTTTTTATTGTTTGCTGGACCGGATGCCTTTCCGTTCTTTATCGATGTAGTGCATCTTGCTTGCTTGCTTGATTCAAAAACAAAAATTCCAAACACGGTCTCTTTAAACCTGCGTTTTTCAGCGGTGGCTAGAGTGGAGATCCTAGGTTTGTGTGGGGTGTTTCCCTGTTGTTTTTTTCCTGTGCGCGCTTGCGAGTGATGTCTGGCTCGGGTAGGTTAGATTTCCGTTAAAGTGTATTTCTTTATAAGGTTTCTTTTGTCGGTATTGGCTTCAGGCTCGTCTGATGTTGCTTTCTTGTAGTTGTTCCCTGGTGAAGTTTGCTGCATTTTCTATATCTTCTTCGGACTAGTCAGGTAATCTGCGTCTACAGGATTGATCGTCGCATCTATCCTGACTAGGCTTGTGTCACGTTTCGGATTGAAGAATGGTTTCCCCTTGAATTTATTCGTAAATGTGAAAGGGTTGTTGGCTTTTTCTTGAGGTATTACATTGGTCTTTGGCTGGGCCTCATGCTGCGTCTTTTTGCATCCTTTTTGCATCTTGAGCAGCTTTTCAATGTTTTCTTGTTGATCTTCATCGTGTGGTTTTCTATTTTCTTTAACGTGTCTTCTGTTGGTTAAATTTGGGCTGAATCCTTCTCAGTTTGTAACAGTTTTCTCTCGGCTTGTATTGCTTGTAATATCTCTTGGTTCTTCTTTGTTGTCTGCACCATGTTCTCCACCTCTTGTTTTATGTTTGTCTGAGTCTGTTTTATTTCGGCAAGTAGCTTTTCAATGTCGTGGTCGGTGCCGGTGTTTGCTGAAGCTTGAGTTGTTTTTTTCAACTAGCCGATCTGGCTCTGAATTTGTCCTCTTTCAGCTTGCGAGATGCTGTCAGAATCTCCGAGTCTTAATCTCCCCCGCCTGGCGGCAACGACCAGGTAAGACCGTGAACTGGACTAACAGTTACTAAGTAGGTGATGGCCAGGGGTCAGCGTGGTGCACGAAGACCACGAGAGCGGAAAGCAGGGCCAACGAGGAATCACTGCTGGTAGCACAGACAGCCTAGGAACTCGAGACTGGAAGGACGTGAAAGAGTGTTGCTATGTATGAGTCGATGCTTGA
The DNA here is from genome assembly GCA_014155875.1 of Cepaea nemoralis. NCBI lineage: Eukaryota > Metazoa > Mollusca > Gastropoda > Stylommatophora > Helicidae > Cepaea > Cepaea nemoralis. Next base: position 86,294 of record JACEFZ010017903.1, on the reverse strand, counting down.
TTGAAGAAAGCCTGTATGCTTTGTTGAGTAGAGTAAAGATTGCGTGAGTGATATATTCTATTGTATTTATGAATTGATATATTGCATTGTATGTTTCCGGAAATGGCATTATCGCTAACTTTGAGCGATGCCTGATATGACTGCGTTTTGAGAAGTGCTATTAAAGTGTTTGAGTTATATCGCCGTGTGTTTGTACACTCATTATGTGTGTGTGAGTGTTTTCACGCCTGTCAGAGAACACGAGCCTTTGGTCATCTAAACAAGACCCTGACAATGCTCGTGGCTGTCTCGCACCTCCGCATTGCTTCCTTAAATGGTGTTTTAATGACAATGGCGATCTTTAACACGTCTCTGTATCTTTGAAGGTACGGACAGCCCAAGTATCTTGCTCCATGCTTGCTCAGGCAATTGGGCACTTTCATTTGCTGTTGGGGGATCTGAAGTCCGTGTCCAGCTTGGCCAGCGAACACTCTTTGAAGGCGTGGCGATCAGCGCAGTACCGGCAGATTTCCGTTTTGCTGCGACATATTGCTCTGCTGTGGCCAACCCTCTGGCATCTGGAACATTGCATGATACTTGGTAGGAATCCCTCGGGCTGTTGTAGTTTTTGGTTTATTGATATCTGTTGTGGTATCAGTCGTCACCACCGCCAGCGTTGTAGGATCCTTGAGTAGGTCAGAATCCGCTCTGCCTTCAGGATTCTGATGTGCAGTTTTATTCCTGCAGGTGCTTCTGGATTGCTTCATCTTGACACATCAATTGCACCGTTCTGCGATTTCAAAGGTCCAGTGGTATTTTGTGTTGTCCTACATTTTATTGTATTGTTTCGTTGATACATGGAATGTGTGTCTTTTCCATTGTTTGTCCCAATGTCCATGTACTCTTGATTCAGTCCATACTTCTTTAGCCACTTTGGATTTATTTACTAATTTGTCTGTGTATTTTATTATATTCTTCTTTGTCTTGCTTTTACTTTCATCTTTCGTCCATCATCTGCAAAAATTCATTTGTCATCCATTTCTTTTTTGTAATTCTATGTTAATATAGCCGGCCTCTCTGGCCGAGGGGTTACAACACTTTCTCCGTAATCCCGTTTATCACGCAGAGTCTCGTATCAGGGCGAGAGCTGGGAGCGGTTCGACCCCCGCTGGTGACTTGCGGGATAACTGAGCCGGCCGCTCAGAAAGCAATGACAAACTACTGAGCGTAATCTTGCCAAGAAATCAACATACAGCTGAAAGATGCTGATGTTGACAGCGATGTCCTGTAAAGGATATGCAAAAAAAAAAAAAAAATGTTAATATGGGATGATTTCAATTGATGTCTTTTGGATTGATTACCGCAACATGTCCCATTGTTCATCAATAGTCTGTAGTATCTCCATTATATATATTCTTTACAGTAACGTTGTACATTTCTCTATATGTTTTGTCTGTTCTAATTAATCTTAGAACTAACTGGATGATCTTTGGGGGTTTTCTTTATGATTTTAAGTTTTAATTTCATCTTTCCTATAACTGGCACAGGGTCACTCTATACACCTGCTTATGGTCTAGAATTTGCTCCTAATAAACTGTTTCTGAATCTCTCTGGTATAAGTATGTAGTCAATTTAATTCCCAATATTATCTCCAGGGCTTTTCCATGTTTATAGTCGTCGAGGGTGTTGCTTAAATCAAGTGTTACCTATTACCATTTCATGGTATTCTGCCCATGTTATTAAACTGTCACCTCTCTCATTCCTCTCACCTAACCATAGCCACCTGTCACACCTCTCACCATTTTGTTGCCTACTTTGGCATTGAAATCCCCGAGTATGATAGTCATTTCAAAATTGTTACACTGGTCCACTGCCATGTCTAATTCATTATAAAATATACATATATCTTCTTCTTTACAGTCTGCTGTTGGCTCATAAACTTGTATTGTGTTAATTTGCAGAGGTTTGTCATGGAGTATCACTAATAATACTTTAACTGAGAATGGCCAAAATCATTTAACTGACTTAGCACATGCTTGATAAAAAATGTTGTAGTCATTCACTCCTGAGTAAATAATTCTATAATTATCTAAATATAAATCCCCCGCTCCTGTCCGAGCATTCTGTGCTGCAACTCCAGTCATTAGATATAAAACTATACTGATTCCTACACCAGCAGTCAAAGAGCCTGTTCCTCTGTACGCCACAAACAATTGTATTTACCAATTCACATGTAGATGTCAGGCCTTCTACATTGGTAGAACAGAGAGACAGCTTAACAAACGAGTGTCAGAACACAAAGCTCAATGGGTCAACAAATTACAACACACAGGAGAGCATGCTAGCCTCGGGGGGGGGGGGGGGTGTCGACACACCGGAAGCTCCCGGCGTCTTCAATTGGTAGGCACATTATCGAAAGCGGCCATGCGGTAGACAGAGTCACTGCCTTTCGCGTGTTGTTTAACACACAAAATACTCGCTTGTTAAAGTTTGCAGAAGCAATTATGATCAATCAACGCAAGCCAGAATTGTGCAAACAGAAAGACATGTTAGTCAGCTTAAAATTACCGTGGTAGATAATTGACATTACTGTGCGAATATGTGTATATTTCAACTTGAAGGATTTATCTAGTTGTGTGATTTCTGCAGTATGTATCTGACGAGATGCAGCGAAATATGCCAGGCAATAAATCGTGCAATATATTGTTTGTGTCTTCGTTATTCAAATTCACTACGGGATAACATTGTTTTGGGTTTCTTGTATTTCCAAGTTTTTATTTTAAATTCTGAATGCAAAGCTGCATTATTTTACCCAGTCTAAGACAGACGATTGAGAAGCAGCAGATGTGCTGTGAAACCCAGGATAAAGTTGTCAGCCAGTCAAAATAGATCTGAACGCAGAAACTAAGATCTTAATACGACAAAGGCATCGCCAACCGACACTGAATCTAAACCCGGCGTACAACCAATCAAACGAAACAGGACAGGGGAATACAGTCCTGACGGAGAAAAGAGAGAAGGGAAAACTAAGTTGTTAACTCCTCAGAACTTAGAGCAGGATCGTCTGATGGCGAGGGACGTCGGTAATGGGAAACAAATAAACCACTCGCAAACATCCGTTCGGTACAACAGAAGAAGTAGCGCGTCTACGGACTACGCTTGAGTTCACAGCGAGCAAAGATGAATTCAGACACAGATATGGTTGTGGGAGCTGTAACAGTCGAGTATGGACCTCTGTAGTGACCAACGTCGAAAGGAAGTATACTGATTTAATCTGACGGCTCTACACGAAGTCTAGTAATTTGTGGAGAGGCATGATCGCCAACGCTAGCAGCCGGCTAGGCACCTACTGATTACCTGTCCCACACCACCATTATTAAGTTGTTGTTGTCTTTGAAGAGCAATAAATATTCGTCTTTTGATTTCTCTCATTGCGTCACCATTGTTGGTAATCAATGACCCAAGATATTCGAATTTTCGACCCTCTCCAATTTTTCCTCATTGACATTTATTTATGTCTCCATAGTAGTTTTATCTGTATGCATTATCTTTGTTTTTGCTATGCTAATATATAAGGTGTGATTTTCACTATTCTTTTAGGTTGAGGTTATTAGGTTTTCTATAACATTCTGTGATGTTGAGCGCAATACTGTATCATCAGCATATGCAATCTCTGGTATTTCATGACCACCGATATTTAGGGCATGATATTGCTCCCTGGTTATATCATCTTTGACATTTCTCATTATATTTTCGGCGTTGTAGTTAAACAAATAGGGCTCAGCACACAGCCATGACGGAGTTCTTGCTTGATGTCAAACCAATCTGATGTCTCGACATAAATTCTGATCGCTGCTTGTTGGTCTTAATAAGGTTTTTATGCGTTATACTACATGTGATGGAATCCCACGTTACTCATAATTTCCAAAAAGATTTTATTCACAGTCAAATGCCGTTGAATAATCACAAAACATGAGAATAGGTTTACATTGCATTTTCTGCACTTCTATATTATTAAACTAATGTTGAGTATGTGACCTCTTGTTCCATTTACTAGTCTAAATCCAGCTTGAACCACATTAATCTCTTCTTCCATTTTCTTACGAAGTCTTCCCATTATGATATTTAGTAGAATTTTACTTGCATGACTGGGAAAAAAGTTCTATAGTGATGTATAATTTCAGGTTTCCCATTTTGTATTGGAATGAAGATAGTTCTCTACCAATCTTTTTTACCATTAACCATATTTCCATATCTTTTTACATAATGCGTGATATATTTGTATGCTTTCTTCACCTCTAATTTAAATTAGTCCACTGATATCTCATCAAGTCTTTCGAGAAACAAATGATGATCGAAAACTGATTTGAGTCATTAGACGTAGACAGTCAAAAATTGTTGGGCATGTTATGAGAAGAAATGACTTGGAGAATTTGGTGACAACTGGCAAGATTGCAGGGAAGAGACAAAGGGGAAGACAGAGAAGTAAATACATGGATGGCTTGGCCACGGTGCATGGTCGAGACAGGAACACGGAACTGATCCACGACTCTGGTGATCGAGTGAGATGGCAGAACATGACCGCCCACGCTTATCGGCATGACACATGATGATGGATGGATATCTCATCACGGTCTGGTTATTTACCATTCCTCAGGTTCTTTATTGCCCATGCGATATCATCTAATGGGGATTCAGGTTCTGTCTCTGCTGCCATTGGTTCATGTATCTCATTCATATCCTCACAATCATTCATAGCATACATTCCACTGCAATAGTCCTGCCATCTTTCTATAATTACAACAAACCAGCTAATTTAAATATCTATTTTCACGCCAGAAAGGGGAATGAATAGAGAAATCAGCACACATTGTGTAATCAGGTACTGGAACAACTAACGCCACTTATGCAGCATAGAAAGATGCCTATAAGTAATAAAGCATATCTCAAAAGAACTATTTTTTCTGGCCGACATTACACTACTAATGTCAAACATGGACGCTTACTGGCTTACTGCAACGAATGAGTGCAAAATTATAACAACAAAGATGAGATAACGAGAAGAAGAGTGCTGGAGAAACCGTGAGAAGTAGAATTAGGAGTTAGGAAATTAAAAGACGACGATGTCTGATACCAGACATGCATTTCATTAAAGAACAACAGATTAAATGGTTAGGCCACATCACAAGAATGCCCTGGTGCCATCTGCCACACAGAGCCACATTGAAGAAATGTCATGGATACAGAGCTAGGGCAATACCACTCAAAAGATGGAGTGAAGGTATCAAAAGAAATTCTGAGAGATTGATACCAACTTACAAAGAGCTTAGGAAGCAGCTCATAAAAGATCATGACATCTTCCCAACACTTAACTGAGGCAAATGGAGAAAGAGTAGAATAAGAAGCATTCACAATTACGTTTCTGACTTTGCCGCTGTTTCTGAGCCAATGTCGCAGTGTCTCCGAATCGTCATTTGTTGGCCAAGTTTAACTGACACTTACGCCTAGTGAGCTTTGATGTCAAACCCGACTGGTCATGGCCAGATATCGGCCGTTTCACACATTTTCTTCTCAACATTTTGAGGAATTGCAAGTTCGTTTTGTAATGTAATGTTATGTTGTTTCGTGTAATGTTATGTTATATTATGCTATCAAGATCGACATCCCCGCACATATCATAATGACTCTAAGTATAAACGGGATTATTTCCCCGGGTATTGCCCCCCACCCAGGACAAATCAAATACAAACAAAATATATACAGTTCATTTAGTGTCTTTTATTGAAAGGGAATAACCAATCAGTAATACACCAGCATTCTTGAAGTGGGAACTATGGCGACGCTCTCTAGTAGCCTGTAAATAGAGAGAGACATTTAATCATTCAATAAAGAAATAAACTATAAAGCATATACGAAAACAATCACTGGCGAGGTCAGGCCATTATAGCGAACCACAACACGCTTTATATCAGCGGCAGATATAAATCAGTATATAGATCATAATAAATATAGATCAGTGGCAGAGCTCTGCCACACAACCCATATGATGACGATACTGCGGTAGCAGGGCTAGAGGTAAACCTGTACACCAACCTCAGTCCCATAGATGCCAGCCCTACGTATGTACACCAACCTCATTAACATAGATGCCAGCCCTGTTTATGTACACCAACCTCAGTCTCATAGATTCCAGCCCTGTTTATGATCAAGCAATCCCAGCATCAACGCATCCTCCTTAACTACACAACTGTTTATAGATATAGTCTAATTTCATGTAGTACAATTTTGGTATGAACGTTAGATGTTCACATATTTTAGTTTAGGGAATAATGAGGTGTGGTTTCCGTTCTCTTGTTCGCCGCCTTTCCTTCCTAGACAGTTCTCAAATAATTCTCAAAATCATCCGGTTCCCAGGTCAGGTTGGGTCGAGGTCAGAGACATGCTAGTTGGATCACAGAATCCTATCTCTATTGGGGATTGAACCCTGACCATTGTCTTTGTAAGGAAACGAGCCGCTACCTACGAGCATGTTATTGAAAGAATTGTTTGACTTCAACACATAGCGAGAGAGAGAGAGAGAGAGAGAGAGAGAGAGAGAGAGAGAGAGAGAGAGAGAGAGAGAGAGAGAGAGAGAGAGAGAGAGAGAGGCAAACAGATATACTAAGAGAGATACAAACAGAGGTAGAGACAAAGAGACAGACAGACAGACAGAAAGACAGACAGGCAGACAGACAGACAGACAGACAGACAGACAGACAGACAGACAGACAGACAGAGAGTGCCCATTCCAATGCCGTGTGTTCCATAAAGGTTGTACCATAGTCACAAGATAGTTGCATCTTTTCGTGCTGCAGCGATTCTAGTGCAGGAAAGATGTACCAAGTATCTTGTCTAGTTCAGGACGCCATAGATAATCAAGTGGATTGTCTTTTTTCAACTATTGTTGTAAACAACCATGCAATTATCGTGTACAGTGCAATCACTAGAATTTGAACTCAGAGAAACAATTACTATCAAATTATGCATAAAATGAATCGTAATAGTAGTAGTAGTGGTAGTGGAAGCAGTAGTAGTAGTAGTTTGTGTAGTAGTAACAGCAGTAGTAGTAGTAGTAGTAGTAGTAGTAGTAGTAGTAGTAGTAGTAGCAGCAGCAGCAGCAGCAGCAACAGCAGCAGCAGCAGCAACAGTAGTAGTAGTAGTAGTAGTAGTAGTAGTAGTAGTAGTAGTAGTAGTAGTAGTAGTAGTAGTAGTAGTAGTAGTAGCAGTAGTAGTAGTAGTAGTATTAGTAGTAGTAGTAGTAGCAGTAATAGTATCCTTTGTTGTTGCAGTTGTTGTAGTAGTAGTAGTAGCTGTTGTCGTTGTTTTCAGTGCCAATACGGCTGTTATTGCAGCGGTTGCAGTAATATTATGGATACAGAAATGTAATGCATGAGCAATATTGCAAATAAACCATTAATACAATTCAAAGTTGTTAAAGAGCAGCTTTAAAATAACACATTGCATATATTCATGTATGCTTGTGAAACGCTGATAACGGACCGGTCTACTAGGTAATGGATTATTTAGTGGGTTCGTCAGTTCCATACCTCATTTTTGTTTTTTGTTTTACATTTGTTTAGGGCTCAAGATTCCTCGGGGAACAGAGCTGTCCCATGAGGTTCCTCGTCCTTGTGTGTCATTCATATGACTGCCTCTGCTGGTGGCCAAAGTCCAAAGTTACCACCTCCTGCTGAAAGTTAAGTCGGGCGTCTTTTTTGATACTGGATTTCGATTTCGGTTATACTATTATCCCTTCCCCGTTCACCCTCAGAAGAGAAGTTTTATTAGGTCCCTGGTACAGATTAATAAATTAATAATCCTGTGACCGACTCAGCCACACATAGGTTATTAATATGAAGGTGATTGCTGTCGATTGGAACTCCATTCAACAAAACTTTATATGTATATATATATATATATAAAGTCACATCATAGTTTTTTCTTAGGGTACAAATAGTCCCAAGGCAAAACTAACTAACTAACTAACTAACTAACTAACTAACTAACTAACTAACTAACTAACTAACTAACTAACTAAAACTAACTAACTAACTAACTAACTAACTAACTAACTGACTGACTGACTGACTGACTGACTGACTGACTGACTAACTAACTAAACTAACTAACTAACTAACTAACTAACTAATTAACTAACTAAATTCCTTAAAATTTCTTAAACAGTTCCAGTGCCTATTTTATGTCCAGAGCAGGAAGGGTAGGGGAAAAAACTAATCCTACCAATGCGAAATTGAACCCGGACCAGTGCTTTGTAAAAGAATAGAACTAATCACTATGCCACATCGGCAATGCTTCATTTTATACAAACAACTATCAAAGACAGACAATGGAAACTTACCGTATTTACCATATCCATATCCGTATCCCTTACCAAATCCACCGCCAGTGCCAATAGGTCCGCCAAGTCCGATGCCTCCAATTGCTGCTACAGGGAGGATACTAACTGCACCTATTCCACGACTAAATCCGTAACCTCCGAATCCACCATAACCTCCGTATCCACCATAACCTCCGAGTCCACCAAAACCTCCGTATCCACCATAACCTCCGAATCCACCGAGTCCACCAATTCCACCGAGTCCACCAATTCCACCGAGAATACCTATACTGCCGACGCCACCACCATAATAGGAACCTTGAACTTGCGCGGCCATTGCAATGACGGCGATGAAAGCGACTACAAGGACGTTCTTGTACATGATCTGTGGGCGGAGAGAACAACGATCTCAGCAATTATTACAACTGTTGTATGGACCAAAAACACGGAGAACAACGAAAACGAGGACGAATAAACTACAAACATTCACTAACTGGTGCTGGCGTAAAAAAAACAAAAAGTAACTACAAACATTCAATGTGGAGAGAACTAGACAAATACCAGTGAACTAAGAGGCGAAGAGGAGACGCTGGCACCGTATAGGCCGTAGTTTGGGAACATCAGTGAATGGTATAACTAGAAAAGTCTTACCCAGGAACTCATATGGAAAAAGAAATAGAGGAAGACATAATAACTCACCGAGACATAAAAAACAATAGAAAAATAAATGAACAATACGGGATCGAACTGGGCAGAGCTGCATTAGACAGCTAGGGATAGAGGGTGGGAGCTGGAAGTAAGTTGGTTGAGGGCCTATGCCCCGAATTGGGATAGAGGGTCAGAGAGGAAAAATTACTAAATAAAGTTAGTCATCATTATTGAAACTGTATAGAGCTGTCATGTAGTCACTGTCATATATATATATATATATATATATAGTAGACACCTTGCAGTCTTGACAGACCAAAGTATGTGAGTGAAATGTGGCCAATATTCCAACACAATGTCTGGGCAGAGCTTCAGAGATCATGTGATGCCCAAACGACATGATCCCTCCCTCGGCCTAGTCTTGTGTATTCCAGAGGAATGGGTAACCAATACGTCTGGCACAAGGTAGGCTGCAGACGCTGGCGGCTCAGCGTCAATCCACCGAGACCTCACCACCACGAGCCGGTGGCGAGTTATGGCCAGACCCTGACACCCAAGGGACCCGGCTTAGAGGCGTTCAGCCATGTCCCACAGGTGAGGGCCTTGTACGTGCCCGGACCATGAGGGCGCGCACATCTGTCATCACAAGTGTCCGGACCTGTGGAAAGCGTGCACTATCGTCAGACTCCCCGCCTGACTTATAGCGGTCCCCGCGACCAGCGGGAATAGGCCCGCCATAGCTACCGCAGGAGATATTTCCTGTCTGTTTGCAAGCAAATCTCCCATACTTCCACTGTGCGGATCTCGCGACCAGCGAGAATAGGCCCGCCGGAGATTATGCTCGTCTGCTGCGAACAAATCTCTACCGAGAGACTGAATAAGTAAAGAAACGATAAAAGTAGTGGTATTTCAATTGCGCTTGCGCTCCCACCTATGCTACACCCTTCATGTGTCTTCACAAAGTCGGACTAGAGTCAAGCTCAACAGGGTCTTCTTTCCCCGCTGATTCTACCAAGCCCGTTCCCTTGGCTGTGGTTTCGCTAGATAGTAGATAGGGACAGTGGGAATCTCGTTAATCCATTCATGCGCGTCACTAATTAGATGACGAGGCATTTGGCTGCTACAAAAGTTAATCATCGTTATTCAAACTGTATAAAGCTGTCGTATAGTCACTGTCATATATATATATATATATATATATATATATATATATATATATATATATATATATATATATATATATATATCAACCCCAATCCCAGTTTGATCTATCAGATAACTTACGCTCAGTAGTTTGCCATTGCTGACTGAACCAGAAGTCAACGTTGAAGTCCTACTGCCCCAGCGGTAAATGCACACAACATTTAAGCACAGACGCATTAAACTTCATGGACAAGTGACCTCTCACATACATGTTAGTTCGCAGTTTGATAAGGTATAGTTAGTAGACGGGTATTCATCTTTATTGACGACGCCGAACTAGAGATAGTAGACCATTATACGTATCTAGGATCAGTGGTAAATAGCAAATTATCCCTAGATCAGGAAATCAACATCCGGATTGGTAAGGCAGCAACAACAATGAACAGGTTAAGAAAAAGAGTCTGGGAGAACAGGAAGCTTACTGCCAAAACAAAAGTCCTTGTCTATCAAGCCTGTGTCCTTAGTACTCTTCTCTATGGCAGTGAAACCTGGACAACTTACTCACACCAAGAGAACAATTTAAACAGCTTTCATATGCGGTGTCTGCGAAGAATTCTTGGTATTAAGTGGCAAGACAAAATCACAAATACTGAAGTATTGGAAAGATCAGGTTGTGTGACAGTTTATTCCATGCTCAGTCTTCGTAGACTTAGATGGATAGGACATCTTAGGAGGATGGATGATGGTAGAATACCAAAGGATATCTTTTTTGGTGAATTACAGATGGGTAAGAGATCTCAGGGTCGGCCTCTACTACGATACAAAGATGTGTGTAAGCGGGACATGATTGATACAGGCATTGGTAATGCACATTGGGAGCAAGTCGCCGCTGAACGTGTTGCATGGAGGGCAAATATCAGAAATGGAATAAAGTCAAAGGTGAAAATTATTGCAGAAAAGTCACACACCAAGCGTTTGAGATGTAAGATGGTGCATGATGGTGGAAATGACCACGTGTTCACATGCACCCACTGTGAACGGACATTTACAGCGCAAATTGGCCTTATCAGTCACACTCGCTACCGCCATAGTTAAAAGTTATTATGCCTTTTTAGAGCACAAACTATCGTCTGTCAAGACGGCAAGGTGCCAATGAATGAATGAATGAATTCACCCATACTTGTCATAAAATTGCAAGAAAAGTCCATACATTTCACGGTAATTATTTTAAGAGGCTAGTCAAATTTGTCAAAGCTGTACTGGTTTAACCTGTCAGTCTGGAAAAACGATGGTTAATCTTCGAATATTAGGTGGTGACAACGTGAAATAATGTCAACACGGAAGAGTACAGAGATGACGAAGATAGAGCCAATGATTGCCACTAGTCAATTACTGTTAGAGATTTCTGCCTAAAGAAATAGACCAGGACGCTGGCTGAACGAGCATTAATTAATCATCATCATCATCATCATCATCATCATCATCATCATCATCATCATCATCATGATCATCATCATCATGATCATCATCATCATCATCATCATCAACAACACCATCATCATCATTATCATCATCATCATCATCATGTGTCATACCCACCTGTGTGGGCTGTTATGTTTCTCAATCTCACACGATCACCAGAGTCGTCATTAAAGTCTGTATTCTTGTAATGTTTATGACATTGGCAAAACCATATGTTTGACTCCCACTACCTCTCTTTCCATGAGTTTTGCCAGTTGTCACTGAGTTTACAAGTTCATTTTGCGTCACAACGTGCTAACATAACCTGACTGTCCACGCCTAATTTCTCTAGACTGTTTCAGGACTTCAGTTTCTTGTCATGATATAAACAAGGAGCTATATAATGCCCTAAATATATGTGGTCATGACATACCAGAGATTCGGTATGCTGATGATACAGTATTGCTATCCACAACACAGACTGGTATAGAAAACCGAATAGCCTCAACCCAATTGAATAGTGAAAATCACAACTTGTATCTTAACATTGCAAAAACAAAAATAATGCATACAGATAAAACCACTATAGAGAAAGAAATATATGTTAATGAGGAAACATTGGAGGTGGTGGAAAATTTTGAATATCTTGGTTCATTGATTACCAACAACGGTGACACAATGAAAGAAATTAAACGACGACTGTCAATTGCTCTTCAAAGACTAAAACAACTGAATAAATTATGGAATGGGACAGACAGAACTACAAAAATTAGATTTTTAAGAGCATACATCTTTCCCATTGCAACATACGCCTGTGAGACCTGGACACTTACTAAACAAGCTGAACAGTGCATAAACGCCTTTGAATATAAATGTTATAGACGAGTTCTAAGAATATCTTGGGTAAAGAAAAGAACAAATGCATCCATACTTCAAGAGCTGAATATTGAAGAAGGTTGGCTATTAAAGACGATAAAACAAAGAAAATTGAAATATTTTGGTCACTTGAAACGTCATGAAAGTTTGGAGAGAACAATAATGGAGGGGTATATGCCTGGGAAGAGAGGAAGAGGAAGGCCAAAGAGAAGATAAGTGCAGGATGTGGCGGATGATCTCCAGATGGGTGTATCGGACGCGGGGCATCTTGCTTATGATCGAGAGGTTTTCAGGAAGGTTGTTATTTGAGCGAGGTTCTGCAAAAGACATGCTAGTGAATGAATGAATACTATGTGGTCAAGTCATCCAGATAGTTACTTCTCTGCCTTCCCCTTGTTATTTTCCCCTAAATCTTGCCAGTTGTCATCAAATTCTCCAGTTTATTTTTTCTCATAACGTGACCAAAAAATGTTGACTGTCTTCGCCTAATTTCTGTAATCAGTTTACGATTTTCATTTGTATCTTGTAAAACTTGGTCATTGATTTTTCTTTCTGTCCATGGTATTCTTTGAATTTTCCTCAGAAACCACATGTCCACAGCAATCGGATATTTTTCAGCCTGTTTTTTCATTGTCTACGCTTCACATCCATACAAAAGCACATGTTCTATGTAGCACTTCAACACTGTTTTTCTTGTTGCAAATGACATATTTTTATTGGTCAGTATGATTTTCACATTACAAAAGGCTACATTCATCATGGAAATTATTGTGCTAACCTCTGTAAGGCATCTCCCATCAGATGTTATGACTGTTTCGAATTGTATCGATTCACGTGCTTAAGAATATTCCTATTTACTTGTATATTACAGTATGGTATTTCGTTCTTCCTAGTGACGACCATAATCTGTGTCTTTTTACAATTTAATTCTAACCGCAGTTGTTCACTGTGTGCAACAACAGCATCTACTAAATGTTATTGATCCTGCACATTGTCTGCAATCAATACTGTATCAACTGCATATCTAATGTTATTGATGTGTTGTCCTCCAATGATGATTCCTTTCCTATCTTCAATATTTCTGAAAATATTTTCACTGTACAGTGAAAATAAAGATCTGGAGACATTGCACATCTCTGTCTCACACCTCTCTTAATAGACCGATATTGATCTACTTCATTATCAATTTTTATGGCAGCTTATTATTTCCAATATATGCATTTATCAAGTCTAAGGCATTTCAATTCAGTTTGTGGATCTGCAAGCATCTCTGTCATTTGACATGTCTCACTTTATCGAAAGCCTATGTGTGGTCAATAAAGCAAAGATGTAGGTCTTTGTTTACTTCTATATCACGTTCAAGTAATGTTCTCAGCATATATACATCATTTACAGTACCATTGCCTTCTACAAACGCACATTGTTCTTCTCATATTTCTGGTTGTATTTTCTTGCTAACTCTTTGCATGATCATTATTAGCAAAATCTTCGTAATCTGCCTCATTATACAAATTGTTCTATGTTGATCACATTCTAAGGCTCCTGATTTCTTCGGGATTGCAATAAAATAGAATTTCATCATTCAGAAGGTAAATAGTAATAAATCAAAAACATCAATTATTGCTTGGGTTGACTGTAATGTCCTGTAAAGGACATGCAACTAACTTTATTTAGTATGTCATCTAATCTCTATTTCATCCTCTACGTACATGTGTGCCAATGAATAGCTATAGCATTTTTTTTATCATACTACATTACCTGTTCCGTTTGTTCACTAACAATTAATATTGTTGTCTATTGAGGGAACAAATGTGCACATACGACATAGCCACAGTCATATATATGGCTTCAACTCCTGACGGGAACAGTAAGCATAAATTCTTTGGTATGAGTGCTGCATCGGAGGACTGAGCACTCATAGAAGTGACTAATGTGCAGTGACGTCGTTCGACATAACATAACATAACATGACCATACGTTTGGTTTTGTGACTATAGCTTGGCATCAGCTACCACCCCACCACAAAGCTTAACAGCAAATGTGTAGTAGGGATACTAACTTCAATACCCCAGATCTCTACAAATCTGTTTCACGACTACATATACTCACGGCTGTGTTGTGGTTACTGCACGGAGTCCTGGCGATGTCTGGTAGGCGGATATTGGTGGTCTCCGTTAGTTCAGAACTCTGCTTATATACACTTGGACATCTCCTAGTTTGTGCAGCCTGTCGCCGCAGGACACTCAACTAAGACTGGCATGTTGATTTATCTCTTAATCGTGTTTACGCAATAGCTCACGGGGGAATCACCTTCCTGAAATTCTTGTTATATAATTGATAGGTGCAATAAAAACTTGGTGGGATGATTCAGATACGAAACCTTGTCATCATCATTAGTAAGTGCCTTGCTGACTAGCCTGGCCGATCATGCTTCTTCACATCTCGCAATCCCCTTCTAAATTAACAAGTCGTGTCCTTCAACAACTGTCTATCAAGACCCACACAGCTTAATATTGGTGTGCCTCAGGGCTCAATACTAGGTCCGCTGCTTTTTGCAGTTTATATTAATGATTTCCTTTATATATCAATACAACTTGTGATCTATTTGCAGACGACTGTACTATATATACTAGTCAAGAAAACCGTAGTGAATTAGAGAATTCTTTACAAAAGGAACTTGATAATCTTACTAGATGGAGCAATGAAAACCGCATGAAAATTAACATCGACAAAACCAAATCCATGCTAATAACGACCAGATAAAAACTACAGACACTAGCCATAACTGGATCACCGCTCGAACTCCGCATGGGCAAGTTACCTATAGTTAATGTGACTGAACATAAAACACTAGGGCTTTTACAGGACTTCGCGTTGGAGCTCAAGCCAACGAACACATGCAAGCAAGCAAGCAATTGACAGCCATTTGAACTGGAGCTCTCATGTTAACGCTTTTACCAAGAAAATAGCACAAAAAGTTTACCAACTTGCTAAAATTCAGCACTTCCTGGACGAAAGCACACGAAAAATATTCTATACATGCTATATCCAATCACATCTCGATTACTGTTCCACAGTTTGGGATGGTTGCCCTAAATCTAATTTAAAACGACTATGTTCTCTACAAAACCGCGCTATTCGTCTGGTTTCTAGCATAAAGTACGTTGAAAGTAATAATTTGTACAGTCATCTAAGACTTCTACCACTACAAAAGCGCTTCCTTTTCAACAAAGCCAAATTAGTGAATAAAATTATATCTCAAAATACCCCAGAGTATCTTCTGCCGCTAATTCAATCTAATGCAATGAACAGCAAGCGCCTAAATTTGTTACATGTCTCAAAGCCTAGATTGGACCTATACAAAACATGTTTCGCCTAATCTGGTTCTCACTTAAGGAATGATCTGCCTCCAGATCTGAAAACTCCAATGAGTCCCTACACATTTAACCGAAAAATCTTTCAATACTTAATCCATATCGACTATATGCCACCATAATTCATTTACTGGTATAATTGTTCAGTATAATTGTTCATTATAATTGTTTAACTATAATTGTTCACTATATATGTGTGTGCGTGAGAGAGAGAGAGAGAGAGAGAGAGAGAGAGAGAGAGAGAGAGAGAGAGAGAGAGAGAGAGAGAAAGTGGGTGTCAGAGAGAGGGAGAGAGTGAATGCGTGTGTGCGCACGTGCATGCGTGTGTGTGGAGAGAGTGATTGAGCGAGAAATGGTGGGGGAATGTGTCAGTGCATGCATTCGTACGTGTATGTGTGAGAGTGAGTGAGGGAGTGTGTGCGTGCGTGCATGCGTTCATGTGCATGCGTTCATGTGTATGTGTGTGTGTGAGAGAATGTGATTGAGAGAGTGAGTGTGTGTGTGTGAAGGATTGTGTGTTAGAGAGTGAGACAGTGGGAGAGTTGATGTGTTAGTGTGTGTGTGTGAGCGCGCGCATGCGTGTGAGTGTGTGTATATGAAATAATACAGAGAGAGAGAGAGAGAGAGAGAGAGAGAGAGAGAGAGAGAGAGAGAGAGAGAGAGAGAGAGCTGTGCAGATGCATGTCATGTAACACGCATGTTATGTAACACGCGAATCCATATGTTTGTGTTAGTTAGTTAGTTAGTTAGTTAGTCGACAGATCATCCTCGTTGCACATCGAACCATTCAGTCCATAAGTGCTCGGATCCCCTCGTCAGCAAATCCCGCAGCGTGTAGCGGCTAACGACGCCAGTTCTGTGTTGGTTTATCAATCTTCTTTGGCTTCCTGCGCAGTGTTCTTGTTTGGCCACCCCTCTTTTAATTTGCTGCTCCTGCAGTCTGGCCATTGTTGTAGATTCACAGTCATCACTTGGTTCTCGCAAAAGTCTCACTTCTCGTAGAGCATTCAGAATGTCAGCCTGGTCCATGGCGCGTCCGCCCTCCACAGTAGCCTCACCTGAGAGCTTGTCAACCCGCTCATTTCCTTGTACTCCCGCATGCCCTGGCACGAAGATGAAACTAATCTTTGCCAGCCGAGACCGCTTCAGAGGCAGCAGCCATTCTCTTCGGATCGACCCCTCCTCTATCCTCTTGATCATGTTCATTGAGTCGCTAAGGAAACAAGCCCTAGTGAATGTCTGTGTCTCGAGCCATGTTATTGCTTTACTTACTGCCATGACTTCCATGGTCAGACTACTTGTGGTTTCAGTAAAGCAATAGAGTCCTCCTTCACAATTCTCCCTCCGGCCCGAGCTGTAAAGGCCCATGAGCTTCTCACATGTCGGACGACCGACCCATCTGTGTAGATGACCGCGTCACCGTCTAGTGAATTCTCGAAAATCAATGCTTGTACTTCAGCCTCAACATCAGCCGGATTTTCTTGTCTGCATTTTCTATCTAGTTGGATGCAAACTGAAAAGTATGTGCAGAAGTCTGTTGGCACTTGCACCCACTCCTCGCCAGGTTCTAAGTCCTCAAGTGAACACACCTGTTGAAGAATGTCTTCGGCTTGACCCATCCACGACCGTCCTCTTTTTAACCTGCTGCCCTTCACCTTCCTAATTTCACTATGCAGTGGATGTTGTGTGTTTGCGTTAATTCTGAGTAGGCGCGTGCTCTGCAAACTTGTATTCTCTCTTCAATGGTTGGAAAATCAAGAAGGTACCGCATCGCCCTGCATGCTGTATCTCTTGTACATCCAAGAATAATGCGCATAGCTTCATTCTGTATTCTTTCCATCCTTTCTATCTGCTTATGGCCGAGAGTCAGGATTGCCATTGCATACTCCAAAATAGACATGACCAGCCCCTCGTACAGAAGACATAGATGGCGCTACTCACAGTTTGCTGCCGCCATCACCTGCATCGCTGCCAAACCCCGCTTGGCCTTTGTTATCACCTGGTCTATGTGCACATTATAAGCAAGGCTTCGATCAAACCGTATCCCCAGGTAATTCATTGCCTGCGTTGTTTGTGTATTCTCATCTGTCATATTTTCAGTTAAATACCATTTGATTTTATCATGCATAATATAAACTCATGTTCATTACTGTAGTTTGAGTGAGAGAGTCAGTGAGTGTGAATGAGAGACATAATGAGTGAGCGTGAGAGTGATTGAGTGAGCGGGAGAGTGAATGAGTGAGCGGGAGAGTGAATGAGTGAGCGTGAGAGTGAATGAGTGAGCGTGAGAGTGAATGAGTGAGCGTGAGAGTGAATGAGCGGGAGAGTGAATGCGTGAGAGTGAATGAATGAGCGGAAGAGTGAATGTGTGAGCGTGAGAGTGAATGTGTGTGTGTGTGTGTGTGTGTGTGTGTGTGTGAGAGAGAGAGAGAGAGAGAGCATCACTATTTTTACGTCACATACATTTTATGTACACATTTTTCTCCATGTTTAACATTTTTATGAGACTGCTCATGACAAGTGTCAGTGTATGTGTGTGAGTAAAGTGTGGGAGTTTGTTCATACTAGTTTCAATACCAACGTGAGACATTTTGAATGTGTCTAGATGTGAGGAAGTGTAAGTGTATGTGGAGGATATGTGTGAGTGTGGGGATATGTGTGGGTGGGGGTGTGTGGGTGGGGGTATGCGTTTGGATGGGTTGGGGTGTGTGGGTTTTGGTGGGTAGTGGTATTTGTGGGTGTTGGTGGGATGTGTGGATGGATGTGTGGGGGTGAAAGTAGGGGTGTGGGAATGGGTGTGGGGGATGTGTGTATGGGTGGAGGATATGTGTATGGGACGGATGCGGGGGATGTGTGTTTATGTGGGTGGAGATGTGTGGATGGTTTGAGGAAGTATGTGTGGGAGGCGGGGTTGTGTGGGTAGGGGATTGTGTTGAGTGGATTGGGGATGCAAGGGCGGGTGGGGAAAAGTGTATGGTGTGTGGGTTTGAGATATGTGTGCGGTGTGTTGGTGGGGGATGTGTGAATGATGTGTGGGTGGAGGGTATGTTTGTGGTGGTATGGGTGGAGGATAGTGTGTGGTGTGGGTGATGTGTGTGATGGGTGCGGGGAATGTGCGTATGGGTGGGGTATATGTGTGGGTGAGTAGGGGATTGTGGTGGTTGGGGGAAGTATGTGGGGGTGTGTGGGTGGGAGATGTGTGTGTGGATGGGGAATGTGTGGGTGGGGTTGTGTGAGTGGTTTAGGGATGTGTAGGTGGGTGAGGGAGTTTTATGTGTCGGGTGGGATGTGTGAGTGGGTGGAGGATGTGTGTGGGTAGGGGTATTGTGATCGAGAGATGTTTGGTTGGGGGTGAGTGGGTGGGGGTGTGTGGGTGGAGGATGTATGCGTGAGTGAGTGTGTGTTGTTGGACGGGTAGGGAATGCGTGTGTGGGTGAGGTGTGTGGTGTGTTGGTTGGGGATATTGTCCGGGTGAGGTATGTGTGTGTGGGTGGGGATTTTTGTGGTGTGTGAGTGGGGGTATGTGGGGTGGATGGGTAAGGGTATCTGTGTGGGTGTGGGTGGCAATATTGTGTGGTATCTGGGTGGGGGATATGTGTGTGGTGTGTAAGTGGGGATGTGTTGGTGAGGGATATGTGTGTGTGTGGTGCGTGGGTTGGGAATAGTGCGTGGTAGGGGGTGTATGTGGTGTGCGACTGGGGGATTGTGTGGTGGGGGATTAGGTTAAGGCGTGGGTGGGTGGAAGTTGTATGTGTGGGTGGTGGGGTGTGTGTGAGTGGATTGGGGATGTATGGGTGGTTAGGGAGATGTGTGTGTGGGGGGGGGGGGGATGGGGGACATGTCAGTTGGTGGGTATGTGTGTGTATGGTTTGGGGATGTGTGAGTGGATGTGCGATGTGTGGGTTGGTGGGGGATTGTGTGCATGGGCGGGGAATATGTTGTCGATGGAGATGTGGCTGGGGGATGGGTGGTTTGAGGTGTGGGTTGGGAGAGGATGTGTGGGTTAGGATGTGTATGTGGATGGGCGTGGGATGTGTGGGTTGGTGAGGGAATGTTTGTGGGTGGCGAGTGTGTTTTGGTTGGGGGATCAGGTGAGGGCAGTGTGTGTGGGTGGGGGATGTGCGGGAGGGGGATGGGTCGGTTGGTTGGGTATGTATGTGTCCCTTGGTGTGCGTGTGTGGGTGGGGTGATGTATGGATAGGTGGGAGATGGGCCTCATAACATGGTAATTAGCCTTGTTTATGTTTACAACATTCATTTCACAATGTTTATTTTTCTTCCTATGTAAATGTATAATGCTCTTGATGAACAAAAGACGAGTGATTGGAAGGGCCGAATGTAAGACGGGACTGCGCGCCCAATTTGTGACCCTAATAAAGTTGATTTGAATTGATTGGTCTATACAAATGTGGACATTACACCATACGTCCTATGCACCTTAAGGTGTGTTGCTGTTGTTGCTGTCTTCCACTTATGCTGTTAGGGGTCGTGTGGAGGGGTTAACAAGTATCATTTAATCCATTTGATTTTACTAAGGCAAACACAAGAACTAGAAGTCCTTTATTACGATTGGAAGGGAAGAACTGACCTAAAGGCATGGACAGAAGCATTACAAGTGCCAGTTCAGAATAATGAAGGAAACTTGGCAAACCCAATGGCTCCCTACCTATTGGTTAGTTTACTTTACTGTCTAGAATAATTCATGAACTCATTATACATAGAAGTGTCACAGAATCAACCACTCCCGAGACTGCTGTATAACATTCACGCTGTAGATTCCGCTGTACCATTGCCTGCAGGGGATTATAATGCTATTTCCTGGAGATTAGTAATAAATCATATTTATATTTATGTATATCTATATTATAATTTAGAATCTTCTTACCAACTCTGTGTTACCAATGGCAAATCTGGACAATGACAGAAAAAGAGAATAGAAAAACTACAAAAACAGCAATCAGATTCCTGAGAAGAATACTCAATGTATCAAGAAGAGATAAGATCAGAAATGAAGAAATCAGGACTGAAAGTGGGGGTTATAGCTGTGCAATTCATATGGTTTGGCCATGCAAGAAGGTTACCAACTAACAGTCCACCACAACAAGCAATGATGTGCAGACAAGATGGAAGCGGAGGAAGAGGCCGACCACGTAAACATTGGACGCACGGAATAACAGTGTCCATGGGAATATCGATACATAAAGCCCATAAGCGGACAGTCTCCCGACGTTTATACTTCACCTCGACACCCCAAGGTACAAGAGGAACCTGATGAGATTAGCTGAGATGAGATTCTGAAACTGTGCTCACTAACTTCCAAGCCACATCCTCCTTTCTTCTCCCATTTCTGTTCATTGATATAAAAATTGTCCACAAGCCAAGATGTCACCAGTAAGGTCGTGGGTGATGTTAAAAATATAAATAGCATTCAAAGGGGGTGATGTCAGAAATATAAACAGCATACAAATGGTAGTGGTGTTAGAAATACGAGAAGCATTCACAAAATAATGCACCGCATGGTTTCTCCCAGGAGCTGTTTATTCAAACAGCATGACATTTATACGCAATATACATGGATATGTCATGTAAATATCATATTATTCAATATAATCCCTACCAAATTGTACGGTTTTATACCAGTGCGGAACAAGAGCATGCATTCCTTGCCTGTCCCAGATTTTGTTTTGATCATGTAGCCATCTCTTCGCTGTATGAATCACTCCTTCATCATCTTCAAGCATTGTCCAACGGAGTGCATCTTTAAGTGGACCAAATAGATGAAAATCAGAGGGTGTCAAATCGGAACTGTAGGGTGAATTGAACAGTAGAGTCAGTCCCACACAATTTGGTAATTGCTTCCCGTGTTTCCAGACTTGTGTGAGGGCCCGCATTGTCGTGAAGAAAAAGCAAGTCTGCTGGATTCTTGTGCTGCCGAACTATGCGAAAGCGATGATTGAGTTTTGTCCAATGTCTTAATGTAAGCTTGCGAATTGATTTTCTCTCCTCTTGGCATAACATCCACAAAAAATATCACCTTCAAATCCCCCCCCCCCACCCCCCAAAAAAAAATAAATAAAACTGTCATAATGACCTTTCCAGTTGAAGGAGCTGTCTGGATGTTCTTTCTTCGTTGTGATTGCGGGTGATGTCATTTCACTGGCTGTCTTTTTGTCTCAGGTTCAAAATGATGTACCCAGGTTTCGTTTCCTGTAACAATCGTAGCCAAAATGTTTTCTCCATCAGTATTGAAACGCTCCAACAATTCAGAAGAAATTTCTTTCCTTTGCAACTGGTGGTCATTTGTGAGACTTTTAGGAATCCAACTAGCGCAAAAGTTAGAAACTCCAAGAGTTTTATAACTGCATTTGCACTACCATTGCCGACTAACAGCCGTAAGGCGAATTGTTGAATAGTGATTTCCTATCATATTTTGGTCACGTTAAAAGACATGATACTCTTATAAAAACCATACTGGAAGGCAAGGTTGAGGGCTTGCGAGCAAGAGGTAGACAACGATACAAGTGGGAGGATAACATCAAGAGATCAGCCTGACAGAATGTACAGTCAAGGCAAGAGACAGACAGTGTTGGAGATCCATTGCAGCCAACCTTCATTGCGGAGACTGCACCTGATTGATTGATTGATTGATTGATTGATTGATCGATTTCCTATCAGTAAGAATAATGCCCTTAACATTTTTACGTTGGTTGCTGTGACAGGACGCCGACAGCGCTGCGATCAAGCAGCTCCTTATCTCCACTTCCTGATTCTTTGATTCTCTGAACCCAGCGACTGACTGTACACCTGTCGTCTAAAAATCTCCCATACACATAACATAGACGATTGTTAATGTTCACAACATTACATTACAACCTTATTGGTGATATCTGGGCTTGTGGACAATTTGTATATCAATGAACAGAAATGTCGGAAGAAAGGAAGATGTTGCTTGAAAGTTAGTGAGCACAGTTTCAGAATCTCATCTCAGCTCATCCCATCAGGTTCCCCATTTACCTTGGGGTTTCGAGGTTAAGGATATACGTCGGGAGACTGCCCGCTTATGGGCTTCATGTATCGATATTCCCATGGACACTGTTATTCCGTGCGTCCAATGTTTACGTAGTCGGCCTATTCCTCTGCTTCCATCTGGTCTGCACATCATTGCTTGCTGTGGTAGACTGTTAGTTGGTAAACTACTTGCATGGCCAAACCATTTGACTTGCTGCCTTCTAATAAAATTTAGCACAGCTATAACCTCCACTCTCAGTCCTGATTTCTTCATTTCTGATCTTATCTCTTCTTGATACATTGAGTATTCTTCTCAGGAATCTGATTGCTGTTTCTGTAGTTTTTCTATTCTCTTTTTCTGTCATTGTCCAGATTTGGCATTGGTAACACAGAGTTGGTAGGAAGATTCTAATTTATAATATAGATATACATACATATAAATATGATTTATTACTAATCTCCAGGAAATAGCATTATAATCCCCTGCAGGCGATGGTACAGCGGAATTTACAGCGTGAATGTTATACAGCAGTCTCGGGAGTGGTTGATTCTGTGACACTTCTATGTATAATGAGTTCATGAATTATTCTAGGGAGCCATTGGGTTTGCCAAGTTTCCTTCATTAGTCTGAACTGGCACTTGTAATGCTTCTGTCAATGCCTTTAGGTTAGTTCTTCCCTTCCAATCGTAATAAAGAACTTCTAGTTCTTGTGTTTGCCTTAGTAAAATCAAATGGATTAAATGATACTTGTTAACCCGTCCACACGACCCCTAACGGCATAAGTGGAAGACAGCAACAACAACAACAACACACCTTAAAACGCATGGGACGTATGGTGTAATGCCCATATTTGTATAGACCAGTAGATACATTTAGTTGGGGATTGCAAGATGTGAAGAAGCATGATCGCCTACGATAGTCAGCAAGGCACTTACTAATGATGATGACAAGCTTTCGTGTCTGAATCATCCCACCCAGTTTTTATTGCACTTATCAATTACATTACAAGAATTTCAGGAAGGTGTTTCGCCTGTAAGCTATTGCTTAAACACGATTAAAAGATCAACATGCCAGGCTTAGTTGAGTGTCCTGCGGCGACAGGCGGCACAAACTGGGAGATGTCCTAGTGTATATAAGCAGAGGTCTGCACTAACGGAGACCACCAACATCCGTCTACCAGACATCGCCAGGTCTCCGTGCAGTAACCACAACACAGCCGTGAGTATGTGTAGTCGTGAAACATATTTGTAGAGCTCTGGGGGAATGAAGTCAGTTTCCCTACTCCACATTTGCTGTTAAGCTTTTGGGTTGGGGTGGTAGCGGGTGCCAAGCTATAGTACTAAAACCAGATGTATAGTTATGTATTGTTATGTCGAACAACGTCACTGCACATTAGTCACTTCTATGAGCGCCCGTCCACCGACGCAGCACACTTCCCAAAGAATTTATGCTCACTGTTCCCGTCAGGAGTTGAAGCCAGATATATGGCTGTGGCTATGTCGTATGTGCACATTTGTTCCCTCAATAGACAACAATATTAATTGTTGGTGAACCAACGGAACAAGTAATGTAGTATGATAAAAAAAATCTATAGCTATTAATTGGCACACATGTACGTAGAGCATGAAATAGAGATTAGATGACACACTAAATAAAGTTAGTTGCATGTCCTTTACATGACATTACAGTCAACCACATGTTTTTGATTTATTATTATTTACCTTCTGAATGATTAAATTCTATTTTAATACAATCCTGAAGAAATCAGGAGCCTTAGAATGTGATCAATATAGAACAATTAGTATAATGAGCCACATCACGAAGATTTTGCTAATAATTATCATGCAAAGAGTTAGGAAGAAAATACAACTAGCAATATGAGAAGAACAATGTGGGTGTTTAGAAGGCAATGGTACTGTAAATGATGTATATATGCTGAGAACATTACTTGAACGTTATGTAGAAGTAAACAAAGACCTACATCTTTGCTTTATTGACTACACAAAGGCTTTCGATAAAGTGAGACATGTCAACATGATAGTGATGCTTGCAGATCCACAAATTGAACTGAAATACCTTAGACTTGTTAAATGCAAATATTTGAAATAACAAGCTGCCATAAGGATTGATAATGAAGTAGATCAATATCAGTCTATTAAGAGAGTTGTGAGACAGGGATGTGCAATGTCTCCAGATCTTTTTTCCCTGTACAGTGAACATATTTTCAGAAATGTTGAAGATATAAAAGGAATCATCATTGGAGGACGAAACATCAATAACATTTGATGTGCAGATCATACAGTATTGACTGCAGACAATGTGAAGGATCTATAACATTTAGTAGATGCTGTTGTTGCACACAGTGAACAACTGGGGTTAGAATTAAATTGTAAAAAGACACAGATTAAGGTCGTCACTCAATCAATCATGTGCCATGCCGGAAAGCGTGGGCGGTCATGACTCGCCATTTCACTCGATCACCAGTGTCGTGGATCAGCTCAGTGTTCCTGTCTCGTCCATGCCATGTGGCCAAGCCATCCAGGTATTTTCCTCTCGGTCTTCCTCTTGGTCTGTTCCCCTCGATCTTGCCAGTTGTCACTAAGTTCTCCAATCCATTTCTTCTCATAACATGTCCAAAAATTTTTGACTGTCTACGTCTAATTTCTCTAATCAGTTTACGATGTTCATTTGTCTCCTGTAGTACTTGGTCATTGGTTTTTCTGTCTGTCCATGGTATTCTTTGCATTTTCCTCAGAAACCACATTTCTGCAGCCATCAGATGCTTTTCAGCTTGACTGCTCATTGTCCAAGTTTCACATCCATACAAAAGAACAGGCTCTATGTATCCCCTCAACACTCTTTTTCTCGTTTCAATTGACATCTTCTTATTGGTCAGAATGTTCTTCATCTTGCTAAAGGCTACTTTCGCCATGGCGATTCTTGTTCTAATCTCTTCAAGGCATCTCCCATCAGATGTTATAACTGTTCCAAGATAATTGTACCGATTCACTTGTTGAAGAATATTTCCATTTACTTGTATATTACATTGTGGCACTTCTTCCTTCCTACTGACGACCATAACCTGAGTCTTTTTACAATTTAATTCTAACCCCAGTTGCTCACTGTGTACAACAACCGCATCTACTAATTGTTGCAGGTCCTGCGCATTGTCTGCAATTAATACTGTATCATCTGCATATCTAATGTTATTGATGTTTCGTCCTCCAATGCTGATTCCATTTATATCCTCTACATTTCTGAAAATATTTTCACTGTACAGGGAAAAAAGATCTGGAGACATCACACATCCCTGCCTAACACCTCTCTTAATTGGCTGATACTGTCCCACTTCATTATCAATCCTTATTGCAGCTTGTTGTTTCCAATATATGTTTTTTATAAGTCTAAGGTCTTTCCCATCAATTTGTAGATCTGCAAGCATATCCACCATGCTGACATGTCTAACGCTATCAAAAGCCTTTGTATAGTCAATAAAGCAAAGATGTATATCCTTGTTTACTTCTATAGCACGTTCAATAACTGTTCGCAGCATATACACAGCATTTACTGTACCCTTTCCTTCTACAAACCCGCATTGTTCTTCCCCTATTTCAGGTTGTATCTTCTTCCTCATTGTTTGCATGATAATTCTTAGCAAAATCTTTGTGATGTGACTCATTATACTAATTGTTCTATGTTGATCACATTCCAAGGTTCCTGATTTCTTTGGGATTGCAATAAATATAGAGTTACATAATTCAGGAGGTATATCTCCAGTATCATATAATGTGTTCAGCAGTCTGGTGACTTGATCTAGTCCAAATTCTTCTAAAGCTTTAATCATTTCTGTTGTGATGTTATCTGCACCGGGGGCCTTGCCAGCTTTCATATGCTTAGAACATTTCGAACCTCCATCTCCAAAATTGGCGGTCCTTCATTATTAAATCTAATATCATACTGTTCGTCTCTGTTATCATCATAAAGGTGTTTCACATAATCAGTCCATACCTGTAGAATCTT
Source organism: Cepaea nemoralis (assembly GCA_014155875.1). NCBI lineage: Eukaryota > Metazoa > Mollusca > Gastropoda > Stylommatophora > Helicidae > Cepaea > Cepaea nemoralis. The sequence goes on along the minus strand of JACEFZ010017903.1, from coordinate 59,407 downwards.
GTCTTTTTCTATTATGATTTTGCCATCTTCAGTTTTTAGTCACCCGGTTGATGTACTTGTTCTTTTATTAGTAAGTTCCTGAATTCTTTTGTGCACTAATTTGGTATTTTGACTGTTGTGTTGGCTTTCAATTTCTAAGCACTTTTCCTCAAGCCATGCTTCTTTTGCCTCCTTACATAATGTTCTGACTTGTCTGTGAATTTCTTCATATTTGACAGAATTATTTTTGCTGAGGCTTCTTGTTTCCATGAGGTGTAACATTTCCTCAGTCATCCATTTCTTACGACCCACTTTCTTTAATTTTGGAATAGTTGTTTCTGCAGCCACATTGATTGAATTCTTCAACGTTTCCCTTTGATCATCCACATCCTGGAATAGGATCTCTAGATCAGACAAAATTTCAAATCTGTTCTGTACTTCTATGTTGAATTTGTTTTGTATTTCCTTGTCATTACTCAATGTACACAAATCATATTTAGTGTTTCCTGTTATATACTTGACTTTCTTCAACTTTATCCTCAATGTTCCTGTGAGTAATCTGTGGTTACTATAACAATCAGCACTGGGAACTGTTTTTGCTATTGTTAATGCGTTTCTAAATCTTCTGCTAATCAGAATGTAGTCAATCTGGTTTCTAATCCTGGTATCAGGACTCCTCCATGTCCATAATCTTGTAGGGAGTTGTTTGAACCAGGTGTTTCCTACAATCATTTCCTGTTCTTTTGCCCACTCTACGAGTCTGTATCCTCTTTCATTTCTCTCTCCTAAACCATAGTTTCCTACTGTGTATCTATCTCCTTGATTTCCTACTTTTGCATATTATGATGTTTATTTCTGAATTTTTACATTTCTTTAAGGCAGACTCTATGTCATTATAAAATTCTTCTACACTATCTTCACTGGATTCTCCTGTTGGGGCATATACTTGAATAATATTTATGCTAAAAGGTCTGCCACTTAATTTAACTAGTAGAACTCTGTCCGACACGGCCCAATATCCTTGAATAGATTTTGATGTTTTCCGGTCCAGAATAATTGCCACTCCCCTATGACGATCTTCACCTCCAGAATAAATAATCTTGAAATCTTCTTCTATCTTGATGCCTGCTCCTGTCCATCTCGTTTCGCACATACCTAAAATATTAATTTTTTAGGAAGAACGAAATACCATACTTAATATACAAGTAAATAGGGATATTCTTAAGCACGTGAATCGATACAATGTTGTATGCATTGGCAGCTGGGTATGGATTTCATTCCTACTCAGGTCAGTAGAAATTGAACGTTGACTTCTGATTCAGTCAGCAAAAATGGCAAACTGCTTAACGTAAGTTGTCTCATAGATCAAGCTGGGATTGGGGCTGATATATATGACAGTCACTATAGGAAAACGATCATTAGCTGTTGTTGTATATATATGACAGTGACTATACGACAGCTTTATACAGTCTGAATAACGATGATTAACTGTTGTAGTATATATATGACAGTGACTGTACGACAGTACTATACAGTTTGGATAACGATGATTAACTGTTGAGTATATATATATATATATATATATATATATATATATATATATATATATATATATATATATATATATATATATATATATATATATGACAGTGATGACACCACAGCTCTAAACAGCTTCAATAACGATTACTAACAATTATAGTATATATATGACAGTGACTGTACGACAGTACTATACAGTTTGGATAACGATCATTAACTGTTGTAGTATATATATGACAGTGATTACACCACAGCTCTATACAGCTTGAATAATGATGACTAAGTTTATTTAGTAATTATTCTTCTCCGACCTTTTATCCCAGTTCGGGGCTTAGGCCCTCAACCAACTTACATCCAGCTCCCACCCTCTATCCCTAGCTGTCTCATGCAGCTCTGCCCAGGTCGATCTCGTATTAGTTCATTTCTGTTTCTATTTTTTTTTTATGTGTGAGTTATTATGTCTTCCTCTATTTCTTTTAACATGTGAGTTATAGGGTAAGACTTTTCTAGTTATATAAGTTAGAACTTGGTGACAACTGGTAACATCGAAGGGAAGACCTAGAAGCAAGTACCTGGATGGCTTGGCCTTGTGGTATGATGAGACAGAAACACGGAGCTGATCCACGACTCTGGTGATCGAGTGAAATGGCAGAACATGACCGCCCACGCTTACTGACATGGCACATGATGGATGGATGGAGTTATACCATTCTCGGATGTTCTCAATCTATGACCTATCCAGCGCCAGCTTCTTTTCTTTACTTCTCACTTCACTGGTATATGTCCAGATCCCTCCACATTGAATGTATGTAGTCTATACGTGATTGTTTTCTTTTGCTCTCCATGTTTCTGGTCCATACAACAGTTGCAATAATTGCTGAGATCGTTCTCTCCGTCCACAGATCATGTACAAGAACATCCTTGTAGTCGCTTTTATTGCTGTCATTGCAATTGCCGCGCAAGTTCAAGGTTCCTATTATGGTGGTGGCTTCGGCAGTATTCTCGGTGGATTTGGAGGTGCCGGACTCGGTGGGTTCGGAGGTTATGGTGGCTTCGGAGGTTATGGTGGGTTCGGAGGTTATGGTGGATTCGGAGGTTACGGATTCGGCCGTGGAATAGGTGCAGTTGGTATCCTCCCTGTAGCAGCAATTGGAGGCGTTGGACTTGGCGGACCTATTGGCTTTGGCGGTGGATTTGGTAAGGGATACGGCTATGGATATGGAAAATACGGTAAGTTTCCATTGTCAGTCTTTGAAAGGAATTTGTATAAAATGAGGCGGCGCCGCGGTTGCATAATTATTAGTTTCTATACTTTTACAAAGAACTGGTCCGGGTTCAATTTCTAGCAAAGATAGGATGTGTTTTGTTGACCCTTTCTGCTCTGGGCATAACATGGACACTGGAACATTTTCATAAATGTTTTGAAAGAAAAGACGAAGTGGAAGAGAGTGGATGAGCCTTTCCCTGTGTGGAATAACCTAGTATATATGAAAACCCATCATTTCACATTTCAGCTGCGGCACCTGCCTTGTGACTACATTTACTTTAAAAAAATGTGATGTGACTAGGTAATGTTATGCATGCTTACATTATCGTTGGTTATTAAACTTAGTGCGTACTTGTGGGGCAAAGCTATAGTATATATACAGCTAGTCGTCGACTTACGACAGACCGGTCGTAATACGAATTGGTCGTAAGTTGAGTATGCTATGTGTACAGTAATGTGAAGTGATGTTATAAAAATATTTAAGTTAAATTATATCATACATTTCTTTTATTATTGTTATAAATCATAATTTTCGATGTTCATTTTGTGCCATTTGTATCATCTCTACACAATTTTGTTTCTTATTTTTACATCGTCAGGTTTAAGAAAAACACTGCATTAACTGTACATGTACAACTGGTTTAATATTTGCAAAACATACAAAATACAGGTGTGGAAAATACTATAGTAAACATTATTATTACATGGTCTACCATCTCTAGTTCGGCGTCGTCAATGAAGATTGATGGTACCCCATGTGCACCTTGTGACATAATCTGTGTCTTCTTTTTTGCTAATTGTTAAACCAAATTCTGAACAAGCATTGGAGAATGCAGATAGTAGACATTGTAATTCTTCCTCAGAGTGGGTCGTAACTGCAGCATCATCTGCAAAAATAAGGTTATCCATCTAAGTCTACGAAGACTGAGCATGGAATAAACCGTCACACAACCTGATCTTTGCAGACAACGCCGTTCGACTGATAATTGAGGCAGAAATAAATCTTTAAATATTGAGCACAACCCACTACTGGCAACGCTGATCGCACTCTGGTATGAACTTAAGGCCTATCCACGTCAATGTGGAAGCACTAGACTCGAGATAATAATATTTCTAGTGATTGTGGTCGTAAAGTCGAATGGTCGTAAGTTGCATAGGTAAGTCGACGACTAGTAGTGTGTATATATATATATATATATATATATATATATATATATATATATATATATATATATATATATATATATATATATATATATATATATATATATATATATATATATATATATATATATATATATATATATAGTTTTGTTGAATCGAGTTCCAATCGACAACAATCACCCTCATATTAATAACCTATGTGTGGCAGACTCGGTCACAGGATTATTAATTTGTGCCAGGGATGGACCCTAATAAAACTTTCTTCTGAGGGTGAACGGACTAGGGATAATAGGTGTATCCAAAATCGAATTTTCGTATCAACACGTGCGCCTGACTTAACTTTCTGCAGAAAGGGCGGGGGGGGGGGGGGTAAATTTAAACATTGGCCACCAGCAGAGGCAGTCATATGATTGACAATGGGGCGGTGAACCTTACGGGGCAGCTCTGGCCCCTGAGGAATCTTGTGCCCTAAAAATGATGTAAAACAAAACCAAAAATGAGTATGGAACTGATAAACCCTCTGCATAAGCCATACCTGGTAGACCAGTCCGTTACCAGAGTTTCACACGCATACAGGAATATTTGCAATGTGTTATTTATACTCTTCTGTTTAACAAGTTTGAATTGTATTCATGGTTTATCTGCATTATTGCTAATGCATTACATTTATGTATCCACATTATTACTGCTATTGCTACTGCTGCAACATCAACCACTTCTACTACCACTACTACAACAAATGCAACAACAAAGGATACTACTACTACTACTACTACTACTACTACTACTACTACTACTACTACTACTACTACTACTACTAGTACTACTACTACTACTACTACTACTACCACTACTACTACTACTACTACTACTACTACTCCTACTACAACTACTACTACCAACATTGCTTTTACTACGATTACTACTGTTACTACTACTACTACTACTACTACTACTACTACTACTACTACTACTACTACTACTACTACTACTACTACTACAATACTACAAAAACTACTAATACTACTTCTACTACCACTACTACTACTATTACAATTCATATTAATATGTATAATTTGATAGTAATTGTTTCTCTGAGTTAAAATTCTAGTGATTACACTGTACACGACAATTTCATGACCGTTTACAACAATAGTTGCACTTATAAACAAGATAATCCACTAATGTATCTATGGCGTTCTGAACTAGACCAGACAATTGATACATCTTTCCTGCACTAGAATATCCGCAGCATGAAAGGATGCTATCAACTTGTGACTATGGTACAATCTTTATGGAACACACGACATTGGAATTCTCTCATTCTCTGTCTGTCTCTCTGGCTGTCTCTCTGTCTCTGTCTGTCTGTCTGTCTGTCTGTCTGTCTCTCTCTCTCTCTCTCTCTCTCTCTCTCTCTCTCTCTTTCTCTCCCTCTCTCTTTCTCTCTCTCTGTCTGTGTCTGTATATCTGCTTCTCTCTCTACCCTGTTTCTCTCACTCTCTGGCTGTCTCTCTCCGTGTCTGTCTTTATATCACTGTCTACCTGTGTGTGTGTCTCTCTCTATCTCTCTGTGTCTCATTCTCGTTGTCCCTATCTCTGTTTGTGTCTCTGTTTGTCTGTCTCTCCGTCTCTCTGTGTGTTCCTCTCCTTCTCACTCTCTCTCTCTCTCACTCTCTCTATTTGTGTGTGTTGAAATCAAACACTTCTTTTAATAACATACTCGTAGTTAGAGGCTCGTTTCCTTAAAAAGACAATGGTCAGGGTTCAATCCCCAACAGAGGTAGGAATCTGTGATCTGAACTCATGATCTGGGAACCGGATGATTTTGAGAATTATTTGAGAACTGTCTAGGAAGGAAAGGCGGCGAACAAGAGAACGGAAACCACATCTCATTATTCCCTAAACTAGAATATGGGAACATATAACATTCACACCCATATTTTACTACCTGAAATTAGACTACATCTATAGGCGGTTGCGTGGTAAAGGAGGATGCGTTGACGCTGAGATTGCTTGATCATAAGAAGGGCTGGAATCTATGGGACTGAGGTTGGTGTACATAAGCATGGCTGGCATCTATGGGACTGAGGTTGATGTACATAAGTAGGGCTGGCATCTATGGGTCTGAGGTTGGTGTACATAAGCATGGCTGGCATCTATGGGTCTGAGGTTGGTGTACATAAGCATGGCTGGCATCTATGGGTCTGAGGTTGGTGTACATAAGCATGGCTGGCATCTATGGGTCTGAGGTTGGTGTATATAAGTAGGGCTGGCATCTATGGGTCTGAGGTTGGTGTACATAAGCAGGACTGGCATCTATGGAACTGAGGTTGGTGTACAGACTAACCTCCTGCCCTCTTGTGTGGCATAGCTCTGCTTAACAATGATATAAAGCGTGTTGTGGTTAGTCCTAATGGTCTGACCTGGTCAATATTTGTTTTCGTACATGCTTTATTAGTTAATTTCTTTATATAATGATTACATGTCTCTCTCTATTTGCAGGCTACTAGAGAGCGTCGTCATAGTTCCCACTTCAAGAATGCTGGTGTATTACTGATTGGTGTTTTCCTTTGAATATAAGACACTTAATAAACTGTATACATTTTGTTTGTATTGGATATGTCCGGGGGAGGTAATGGGGGGGGGGGGGGGGGGGTGATACCCTGGGAAATAACTCCGTTTATACTTAAAGTCATTATGATTTATGCGGGGATGTCGATCTTGATAACATAATATAACATAACATAACATTACACGACACAACATAACATTACATTACTAAACGAACTTGCAATACCTCAAAATGTCGAGAAGAAAATGTGTGAAACCGCCGATATCTGGCCATGACCAGTCGGGTATTGACATCAAAACTCACTAGGCGTAAGTGTCAGTTACACTTGGCCAACAAATGAAGGTTCGGAGACACTGCGACATTGGCTCAGAAACAGCGACAAAGTGAGAAACGCAATTGTGAATGCTTCTTATTCTTCTCTTTCTCCATTTGCCTCAGTTCATTCATTCATCATGTGACATGCCGATAAGCGTGGACGGTCATGTTTTGCCATTTCACTCTATCACAAGAGTCGTGGATCAGCTCCGTATTTCTGTCTCGACCATTCCAAGTGGCTAAGCCATCCAGGTATTTAATTCGTGTTCTTCCCCTTGGTATATCCCCTTCGATCTTGCCAGTTGTCACAAAGTTCTCCAATTCATTTCTTCTCATAACATGCCCAAATCATTGTGACTGTCTACGTCTAATGTCTCTAATCAGTTTACGATCTTCATTTGTTTCTTGAAGAACTTGTTCATTGGTCTTTCTGGCTGTCCATGGTATTCTTTGCATTTTCCTCAGAAACCAAATTTCTACTGCCATCAGATGTTTTTCAGTCTGACTGCTCATTGTCCAAGCTTCACATCCATATAAGAGTACAGGTTCTATGTAGCATCTCAACACTCTTTTTCTCGTTTCAATTGACATCTTTTTATTGGTCAGTATGATTTTCATCATGCTAAAGGCTATTTTTGCCATGGCGATTCTTATTCTAATCTCTTCAAGGCATATCCCATCAGATGTTATGACTGTTCCGAGATAATTGTACCTCTTCACTTGTTGAAGAATATTCCCATTTACTTGTATATTACATTGTGGTATTTCGTTCTTCCTAGTGACGACCATAATCTGTGTCTTTTCACAATTTAAATTCAACCCTAGTTGTTCACTGTGTGTAACAACCGCATCTACTAAATTTTACAGGTCCTGTTCATTGTCTGCAATCAAGATTGTATCATCTGCATATCTAATGTTATTGATGCATCGACACCCAATGTTGATTCCTTCCATATCTTCAATATTTCTGAAAATACTTTCACTGTACAGGGAAAACAGATCTGGAGACATTACACATCCCTGTCTCACACATCTCTTAATAGGCTGATATTGGCTTACTTCATTATCAACTCTTATGGCAGCTTGTTGTTTCCAATATATGTTTTTTATAAGTCTAAGGTCTTTTCCATCAATCTGTAGATCCTAAAGCATCCTTATCATGTTGACATGTCTCACTTTATCGAAAGCCTTTGTGTAGTCAATAAAGCAAAGGTGTAGATCTTTGTTTACTTCTATAGAACGTTCGATTAAGGTTCTCAGTATATACACAGCATTTACTGTACCCTTGCCTTCTACAAACCCACATTGTTCTCCTATTTCAGGTTGTATTTTCCTCCTAACTCTTTGCATGATAACTCTTAGCAAAATCTTCGTGATGTGACTCATTATACTAATTGTTCGATGTTGATCACATTCAAGGCTCCGGATTTCTTTGGGATTGCAATAAATACAGAATTACATAACTCCTGGGGTATATTTCCAGTATCATATATTGTACTAAGCAGACTGGTAACTTTATCTATTCCATATTCTTCTAAAGCATTAATCATTTCTGTTGTGACGCTGTCTGAATCGGGGGTCTTGCCAGATGTCATATGGTTAAGAGCATTCTGAACCTCCATCTTCTAAATTGCTGGTCCTTCATTATTATTTTGAACATCATGCTGTTCGTCTCTATTATCGTCATAAAGGTTTTTCACGTAATCTGACCATACATGTAAGATCTGATCTTTTTCTATTATGACTCTTCCATCTTTTGTATTTAGGCAGCCTGCTGATGTACTTGTTCTTTCATTAGTACGCTCCTGAATTCTTTTGTGCATTAGTTTCGAATTGTTACTGTTGTGTTGTTCTTCAATTTCACTGCAATTTTCCTCAAGCCATGTTACTTGTGCCTCTTTACATAAGGTTCTGACTTTTCTGTGAATTTCTTCATATTTGGCAGGATTATTTTTGTTCTGACTTCTTGTTTCCATTAGTTGTAAAATTTATTCAGTCATCCATGTCTTACGGCCCACTTTCTTTACTTTTGGAATAGTTTTTTCTGCTGCACAACTAATTGAATTCTTCAGCATTTCCCTTTGATCATCTACATCTTGAAATAGGATCTCTAGATCAGACCGCCTCTTTTACGCCGCTCTCTTATAAAAGTATGTTTAAGTACTGTTATGTATTTCTGTGAATTCTCTGTGGAGCAAATGGTTTGTTATCGACATGTCAAGTTAGTTAGTTAGTTAGTCGACAGATCATCCTCATTGCTCATCGAACCATTCAGTCTATAAGTGCTCGGATCCCCTCCTCAGCAAATCCCGCAGCGTGTTAGCGGCTAACGACACCAGTTCTGTGTTGGTTTATCAGTCTTCTTTGGCTTCCTGCGTAGTATTCTTGTTTTGCCAGCCCTCTTTTAATTTGCTGTTCTCGCAGTCTGGCCATGGTTGTAGATTCACAGTCATCACTTGGTTCTCGCAGAGCATACAGAATGTCAGCCTGGTCCATGGCGCGTCCGCCCTCCAAAGTACCGTTATCTGCGAGCTTGTCAGCCCGCTCATTCCCTTGTACTCCCGCATGCCCTGGCACGAAAATGAAACTAATCTTTGCCAGCCGAGACCGCTCCAGAGACAGTAACCATTCTCTTCGGATCACCTCCCCCCCCCCCCCCACTTCTCTATCCTCTTGAGCATGTTCATTGAGTCGCTAAGGAAACATGCTCTAGTAAATGTCTGTGTCTGGAGTCATGTTATTGCTTTACTTACTGCCATGACTTCCATAGTCAGGCTACTTGTGGTCTCAGCAGAAACACCAGAGTCCCCCTTCACAGTTCTCCCTCCGAAATGAAGCCGTAATGGCCCATGAGCTTCTCACATGTCGGACGACCGACCCATCTTTGTAAATGACAGCATCACCGTCTAACAAATTCTCGAAAATCAACGCTTGTACTTCCACCTCCACAGCTGCCGCGGTTTCTTGTCTGCATTTTCTGTCTAGTTGGATGCAAACTGAAAAGAATGTGCAGAGAGTCTGTTGGCAATTGTACCCACTCCTCGCCAGGTTCTAAGTCCTCAAGTGAACACACCTGTTGAAGAATTTCTTCGGCTTGACACATCCTTGACCGTCCTCATTATAATCTGCTGCCTTCTCCTTCATAATTTCACTATGCAGTGGATGTTGTGTGTTTGCATTAACTCGCAGGTAGGCACGAGCTCTGCAGATTTGTATTCTGTCTTCAATGGTTGGAAAATCAAGAAGGTAGCGCATCGCTCAGCATGCTGAGTCTCTTGTACATCCAAGAATAATGCGCATAGCTTCATTCTGTATCCTTTCCATCCTTTCTATCTGCTTACGGCTGAGAGTCAGGATTGCCATAGCATACTCAAAAACAGACATGACCACCCCTTCGTATAGAAGACATAGATGGCGCTGCTCACGGTTTGCTGCCGCCATCACCCGCATCGCAGCCAACCCCAGCTTGGCCTTTGTTATCACCTGGTCTATGTGCTCATTATAAGCAAGGCTTCGATCAAACCGTATTCCCAGGTAATTCATTGCCTGCATTCTTTCCACCATCTCTGAACACAGATTTACAGATTTACAGTTGGTGTTGGAGTGTTGACAATATGATTATTCAACGAAAACCAATTCACTGTTGCCTTTGTTGGGTTGACCATTGCCCCAGCCTCAACACACCAAGTACTTATGCGATTGAGTTCGGTTTGCAGTTCCACAGCAACCTGATCTCTATCCTTACTCTGGCGATACACTAAAACATCGTTTGCATATGACAATGTTCTACCAGGTCCAGTGATCTGCTGACAGGTGATTCTCACGGTGTAGGCGTTGAACAGTACCGGAGATAATGGTGCTCCCTGTGGTAGGCCAGGATATATTGTTGTTGGTTTCGACGTCCAACTGCCACATCTAAAATCTGCTTTCCTTTGGAAGAGGACTGCAGCGATCCAACTAAGGAGGAATGGACTTATTTTGTGTTCAAGAAGCTGAAGCATTAAAAATTCCAATGGTACTCTGTTGTACGCGTCCTCAAGATCAATCGCTGCAGCAAAGGTGTCAATGCCTGAGTGGAAACCTTCATAGACATCATGGGCAAAAACTGCTGCATTGGTCCAGATTCCCTTTTTGGACGTTACCCACCCAGGGTAGGTGGGAAAACACCTTGCCTCTCTAGTCGGCTTGATATTTTCCTGGCAATTAACTTCTCCAGCAGCTTGCCTATTGTATTCTGCATGGTTATAACTCGATATCCCTGAATTGTTGTGTGGTCTTTGCCAGGCTTCGTGCCAAGAGCCGGCACTCACTCACTCAATGTCCGACATCTTGGTTTTTCGTCTAGGGTTTAGAAGATTTAGCAGAAATATCTCTGTGGGCTCGTATAACTAATGTACCAGACTTTCGTGCACACAACACAAGTTCAACTCGTCCTTAGAGTACAAGATCACTTTATTCTAGCACATTTATCATCGTGGTTGCCATCATGCACCGCCAGCTTCCTGCCTTTCAGCGTTCTGTACATGACCAACACACCTACTGTCTTTTAATAAATAATACATGATACAACTAATCGTCATTGCTTCCTTTTGTTGCTGCACACTATCGACTTTATGGCTACACTTCACTGCTAAACGATAATATCAGTTATATTTACTTACGCACATCACACTGGTGGCGAACGTGTAACGGCGTGTCTCTCGCTCCGCCATTCTTGTCAGCTTGTTCACAACACGGGGTCAGCTTTCTCACCACAACTGGTCGATACTGACTGGCCCATCGTTGGTCGTTAACTTCAGTGTACGGTTTCTTCATTCACCGCTTTCTTAACCAAGAACACTCTTTCACAGTTGACTGTATCTTGAATAACTACAACCATCGCAAAACGCTTTCAAACGCAGAACTTTCCCAAAATCAACCTTCTTGTCGCACGTTCCAGCTCGGTCTGTCCGAGCGCACCGTTTTCCTGCTTTGACCTGGGCGCGTCATGTGACCACATAACTCCGCCCCTTTCGGGCCCCGGTGTGTCGGGTTGGGTTTTCAACTCGTGTCTTAGTGACATCAGTTTAACTTGCTCCATTTCTCTTATCCGTCTCATGGCACTTCGGTCACTTCGGACATGCCGAGTGTAGCGTCTCAGTAAAGTAGACTGTGAAAAATCATCTCAGTGTCGTGTTGTACCAGTTTGGGTTCAGTAGTTACCACCTATAGACTGTATCAGATGGAAAAGCTCAATGGTCATCAGAAGTAGAAGTTGAGATGTCTACCAGATACAGAACACGCATCTCCAGATATGTCAATGAAGCGCCACTGAAACGTTACAGTAGTGGCACGATTGTCGTCCAGTTATCTTAGCGCACACGGCCTATGAAATCTATGTGCTGCTCAACCAGACCGTGTGTAAACTAACAGGTGTTTCCTGCCATCAGTTATTAAAGTAAAGAATGCCACGGAAGTGGTGATAAGAGAGCCGAGCAAACCAGATCAACTCTCTGGCTTAAGAGTGCTATCTTCATTCCAAAAGAATAAAAAGGGCAACCAGAAATTATGCATCAGCTATATAAGTTTACACTAAGTAGTAGTAGTAGTTTTTCATCAAACAGCGGTTAGAATTTATGTTTGACATCAAGGAAGGACTTCGTCACGGCTGTGTGCTGACCCCCTGTTTGTTTAACCTGTACGCCGAAAATATCATGAGAAATGTCAGAGATGATATAACCAGGGAGCAATATCATGCCCTACATATCGGTGGTCATCAAACGCCAAAGCTTTCTTATGCTGATGATACAGTATTGCCCTCAACATCATAGAATGATTTAGAAAACGTAATAACCACAACCCAAAACGAATACTGAAAATCACAACGTATATCTTAACATAGCAAAAACAAAGATAATGCATACCGATAAAACTACTATCGAGAAAGATATATGTTAATGAGGAAAAATTGGAGAGGGTCGAAAATTTCGAATATCTTGAGTCATTGATTACCAACAATGGTGACACAATGAAAGAAATTGAAAGACGAGTATCTATTGCTCTTCAAAGACAAAAACAACTTAATAAATTGTGGTGTGGGATAATCATTAGGTGAATAGCCGGCTAGCGTTGGCGATCATACCTCTCCACAAATTACTACACTTTTTGTAGAGCCATCAGATTAAATCACTAGATTTCGTGTAGTCATCGGCCAGGTTGACGTCTTAGCTGGTGTAGAGCCGTCAGATTAGATCACTAGTCTTCGTAGAGACGTCGGTCAAGTTGACGTCTTAGCTGGTATAGAGACATCAGATTAAATCACTAGACTTCGTGTAGACGTCGGCCACGCTGACGTTTTAGCTGGTGTAGAGACATACGATTAAATCACTAGACTTCGTGTAGACTTTGGCCACGTTGATGTCTTAGGTGGTGTAGAGCCGTCAGATTAAATCACTAGACTTCGTGTAGACGTTGGTCACTACAGAGGTCCATACTCGACTGTTACAGCTCCCACAACCATATCTGTGTCTGAATTCATCTGTGTTCGCTTTGAACTCAAGCGTAGTCCGTAGACGTGCTACTTCTTCTGTTGCACCGAACGGATTTTTGCGAGTGGATTGTCTGTTTCCTATTAAAGACGTCCCTCGCCATCAGACGATCCTGCTCTAAGTTCTGAGGGGTTAACATCTTAGTTTTCCCCTCTTTCTTTTCTCCGTCATTACTGTACTCCCCTGTCCTTGTTTGTTTGATTGGTTGTACTCTGGGTTTAGATTCAATGTCACTTGGCGCGGCCTTGTCGTATTGAGATCTTAATTTCTGCGTTCAGATCTAGTTTGACAGGCTCACAACCTTTCTCCGGGGTTTCACAGCACATCTGCTGCTTCCAAATCGTCTGTTTTACACAGGGTAAAATAATGCAGCTTTGCATTCAGAATTTAAAATAAAAATATGGAAATACAAGAAACCATTCATTCATTCATTCATTCATTCATTCATTCATTCAGTAGCATGTCCTTTACTAAACCTCGTTCCTATAACAACCTTCCTGAAAACTTCTCGATCATGAGCAAGTTGCCCCGAATTCGATACACCCATCTGGAGATCATCAGCCACATCCTGCACACATCTTCTCTTTGCCTTCCTCTTCCTTAGGGGAATTTATAACATCAGATGGAAGATGTACAACAGAGACTAAGAGCAGAATAGGGCAGGCAAAAGCCGCATTTCAGAAAATGAAGAGTATCTTATGCAATAAGTCACTATCACTGAATGTAAGAAAGAGAGTGATGAAATGATATGTAGAACCAGTTTTGCTGTATGGCAGTGAATCTTGGAATGTAAATGAACAAATTAAGAAGAAATTAGAAGCAACAGAGATGTGGTTCCTGAGACGAATGTTGCGAATTCCTTGGACTGCCAGAGTAACTAACGACGACTGCCTGAAACAGGCTAACGAAACTAGAACATTATATACAACAATAAGACAGAGACAAACAGCTTTTCTCGGTCACGTGATGAGAAGAGAGGCATTGGAGAACATCGTAACAACTGGAAAGATCGAGGGGAAGAGAGGCAGAGGTAGACCAAGAGAAGTGATACTGGATGGATTGAGACGGTGGCATGGAGGAATATCAGCAGCAGAGTTGATCCAGAAAACCAAAGACCGAGATCTATGGAGAGCCATGAACGCCTACGCCAGCCGGCACGGCACTTGATGATGATGAGTCATATAAGCTATCGTTCCCGACTATTGTCTGTCTGTCTGTCTCTGTCCAACCCGGCCCGAAATCGCCCAGGCCCTGGTGGGGAGCATCTCATTTAATTCGTATAAGTAGTCATATAAGCTCCCGTTCCCGTTCCCGACTATCTGTCTGTCTCACTGTCTGTCTATCTTTCTGTCTGTCTGTCTGACCTGGACGGCTTCACCAAGTCCCTTTTGGGGAGCATCTCATTTAATTCATATAAGTAGTCATATAAGCTCCCGTTCCCGACTATTTGTCTGTCTGTCTATCTGTCTGTCTGTCTGACCCGGCCCGGCTTCGCCCTGCTCCTGGTGGGTAGCATCTCATTTAATTCATATAAGTAGTCATATAAGCTCCCGGTCCCGTTTCCGACTGTCTGTCTGTCTGTCTGACCTGGCCCGGCTTCACCCAGTCCCTGGTGGGGAGCATCTAATTTAATTCATATAAGTAGTCAATATAAGCTCCCGTTCCTGACTGTCTGTCTGTATGTCTGTCTGTTTGTCTGTCTGTCTATCTGTCTGTCTGTCCGAACTGGCCCGATTTCGCCAAGGCCCTGGTGGAGAGCATCTCATTTAATTCGTATAAAAATCATATAAGCTTCCGTTCCCGACTATCTGTCTGTCTGTCTGTCTGACCAGGCTTCGCCAAGCTCCTGGTGGGGAGCATCTAATTTAATTCATATAAGTAGTCATATAAGCTACCGTTCCCGTTCCCGACTATCTGTCTGCCTGTCTGTCTGTCTGTCTGTCTATCTGTCTGTCTGTCTGTCTGACCTGGACGGCTTCACCAAGTCCGTTTTGGAGATCATCTCATTTAATTCATATAAGTAGTCATATAAGCTCCCGTTCCCGACTATCTGTCTGTCTGTCTATCTGTCTGTCTGTCTGACACAACTCGGCTTCGCCCAGCTCCTGGTGGGTAGCATCTCATTTAATTCATATAGGTAGTCATATAAGCTCCCGTTCCCGTTTCCGACAATCTGTCTGTCTGTCTGTCTGTCCGACCCGGCCCGGCTTCACCCAGTCCCTGGTGGGGAGCATCTAATTTAATTCATATAAGTAGTCATATAATCTCCCGTTCCCGACTATCTGTCTGTCTGTCTGTCTGTCTGTTTGTCTGTCTGTCTGCCTGTCTGTCTGTCTGTCTGTCTGTCTGTCTGTCCGACCCGGCCCGACTTCGCCCAGGCCCTGGTGGGGAGCATCTCATTTAATTCGTATAAGTAGTCATATAAGCTTCCGTTCCCGTCTATCTGTCTGTCTGTCTGTCTGTCTGTCTGTCTGTCTGTCTGTCTGTCTGTCTGACACGGCTTCGCCAAGCCCCTGGTGGCGAGCATCTAATTTAATTCATATAAGTAGTCATATAAGCTACCGTTCCTGTTTCCGACTATCTATCTATCTATCTATCTATCTATCTATCTATCTATCTATCTATCTATCTATCTATCTATCTATCTATCTATATATCTATCTATCTATCTATTTATCTATCTATCTATCTATCTATCTATCTATCTATCTGTCTGTCTGTCTGTCTGTCTGTCTGTCTGTCTGTCTGCCTCCCTGCCTGCCTACCTACCTATCTATCTATCTATTTATCTATCTATCTATCTATCTATCTATCTATGTTCGGCCCGTTCCTGTTAAAAATATAGATAGAATAGAAGAATAGATAGATTGATAGCAGAAAATATGATTGGAAGAGATCTATCTAAAGTAAACTTACCAAGATATTACGAACAGCCAATAAATGGTGGGCAATGCGTTGACTGCAGAGTACTGTAAACGATATGCAACTAACTTTCTCTCACAAAAAAATTACTTTTTATTTTTAACGAACGAAAATCTTTCGCAGGCCCGTCCTACATTCTGCCCTTCTTCTCTATGTCCTCTCATACATTCTTTCATTCAACATCTCTTATGAAGCAATTCTTTGACAACAAAAGAACAATAAGCATTAAAATTCATGAAAAGTAACTCGTTGAGGAAATGTTTAACATGGGAATCATAAATACCCAACGGTGGGTGTAACGCGCCATACATATGGGAATGATAAAAAAATTAATGTGCTGTTGAAGAAAAATAAAAAGATGAGTTAGAAAATTTTCACTTTTTAAATAGATGCATTATTTCTATGAAAACTTTGAAAATGCCTTAAAGATTATATCATTATTTATTATAACTCATATGCCTGTAAATAACTGTAGACAACGAGTTTATAAATCTTTGAAAACAATAAAACAATCTATATATAAAATTTATAGAACTGCTATTAAAAATTATGCCCTTTGAAATAACTTTTCTTGAGTTAAGTCCCCTCGCTATATATACATGATAATGTAAATTAAAATTTTAAATTTTAGTAAGTAAATAGCAGATTGTACACTAAAAAACTATGACAGTTGGCTGCACGGGAATGAAAAGAATACATGTAGACAATTTCATCTCAATCGGATGGACCGTTCGCGAACGCATAAAAAACGGACATACATACATACATCGTCTTTTATAGATATAGATATTCTTAGAACCAACCGATAACATTTATATTCAAAGGCATTTATGCGATGTTTAGCTTGATTAGTAAGTGTCCATGTCTCACAGGCGTATGTTGCAACGAGAAGGATGCTTGCTCTCAAACATCTCAATTTTGTAGTTCTATCTGTCCCTCAACCTTCAGAACGTAAGGGGAAACCACAGCTGTATTTTCGCAAGATATTTGTCATTGAGTGAAGTTATCGAGGCTACCGATGCATCTAGGGTTTGACATAATAACAATAATATTTGATACCTTCTAGTTCTCCTTGCTTAACTGAAGACCAAAAACAGCCACTGGAACAAAACTCCACAAAGACTTTCCTCTCGCACATTGACTTTAATATGTCGACGATTTTCTGATACTCAATCTCTCCACATGGAACGTAATATACCTGACATCTGACATACACACTGCTGAACACAAAGAGCGGCATATCGGACTGTTAGCCATGCTCCAGAAGACTTGCCGCGTCCGAACTGGACGGCAGCCCAAGTCTAACTCCTCTTCCAGTGACGTTTTTCGTGACGCTTCCTTAGTTTCCCTGCGCACTCTATAATTGTACCATTCGGTGCATCTTTTAGGGAAGCTCCCTTCAGCCTTTCTCAGTCTGCTGTGTGTCAGTGACTGATATGTGGCAATATTCATGCTTCGAAATAATATTGATCCAGATAACGACGTTAATGGGGATCCCAGTGGAGTCTCTTCTTCCGGTAGGGAGCATCATGTTCTACAGGTGATGCCCAATCGTCATCAGGCAACTGTATGCAAAGTCTCATCTCATCGTGTTTCTCTTGTACCTAGCGGTGTCGAGGTGAAGTATAAGCAGTGGGAGAGTGCCCACTTATGGGCTTCATGTATCGATATCCCCATGGACTCTTGGGAAACACATTTCTGTTATTGTGATTTTTCTTTTCTCTTTTTCTGTCAATGTCCAGGTTTGGCATTGGTAGCATAGAGTTGGTAGGAAGATTGTGTTGTAAAGTGCTTTCTTGGCACCTATTGACATGTTTGTTCTTTAATATTGGTTCCATTTGTCAAATGATTTAGTTTGCTTTATTGCATCTGTTTTCGACCTCGTCTTCTGATTTGCAATTTGATGAATTTATACTTCCTTTCTTTACTTGTTTCAGGGGATGGTCGTTTAGGTGAATTGTTGCTGTTTTTTTCTTCTTTAGTTATAGTCATTACCTCTGTTTTACTTGTGCTAATTTTCATTTACTAATGGCGTAATTTGCAGATGGTTCTTCTTCTGTTATGCACAGTAAATATTACAAATACTATTAACGTTGGTATATGGAATGTCAGAACACTTAGCCAGATGGTAAAATTTCATAATATCGAGAAAGAAATTTCAAGAATGAAGGGTCGAGTTGCTAAGAACGCTGGGTTTTCCTTCTGGAGACCCGGGTTCGAATCCTCAGTAAGATGTGGATATTTATTTTCTGTAGGGGGCAAAAAGAACATCTTAACATGCATAATTTGCGGCGACAGCACTAGCTAGGCGAGCTTAATTCTTCAGGCTCAATATTCCCCCTGCCCTACACTGCAAGGAACTATAGACAGCAAATGACAGTTTTTGACAGTGAAAAGCGATGGCCAGGAGCGGGGGAACTATATTTAGATAATTATAGAGTTATTTACTCAAGAGGGAATGGCAACAACATTTTGTATCAAGCACGTGCTAAGTCAGTTAAACGATTTTAGACAATCTCAGATAAAGTATTATTAGTGAAACTCCATGACAAGCCACTGTAAATTAACATAATACAAGTATATGAGCCAACAGCAGACTGTAAAGAAGAAGATATATGTATATTTTATAATGAATTAGACATGGCCGTGGACCAGTGTAAAAATTTTGAAATGACTATCATACTCAGGGATTTCAACACCAAAGTAGGCAACAAAATGGTGAGTGGTTTGACAGGTGGCTATGACTTAGGTGAGAGGAATGAGAGAGGTGGCAGGTTAATAACATGGGCAGAATACCATGAAATGGTAATAGGTAACACTTGATTTAAGCATAACCCTCGACGATTACTGAGATAATAATGACTACATACTGATACCAGAGAGATTCAGGAACAGTTTATTAATAGCAAAAACTAGACCAGAAGCAGGTGTACAGAATGACCTTGTGCCAGTTATAGGTAAAATGCAATTAAAACTTACAAACATAAAGAAAACCCCCAAAGATCATCCAGTTAGTTCTAAGATTAATTAGAACAGACAAAACATATAGAGAAATGTACAACGTTTCTGTAAAGAATATATAATGGAGATACTATAGACTATTGGTGAACAATGGGACATGTTGCGGTAATTAATCCAAAAGACATCAATTGAAATCATCCCATATTAACATAGAATTACAAAAAAGAAATGGATGATAGGTGAATTTTTGCAGATGATGGACGAAAGATGAAAGTAAAAGCAAGACAAAGAAGAATATAATAAAATACACAGACAAATAGTAAATAAATCCAAAGTGGCTAAAGAAGTATGGCTGAATCAAAAGTACATAGACGTTGGGACAAACTATGGAAAAGACACACATTCCATGTATCAACGCAACAATACAATAACATGTAGGACAACACGAAATACCACCGGATGTTTGAAATCGAAGAACGGTGCAATATTGATGAGTCAAGATGATATAGTCAATAGATGGACAAATTATCTGGTAGAACTATATGATTATTAGAGACCGGATGTAAATATTCAAAACAATGGTGAGGGTCCACCAATGATTGCAGCGGAAGATGAAGATGCACTCGTGGATCATAGAGCGCTATCAAGACAAGTCACCTGAACAAGTCAAGCAACCTGATACGGGGGAAATGGCACGTGACAAGAACACAAAAAGGCACTTAGCATCCAAGATGTGCTGTGTGGGAACCGACAAGACCGTAAGAAGACGAACTCTGCCTGTACTGCGCCGATCACCACGCCTTTAAAGAGTGTCCGCTGGCCAAGCTTGACACGGACTTAAGAAAGTGCGCCAATTGCCTGGGCAAGCATGGAGCAAGATACGTGGGCTATCCGTACCTCCAAAGACACAGAGACGTGTTAAAGAACGCCATTGTCACTAAAACACCATTTAAGGAAGCAATGCAGAGATGCGAGACAGCCACGGGCATGTGGTAAACTGAAAGATCACAAATGCAGAGCCAGATCGACGTGTTGAAAAAACAAGTCAAGCTTCAGCAATCACCGGCACCGACCAGCGACATTGAAAAGCTACTTGCCGAAATAAAAGAGACCCAGAAAAACATAAAACAAGAGGTGGAAAATATGGTGCAGACAACAAAGAAGAACCAAGTGATACTACAAACAATACAAGCCGAGAGAAAACTGTTACAAACTGAGAGGGATTTAACCCAAATTAAACCAAAAGAAGACACGATAAAGAACACAGAAAAACCACACGATGAAGATCAACAAGAAAACATCGAAAAGCTGCTCAAGACACTGCATACAAAAGGATGCAAAAAGACGCAGGATGAACCCCAACCAAAGACCAATGTAATGCCTCAAGAAAAAGCCAACACCCCTTTCACATTTACGAATAAGTTCAAGGGGAAACCAGTCTTCAGTCGGAAACGTGACACAAGCCTAGTCAGCCTAGATGCGACGATCAACCCTGTCGACACAGATTACATGACTACGCCGAAGAAAATATAGAAAATGCAGCAAACTTCACCAGGGGACAACTACAAGAAAGCAACATCACACGAGCCTAAAGCCAATACCAACAAAAGAAACCATATAAAGAGATACACTATAACAGAAAACTATCCTACCCGAGCCAGACATCACTCGTAATAGCACATAGGAAAAACAAACAACAATGAAAATCCCCACACAAACCACCCCACACAATCTCCACTCTAACCACCGCTGAAAAACGCAGGTTGAACGAGACCGAGTTTGGAATTTTTGTTTTAGAATCAAGCAAGCAAGCAAGCAAGATGCACTACATCGATAAAGAAAGGAAAGACACCGATCCAGCAAACATTACAGTAGAGGACATTGAGGCTCTGGGTGATTTTGGAATAGAAACAGTAACAACATTTCTAAATGACATCTATACTAGTGGGTAGATTCCTAGTGACTTATTAAAATCCATCTTTATAGCTCTGCCAAAGAATTCAGGCACAAATTCAGAAGAAGAGTGCTTGCATGTTACATTGAACCAGTTTTAACATACGGCTGCGAGTCCTGGACAATTAGTAAACAGGCGAAAACATCCCTGGAAGCCTTGGCGATGTGGTTTTAAAAAATAATGCTAAAAATTATTTGGACTGCCAAAATAAAGCAATCAGGACGTTTTAAGAGAGATATGGTCGCAAACACAACTTATCACACATATAAGATAGAGGCAGGCATCGTTTTTTTTTTTTTTTTTGTTGCCACGTTTTGAGAAGACAAAAACTGGAACATAATGTGACAATTGGAAAGATTTGCGGAAAGAGAGATAGAGGAAGACAGCATAAAAAGATTATTGACAGTCGTGTGTCGGAATGGAGTCAGCACACGAATAGGTCCATGACGTCGGAGATGGTAATTTGTGGAGAGGCATTATCGCCAACGCTAGTCGACAATGCGCCGGATGATGATTTGTCCCATCCGGCAATTTGCTCAATTGTTTCAGTCTTTGAAGAGCAATAGATATTCGTCATTTAATTTGTTCCATTGTGTCACCACTGTTGATAATCAATGACCCAAATATCTGAAATTTTCCACCACCTTCAATTTTTCCTCATTAACATATATTTTTTTCTCCATAATAGTTGTATCTGCATGCAT
>JACEFZ010017903.1:5000-32500 GCA_014155875.1 Cepaea nemoralis | reverse complement strand
GACAAATAAAAGTAAGATTAAAGAGAGGGAAAAAATGGTTAAGTACATGAGACTTAATAAAGAGGTTCTGAAAATAGATAAAGAAATGCAAGAACAATAAGAGTGACTGTGAAAAATAGGTACAATGCAATAACTAAAATACAGAGTATAGATGAACAATGGGAAATGTTAAGGGACTCCATACATCAAACTAGCAAAGAAGTATTACCGGAGAGAGGCAAAATAGCTAAGAAAAAATGGATGAATGAAAATATCTTAAAACTGATGGACAAAAGAAAACAGAGTAAAAATGACAAACAAGAATACTCTAAGATAAATAAAAAAAATAAAAGATAAATATGGGAAGGCTAAAGAAAGTTGGTTAAACGAGCAATGCAAAATAATTGAATTAAATTCCATTAAAGATACAAAAAATATGCACAGACAAATCAGTGAGCTTACAGGATGAAAAATAAGAATAAATACGGGGTGTTTGAAATCAAAAACAGGAAAGATAATATTAGAGGAAGATGCTATAATGAAGAGGTGGAATGAGTATATAAGATAATTATATGAAGGAGAAAGGGAAGAATTAACAGAAGATAGTAACTTAGAAGGTCCACCTATTCTGAAAGAAGAAGTCGCTGACGCTATGAAACGTATGAAGAAAGGAAAAACAGCTGGGCCAGATGAAATCACAATAGAAGAATTAGAAGTATTGGGAGAATTTGGAGTAGATATATTAACCAAAATGTTGAATGATATTTACAGCAGTGGATATTTACCCAGTGATATGCTGAAATCTGTATTTATAGCTATACCAAAAAGACCAGGAGCAATTGATTGTGAAGATTTTCGTACAATTAACCTTATAAACCATATCACTAAGCTTCTACTCAGAATCATAATGAGAAGAACCAAAAAGAAAATAAAAATGGAAATTAGTGAAGAACAGTATGGATTTGTGGAAGGAAAGGGCACAAATATTGCAATTTATACATTACGGACACTAATAGAAAGGTCAATAGAGAAACAGAGAGACATATATTTGTGTTTCATAGATTATACTAAGGCATTTGATAAAGTAAAACATGATGAACTGATTAAAATGTTAGAAGATATCAACATTGATGGAAAAGATTTAAGAATAATAAAGAATGTTTACTGGAACCAACTAGCAGCAATTAAAATGGGAAATAAAGAGGGTAGTTACAAACAGATAAAGCTAGGAGTACGACAAGGGTTTGTCTTGTCACCAGATCTTTTCTCCCTGTATAGCGAAGTAATAATGAGAGAGATCAAAGAGATGCCAGGAATACTAGTTGGAGGTTATAATATAAATAATATACGCTATGCAGATGACACAGTATTTGTGGCGGATAATTCAACAGACCTACAACAATTTTTAGACGTAGTAGTAACAGAGAGTGCAAGGAAAGGACTCTCCTTGAATATCAAGAAAACAGTAACAATGGTAATATCAAAGAAAATGGTGACACCAAAATGTGACATAGAAATAGAAGGGAAAATCCTTAACCAAGTTGATAATTTTAGATACCTAGGGGCATTTATAACATCAGATGGAAGATGTACAACAGAGATTAGGAGCAGAATAGGGCAGGCAAAAGCCGCATTTCAGAAAATGAAGAGTATCTTATGCAATAAGTCACTATCACTGAATGTAAGAAAGAGAGTGCTGAAATGCTATGTAGAACCAGTTTTGCTGTATGGCAGTGAATCTTGGAATGTAAATGAACAAATTAAGAAGGAATTAGAAGCAACAGAGATGTAGTTCCTGAGACGAATGTTGCGAATTCCTTGGACTGTCAGAGTAACTAACGACGACTGCCTGAAACAGGCTAATGAAACTAGAACATTATATACAACAATAAGACAGAGAAAAACAGCTTTCTTCGGTCATGTGATGAGAAGAGAGGCATTGGAGAACATCGTAACAACTGGAAAGATCGAGGGGAAGAGAGGCAGAGGTAGACCAAGAGAAGTGATGCTGGATGGATTGAGACGGTGGCATGGAGGAATATCAGCAGCAGAGTTGATCCAGAAAACCAAAGACCGAGATCTATGTAGAGCCATGAACGCCTACGCCATCCGGCACGGCACTTGATGATGATGATGATGATGATGTGATATATATATATATATATATATATATATATATATATATATATATATATATATACTTCCGGTATAATGGCGACGCGATGACCCGTTGTCTTGAGGAGGAAGCTGTTCAGTGTTTTTCTGTGGATTCCCTATGGAAATTCCCGTGAAATTCGTGTGGATAGTGTTTTTCCTTTGGATTATGTGATGTTATTTCGTGTTCGTTAATTGGAAGTGTTCAAAAGAAGCCACGGAAGGCAGGTGGTGGATGAAATTATGAGGGCAGCCGACAGATATTTGTTGGTTATGGTCTCGAGTTTCGCGACGGCAAGCTTTCTCTCTTTCGAGAGACACTGATTGCGGTCACCCGGCCAGTATGGTCACTGCCATAGAGGAAAGCAACGGCAAACTACCTCTTTGAAATTGCCTAGTTTATTATGATTCGCTTAAAGACTGATCATCGCAAGACAAGGACAGAGACATTAAAATTAGGAACATGGAACGTTAGGACGTTAAACAACGACGGAAAATTAGAGAACATAACACAAGAAATTCAAAGAGAAAAAATTAATATATTAGGTATGTGCGAAACGAGATGGACAGGAGCAGGCATCAAGATACATAAAGATTTTAAGATTATTTATTCTGGAGGTGAGGATCGACATAGGGGAGTGGCAATAATTTTGGACCTGAAAACATCAACGTCTGTTCAGGGATATTGGGCCGTGTCGGACAGAGTATTACTAGTTAAATTGAGTGGCAGACCTTTTAACATAAATGTTATTCAAGTATATGCCCCAACAGGAGAGTCTAGTGAAGATAGTGTAGAGGAATTTTATAATGACATAGAGTCTGCCTTAAAGAAATGTAAAAATTCAGAAATAAACATCATAATAGGGGACTTCAATGCAAAAGTAGGAAATCAAGGGGATAGATACACAGTAGGAAACTATGGTTTAGGAGAGAGAAATGAAAGAGGATACAGACTAGTAGAGTGGGCAAAAGAACAGGAAATGATTGTAGGAAACACCTATTTCAAACAACACCCTAGAAGATTATGGACATGGAGGAGTCCTGATAGCAGGATTAGAAACCAGATTGACTACATTCTCATTAGCAGAAGATTTAGAAACGCCCTAACAGTAGCAAAAACAGTTCCCAGTGCTGATTGTTATAGTGACCACAGATTACTCACAGGAACATTGAGGATAAAGTTGAAGAAAGTCAAGTATACAACAGGGAACACTAAATATGATTTGTGTACATTGAGTAATGACAAGGAAATACAAAACAAATTCAACATAGAAGTACAGAACAGATTTGAAATATTGTCTGATCTAGAGATCCTATTCCAGGATGTGGATGATCAATGGGAAATGTTAAAGAATTCAATCAATGTGGCTGCAGAAACAACTATTCCAAAATTAAAGAAGGTGGGTCGTAAGAAATGGATGACTGAGGAAATTTTACACTTAATGGAAACAAGAAGACTCAACAAAAATAATCCTGCCAAATATGAAGAAATTCACAGACAAGTCAGAATATTATGTAGGAAGGCAAAAGAATCATGGCTTGAGGAAAAGTGCTTAGAAATTGAAAAACAACACAACAGTCAAAATACCAAATTAGTACACAAAAGAATTCAGGAGCTTACTAATAAAAGAACAAGTACATCAACAGGCTGTCTAAAAACTAAAGATGGCAAAATCATAATAGAAAAAGATCAGATTCTACATGTCTGGACAGATTATGTGAAAGACCTGTATAATGATAACAGAGAGGAACAGTATGCTATTAGATTTAATAATGAAGGACCAGCAATTTTAAAGATGGAGGTTCAAAATGTTCTTAAGCATATGAAAGCTGGCAAGGCCCCCGGTGCAGATAACATCACAACAGAAATGATTAAAGCTTTAGAAGAATTTGGTCTAGAACAAGTCACTAGACTGCTGAACACATTATATGATACTGGAGATATACCTTCTGAATTATGTAATTCTGTATTTATTGCAATCCCAAAGAAATCAGGAACCTTAGAATGTGATCAACATAGAACAATTAGTATAATGAGTCACATCACAAAGATTTTGTTACGAATTATCATGCAAAGAGTGAGGAAGAAAATACAACCTGAAATAGGGGAAGAACAATGTGGTTTTGTAGAAGGAAAGGGTACAGTAAATGCTGTGTATATGCTGCGAACAGTTATTGAACGTGCTTTAGAAGTAAACAAGGATATACATCTTTGCTTTATTGACTACACAAAGGCTTTTGATAGAGTTAGACATGTCAACATTGTGGATATGCTTGCAGATCTACAAATTGATGGGAAAGACATTAGACTTATAAAAAACATATATTGGAAACAACAAGCTGCCATAAGAATTGATAATGAAGTAGGACAATACCAACCTATTAAGAGAGGTGTTAGGCAGGGATGTGTAATGTCTCCAGATCTTTTTTCCCTATACAGTGAAAATATTTTCAGAAATGTAGAAGACCTAAATGGAATCAGCATTGGAGGACGAAACATAAATAACATTAGATATGCAGATGATACAGTATTGATTGCAGACAATGCACAGGATCTGCAACAATTAGTAGACGCTGTGGTTGTACACAGTGAGCAGCTGGGGTTGGAATTAAATTGTAGGAAGACACAGGTTATGGTCGTCACTAGGAAGAACGAAGTACCACAATGTAATATACAAGTAAATGGGAATATTCTTCAACAAGTGAATCGGTTCAATTATCTCGGAACAGTCATAACATCT
Source organism: Cepaea nemoralis (assembly GCA_014155875.1). Lineage (NCBI taxonomy): Eukaryota > Metazoa > Mollusca > Gastropoda > Stylommatophora > Helicidae > Cepaea > Cepaea nemoralis. Next base: position 27,626 of record JACEFZ010017903.1, on the reverse strand, counting down.
GATGGCAGATGCCTTGAAGAGATTAGAACAAGAATCGCCATTGCGAAAGTAGCCTTTAGCAAGATGAAAAACATTCTGACCAATAAAATGATGTCAATTGAAACGAGAAAAAGAGCGTTGAGGGGATACATAGAGCCTGTTCTTTTGTATGGATGTGAAACTTGGACAATGTGCAGTCAAGCTGAAAAACATCTGATGGCTGCAGAAATGTGGTTTCTGAGGAAAATGCAAAGAATACCATGGACAGATAGAAAAACCAATGACCAAGTACTACAAGAGACAAATGAAAATCGTAGATTGATTAGAGAAATTAGACGTAGACAGTCAAAATTTTTTGGACATGTTATGAGAAGAAATGGACTGGAGAACTTAGTGACAGCTGGCAAGATCGAAGGGAACAGACCAAGAGGAAGACCGAGAGGAAAATACCTGGATGGCTTGGCCACATGGCATGGACGAGACAGGAACACTGAGCTGATCCACGACTCTGGTGATCGAGTGAAATGGCGAATCATGACCGCCCACGCTTTCCGGCATGGCACATGATTGATTGATATATATATATATATATATATATATATATATATATATATATATATATATATATATATATATATATATATATATATATATATATATATATATATATTACAGCCTCGCTCCACAAGTACGCACTAAGTTTAATAACCAATGAGAATGTAAACATATATGTATTCCCAAGGCAGGTGCCGCAGCTGGTTGTGAAATGATGGGCTTTCATATATACTAGGTTAGACTGAGAACGGATGACCCGTTCTCTTCCACGTCGCCTTTACTTTCAAGACATTTCTGAAAATGTTCCAGTGCCCATGTTATGCCCAGAGCAGAAAGGGTCAACAAAACACATCCTACCTTTGCTCGAAATTGAACCCGGACCCATTCTTTGTAAAAGTATAGAACAAATAATTATGCAACCGCGGCGCCGCCTCATTTTATACAAATTCCATTCAAAGACAGACAATAGAAGCTTACCGTATTTTCCATATCCATAGCCGTATCCCTTACCAAATCCACCGCCAATGCCAATAGGTCCGCCAAGCCCGACGCCTCCAATTGCTGCTACAGGGAGGATACCAACTGCACCTATTCCACCACCAAATCCGTAACCTCCGAATCCACCATAACCTCCCAATCCACCATAACCTCCGAACCCACCATAACCTCCGAACCCACCGAGTCCGGCACCTCCAAATCCACCGAGAATACCGCCGTAGCCACCACCATAATAGGAACCTTGAACTTGCGAGGCCATTGCAATGACGGCGATAAAAGCGACTACAAGGACATTCTTGTACATGATCTGTGGGTGGAGAGAACAACAATCTCAGCAATTATTGCAACTGTTGTATGGACCAGAAGCATGGAGAGCAAAAGAAAACAATCACGTATAGACTATTTGCATTCAATGTGGAGTTAACTGGACAGATACCAGTGAAGTGAGAAGTGAAGAAACGACGCTGGCCCCGGATAGGCCATAGTTTGAGAACATCTGAGAATAGTATAACTAGAAAAGTCTTACCTAGGAACTCACAGGGTAAAAGAAATAGAGGAAGACATAAAATCTCATCGAGAAAAGAAGTACAAACAGAAATGATCAATACCGGAAAGACATCGAAAGAGCTTCATAAGATAGCTGGAGATAGGGTGTGGGATTCTGGAGTAAGTTGGTTGAGAACCTCCCCCAAACTGGGATAGAGGGCAAAGTAAGAAGAATTACTACAACAGTTATTCATCGTTCTCCAAGCTGTATAGAGCTGTCGTGTAGTCACTGTCAATATATATATATATACTACATCAGTTAAGTCATCGTTATCCAAGCTGTATAGAGCTGTCGTGTAGTCACTGCCATATATATATACTACATCAGTTAGTCATCGTTATCCAAGCTGTATAGAGCTGTCGTGTAGTCACTATCCTATATATATATATATATAACCATAATTACATGACTGAACATAAGAAAATATAAAACAAGGGACATAACTATTAGTAGCATTGTTATATCTTAAGTTAAGTCCCCTGGCTATAGATAGATAGATAGATAGATAGATAGATAGATAGATAGATAGATAGATAGATAGATAGATAGATAGATAGATAGATAGATAGATAGATAGATAGATAGATAGATAGACAGACAGACAGATCTCCGGCAGGGCCTGGGCGAAGCCGGGCCGGGTCAGACAGACAGACAGACAGACAGACAGACAGACGGGAACAGAAACTTATATGACTACTTATATGAATTAAATGAGATGCTCCCCACCAGGGACTGCGTGAAGCCGGGCCGGGTCAAACAGACAGACAGACAGACAGACACACAGACAGACAGACAGACAGAGAGACAGACAGACAGATAGATCCCCGCCAGGGCCTGGGCGAAGCCGGGCCGGGTCAGATAGTATATATTATATATATATATATATATATATATATATATATATATATATATATATATATATATATATATATATATATATATATATATATATATATATATATATATATATATAATTCTTCTTCAGCATTCCGAGCCACTGAGGTTCTGTGCTGCAGGTACATGCCGTCTCCATTCGTCTTTGGTGGACCTTCTCTTGTTGCCAGTCGCTGATTCCAAGTGCGTGTAGGTCTGTATGTATATTATCTCTCCACCGTCTTTTTGGTCTACCTCGTGGTCAGCGGTCATTTATTTCGTGAGTGTAAGCGAATTTTGTTTCCCAATTATCTTCCATTCTTTCTATATGCCCAGCCATTGCAGTCTATTAGCGTTTATGATACCAGTGATTAGCGGGGACGTAAGCAGATCATAAATGTCTTTTTCGCTTCTTCTTTTCCACTCTCCACTTTGTGTATCCCTAAAGGGGCCAAAGATGTGTCTTAAGACTTTGTTCTCAAAGGTTTGCAACAAAGCTTCGTCTCTTTTAGTTGGACTCCAGGTTTCAGAGCCATACAGCACAACTGGTCCCATCAGTGTTTTGTATATTGTGATCTTGGTGTTACGAGATAGCGCATTTGCTTTTAGCAGATGTTGTAGTGCATAGTATATCTTATATGTATTTCTTCCCTTATTATGTTGGAGCAGTTGAAGATGTACCCAGGTATTTGTTTGTTTCGGTTCGTTTAACGTTCATATGATCTATTTGCATGTGGCCAGAGTTTTTAGCCATTCCTTCTCTTGAAATTAAAATATATTCTGCCTTATCTTGGTTGATAACCAACCCCATTTGTTGTGCTTTTTCCTTTAAGTAAGTCAATATTTCCAATGTCTTTTGTTCATTTTCCCGTATAATATCTATATCATCTGCATAACCAAGCAGTTTGGATGTTCCTCCAATAGCGCATTCCTCCTTTACCTTCCTTACAACTTTCTCTAGAGCCAGATTGAAAAGGAGCGGCGATAGTGCATTATCTTGTTTCAAGCCAGATGTTATTTGGAAAGGGTCTGATTTCCTGCCTTCATATGTTACTATATTATAAGTATCTTCCATGCATAGTCTGGTCATGTTGATTAACTTTCTTGGTATTCCAAATTCCTGCATAGTATTCCATGGACTATTCCTTTTATATTCCAAACGTTTCTCGGCTATTTGTCGTAAGATAAATATCTGATCTTTTGTTGATCTGTTTTGTCTGAAACCCGCCAGGTAGTCACCTAATATGTCTTCTGAATATGGATTTAGTCTATTTAGTAATACCGCGGATAGTATTGTATAGCTTATGGACAGGAGTGATATTCCTCTATAATTTTCACATTGGAACTTGTCTCCTTTCTTAAAAATAGGTATCAATAATGACTCTTTCCAGTCATGGGGTAATTCTTCTGTCCTCCAGATTTTTATTAATAGTTTGTATAGCTTTAGATGTAATGCATGGCCGCCTGCCTTTATAAATTCAATAGAAATTATATCAGCCCCAGTTGCCTTATTGTTTTTAAGTCGTGTTATTACATATAGGATTGATTCAAAAGCAGGTTCATAAATTTGTGGTTCACACGTTAGAACCGCTTCCTGTGGAAAAATGTTACTTGGGGCTCCACACTTTAGTAATTCAACAAAGTATTCTTTCCTTGTGTTACACATTTCCTCATTGGTATTTATCATATTCCCATTTTTGTCTTTTAAACCATATGTGTTGTGTTGGTGCCCTCGTTTCATTGACTTCAGTTCTTTAAATAACATTCTGGATTCGTTTTTCTGGTGATTAGTTTCCATATCTTTGATTATATTGCTCATATATTCTCCATTCTGCTGCCGAACTATTTTTGTAGCCTCTTTACACTCAGTTCTATATAGCTCTTCATTTTGGATATTTTTAATGTCATTTAACCGCAACTGTCTGGCATTCTTTTTCCTAATGGCTGCTTCTTCACATTTTTGATTGAACCATCTGTTCTTTCTATGCGAGGTTAACACACCGAGACATTCTTCTGCGGTAGTTTGATTTGTATTCTTGATGTCCAACCAAGTTTGGCCAACGCTTTCCTCCAACGGGTATTGTATAATTTCAGGTTTACATTTTATTTCATCTGCAAATTTCTCTTTGACTGTACTTTCTTGTAGTTTTTCAATGTTTTATGTTGGGTGAAACCTTTGTAGTTTAGCATAGAAAGCTCTCATAAGTTTTATTTTCAATTTTGCTCCAACTTGGAAGTGGTCGCTGTGGCACTCAACTCCTCTATAACTTCTAACTTGTTGTATGTTTGATGCATTTTTTGTGTTAATTAAAATGTGATCTATTTGATTATAGGTTCTCTTGTCACATGATTTTCAAGTTTGTTTATGTATATCCTTTCTTTGCAGTCTGATACTGCTGATCTGCAGTCCTTTGGCTTCTGCTAGGTTGATGACTCTCCATCCATTGTTATTTGAAGTATGTAGGCTTTCCATACTGGTAACGTTTTTATAAGTTTGCTCTACCTATTTTTTGCATTGAAGTCTCCCAACACAATCAGGATGTCCTTTTTGGGGGTTTCTTCTATGACATCTTCCAGGTCATTATAAAAGTCTTCTTTAATATCATCTTCTTTCTCTTCAGTAGGTGCATGTACATTAATCATCGTTATATTTTTCCATTTACCTTTTATTCGTAATTTACTAATTCTGTCATTAACAGCATTAAAGTTTAGAACGTTCCCCCATAAACTCTTATTTTGATGACAAATCCTGTTTCTAATTCATGTTTATTTTGAATGTTTCCTCCATATATTACAATCTTTCCATTTTGCTCTAAAAGTACCCTCTCCTAGCCACCTTTTTTCTTGAATTGCTGTTATATCCATGTGATATTCAACCAGCTCCCGGGTTAGTTCTACGGCCGCTCCAACTCGATATAGTGTCCGTAATTCAATGTTCCAAATCTCAAAAGTCCTTTACCGTTCCAAGGTCATTGTCCAAATAAGTCAGTCCGAATTCGAAGCTTATTTATGTGTCTCGTGACAACATAGTTTTTACAAAGGTGGGGATGTTAACCCCACGCTTCAACCCCCAACCTGGAGGACCAGGGTGTTTCTCTTTGTCTGTTCTCTACCCTTTGACCTGTCCAGCTTGGGAGGCCATGCAGGTAGCTACGCTACCGCCGGCATAGCTCTCAGGGTCATTGAGAAACTGAAGTTCCTCCATCACGCCAAGGTAGAAATACCATCAGGGGATATATATATATATATATATATATATATATATATACCGGTCTCCCTGGCTGAGTGGTTAGCAGCTTTCTCCGTAACCCCGAATACTCTCGTGGTTGACGTGAGCACACGAACATTTGAAGGGGTTCGAGTCGCGCCAGTGACTTACGAGAGTATGGAGCCGGTCGCTCAGAAAGTCGTGGCGTGCTGATGAGCGTAACCTAGCCTAGGAATCAACATACAGCTGAAAGATGCTGGTGTTGACTTCAATATCCTGAAACAGGATGGAAACGCGGACAAAAAAAGAATACATATATATCATTATAAAAGTCTTCTTTAATATCATCTTCTTTCTCTTCAGTAGGTGCATGTACATTAATAATCGTTATATTTTTCCATTTTTCCAAGTTTGTCTTTCTTTGCCGTCTGGTACTTCTGATCTGCATTCCTTTGGCTTCTGCTAGGTTGATGACTCTCCATCCATTGTCATTTGAAGTTGTAGGTAGGCTTTCCGTACCGGCAACTTTGTTATAAGTTTGCTCTCTACCTATTTTTTGCATTGAAGTCTCCCAAAGCAATCGGGATGTCCTGTTTGGGGGTTTCTGGATACTATATATTGAATACTGGATATATATATATATATATATATATATATATATATATATATATATATATATATATATATATATATATATATATATATATTACAACAGTTCATCATCGTTATCCAAGCTATATAGAACTGTCGTAACTTCACTGTCATATATATACTACACAGTTAATCATCGTTCTCCAAGCTGTATAGAACTGTCGTAACTTCACTGTCATATATAAATACTACAGCAGTTAATCATCGTTATACAAGCTGTATAGAGCTGTCGATTAGTCACTGTCATATATATACTACAGCAGTTAATCATCGTTATTCAAACAGTATAGAGCTGTTGTGTAGTCACTAGCATATATACTAACACAAGTTGCATGTTTCTTGCAGGATGTTGCAATCAACCCCAACCCCAGGAGGATTTATTAGACAATTTACGTTCAGCAGTTTGCCATTATTGTCTGAACGAAAAGTAAATGTTGAATTCAAACCGACCATTGTATGGATGACATGTATTCCCAACCGCCAACGAACAGGAAATGTAAGCACAAACGCTTTAAACTCTATGGACAAGCGACCTATGTCATACATAATAGGTCACAATATGATAAGTTGCAATGAGCGGACGGCTGATTCAACTATTTTACTTATTATTATTATTTTTTTTTTTTTTGCATATCCTTTTTTACAGGATATCACAGTCAACACCAGCACTTTACTGCTTTACTGAGTTTTCTGCCTAAAGGGGTAGGTCAGGACGCTGGTTGAGCCAGGTTTAATTAATCATCATCATCATTATTTGTCATGCCCATGGGTGTGGGCAGTTATGGTTCACCATCTCTCAAAATCACCAGAGTTTTCATTAACATCTGTATTCTTGTCCTGTTTATGACATTGGCAAAGCCATCTTTTTGCCTCCCTCTAGCACTTGTCCCATCAGCTGTGCTAGTTGTCACTACGTTTAAACGGTTATTTCTCCTCACACGTGCTAAAATTACTTGACTGTCTACACCTAATTTCTCTAGACTGTTTAAGGTTTGCATTTGTTTCGTGTAGAACTTCCCCATTCGGTTTTCTCTTTGCTCATGGTATCCTTGCCATTTCAAAATATCCACAGCTATTAGATATTTCACAACGTGTCTGCTCGATGTCTAGTTTTCAGATCTATACAACAGTATAGGCTATACATAGCGCTTGTTCTTTCAGCAATGAACTGTCTTCACTTGGAGGTGACAGGTTCGAATCTCTCGGGTCACTATAGCTGTTAATTCTGCTGTCTGGTGTGTCATCTGGTAGGTTCATAATTCTCCTAAATAGAGAATCGAGGCTTCGAAATCTGCCGCGGACATTCTGGAAGCTTACCTCTCTGCCTTGATATCGATGGTATGAGGAACCGGCCGATCAGAAAGCAATTGCAATTTACTGAGTTTAAATCACTTAATAAATCACAAACAGCCATTAAAAAGGACACTGCAACTAACTTTTATTGTATCATCTAATCTCCATTTCCTGCCTCAACTTACATGTGTGGCAATCCATACCAATGGATGTATTTCTCCAAACACTTCAGTTTTGCCCTGGGTTCACCGACAATTAATATTGTTAGGGAACACAAACGCTCATACGACATAGCCAAAGCCATATTTCTACACATTTATGTTGTTATATAACTACATATACTCACGGCTGAGTTGTGGTTACTGCACGGAGTCCTGGCGATGTCTGGTAGATGGATATTGGTGGTCTCCATACCTCTGCTTATATACATGTGGACCTCTCCCAGTTTGTGCAGCCTGTCACCGTAGGACACTCAACTAAGCCTGGCATGTTGATCTCTTAATCGTGTTAATGTAATAGCTTAAGGAGGAAATACCTTGCTGAAAGTCTTGTTATATAATTGATAGGTGCAATAAAAACTGGGTGGGACGATTCAGACACCAAGTCTTGTCATCATCATTAGTAAGTGCCTTGCTGACTAGCGTGACCGATAATACTTCTCCACATCTCGCAATCTCCAACCGAATGCATCGAATATTCTATACAAATATGGGCATTATACCACACGTCCCATGCGCATTTGGGCGTGCTGCTAGTGTTGTCTTTCACATATGCCGTTAGGCGTCGTGGGGAGGGGTTAACAAGTATCATTTACCTCCATACGTTTTTAGAGCAGGAAGTCCTTTATTGCAGTTTGAAGCCGTTTGACTCGGGCTCCGAAGGTTGTGGGTTCGATTCAGGGCCGCGTCCTTCGGTTCACGAGTGAAATTTTTCGGGGACTCCTGTGAGTCGTCGCTAGGGGTACGGAGTTCGTGCTTTGTGCGACGCTTTCCGAGCTGCGGAAAGAGACCGAGCCATATGGGATAATACCCGGTGCAATGAAGTCGACTCTGTCGACTTTTAGACTTTTTTTTTAGTAGGAATATTTAACCTATTGGCATGGATGGATGATTTACGAATACCAGTTGCGAATAATAAAAGAAACTTGACAGAACCAATGCGAGGAGCCGCTGGCAGAGTGGCTAGAATGCAAGGTTCTCTTTCGGTAGACCCGGGTTAGAATTCTCGATAAGGTGACGGGGGCAAAAAGAAAACTCTAGCCTGCACAGTTCGCGTAGCCAGGCGGCCTTAATTCTTCAGGTACAAGACCCCCCCCCCCCCTTCCCCCTCCCCCCCCCGAAATCCAACCCATAACCTTCGGTGTCCGAGTCAAAAGGCACTTCGCCACGGAGATTCCTGACAGTAAATGACAGTTTCTGACAGTTTTAACAGAACCAAATGGGTACCGACCTATTCGTTTTCTTATATGTCTAGAAGCATTCATGAACACTTTATAAATAGCAGGCTAAGTTGGCATATTTAAGAAAAATCCTTTTTTTCATCAACAAGAAGATGGTATTGAAGCTAGGTGTCACTCAGGGGGAATTGTGTCACCAATTTTGTTTCCAGGTTATGACAGAACATTTTCATTTAAGAATACAAACTTTCTCTTTTGCCAAGTATTATGATTTCTTAAGGATATACTAAACAAAAATATAGGATTTTATCCATCACTGTGTCACTGAAATGGTTAAAATATGGCTGTTAACAAAACGCGCGTACATCATCCCAGAATTTATCTCCGTCTACAAACAAGATGGACAAACCAAAAACAAATTAAAACAGAATAAAACGGTACGTGCAGCATTTAAAAAGCTGAATAAAAGTACGCTCGGTGTTTGAAACTGTATTATGCAACACTGCGCAAGTAAGAAGGTCCACTCTGAAAGCGATTACAGGCTAGATTTTACAACCAGTCAGCCACGAGCGTTAATCTCCAAATTGACACCACTATTTTTCACCAGCAGAGAATGGGTGTAATATTCCAGCTTGATAAGCATCCCCGCATCAACACATAGGAAGGGAAAACCATGGATTGCCTGGGGCCTGTACAGCGATCAAATGGCAGAGGACTGACGAGAACAAGGGCAAAGCCCTCTTCGAACGCTATCTAGTGCAGAGCAACTAGACAGAAATGAGAAGCCGAAATCTCGCCAAGGAGGTCGCCTCAGATAGGTGCAATGCCCAGAACATTTCGGGTGAAGACACAGTGACAGTGAAAGAAATCAAAGCTGTGCTTCGGCGATCAAAAAACATCACTCCAGGGCCAAATGGCATTAGATACGATGACATCAATAGGTATACCAACAACGAACTAGGGAAACTAGCAGACATTTACAATAACAGTATAGGGAGCGCCAACATAAAGGAGGAGTGGTTACACAGCTATCCGATTCCCTTGCCGAAGCCTGGCAAAGATCACACAAAAATGCAGGGATATCGAGTAATAACCATGCAGAATACAATAGGCAAACTGCTGGAGAAGTTAATTGCCACGAAAATATCAAGCCAGCTAGAGAAGGAAGGTGTTTTCCAACCTCCCCTGGGAGGGTACCGTCCAAAAAGAGCAACCTGGACCAATGCAGCAGGTTTTGCCAATGATGTCTATGAAGGTTTCCACTCATGAATTGAAGCCTTAGCTGCAGCGATTGATCTTGAGGATGCGTACAACATAGTACCATTGGATTTCTTAATGCTTCAGCTTCTTGAACTCAAGATAAGTTCTTTCCTCCTCAGTTGGATCACCGCAGCCCTCTTCCAGCGTAAAGTAGTTTTCAGAAGTGGCAGTTGGACTTCGGAACCAACAACAATATATCCCGGTCTACCACAGGGATCACCATAATCTCCGGTGCTGTTCAACGCCTACATTGTGAGAATCACCAGCGAGCAGATCACTGGACCGGAGAGGACACTGTCATGTGCCGAAGATGTTTTAGTGTGTCGTCAGGGTAAGGATAGAGATCAGGTTGCTGTGGAACTACAAACCGAACTCAATTGCATAAGTACCTGGTTTGTTGAAACTGGGGCAATGGTCAAACCAACAAAGGCAACAGTGACATGGTTCTCTTTGAATAACCTTATTGTCAACACTCCAACACCAACGGTAAATCTGTGTTCAGAGACTGTGGAAAGAACACAGGCAATGAATTACATGGGGATATGTTTTGATCGAAGCCTTGCTTATAATGAGCACATAGACCAGGTGATAACAAAGGCCAAGCGGGGTGGCTGCGATGCGCGTGATAGCGGCAGCAAACTGTGAGCAGTCCATCTATGTATTCTATACGAGGGGCTGGTCAAGTCTGTTTTGAAGTATGCGATAGCGATCCTGACTCTCAACCGTAAGCAGATAGAAAGGATGGAAATGATACAGAACGAAGCTATGCGCATTATTCTTGGATGTACAAGAGATACAGCATGCAGGGCGATGCGCTACTGTCTTGATTTTTCCAACCATTGAAAACAAAATACAAATTTCAGAGCACGTGCCTACCTCAGAGTTAACGCAAACACACAACGTTCACTGCGTAGTGAAATTAGGAAGGTGAAGGGCAAGAGGTTAAAAAGAGGAAGGTCGTGGATGGGTCAAGCCGAAGACATTCTCCAACAGGTATGTGCACTTGAGCATTTAGAACCTGGGGAGGAGTGGTTACAAGTGCCAACAGATTTCTGTACGTCCTTTCCTGTTCTTTTGTATGGATGTGAAACTTGGACAATGAGCAGTCAAGCTGAAAAGCATCTGATGGCTGCAGAAATGTGGTTTCTGAGGAAAATGCAAAGAATACCATGGACAGACAGAAAAACCAATGACCAAGTACTACAGGAGACAAATGAACATCGTAAACTGATTAGAGATATTAGACGTAGACAGTAAAAAAAAATTTGACATGTTATGAGAAGAAATGGATTGGAGAACTTAGTGACAACTGGCAAGATCGAGGGGAACAGACCAAGAGGAAGACCGAGAGGAAAATACCTGGATGGCTTGGCCACATGGCATGGACGAGACAGGAACACTAAGCTGATCCACGACACTGGTGATCGAGTGAAATGGCGAGTCATGATCGCCCACGCTTTCCGGCATGGCACATAATTGATTGATTGATTGATTTTCTGATTGAATCTAACCAGACAGAAAATGCAGACAGGAAAATTCGTCTGCTGTGGAGGCGGAAGAACAAGCGTTGATTTTCGAGAATTCATTAGACTGTGATGCTGTCATCCACACAGATGGGTCGGTAGTCCGACATTTGAGAAGCTCATGGGCCTTTATGGCTCAGGCCGGAAGAATAATTGTGAAGGAGGACTCTGGTGCCTTTGTTGAGACCACAAGTAGTCTGACTATGGAAGTCATGGCAGTAAGTAAAGCGATAACAAGGCTCGAGACACAGACATTCACTAGGGCTTGTTTCCTTAGCGACTCAATGAGCATGCTCATGAGGATAGAGATTGGGTGGATTCGAAGAGAGTGGTTGCTGTCTCTGGCGCGGTCTCGGCTGGCAAAGATTAGTTTCATCTTCGTGCCAGGGCATACGGGAGTACAAGGAAATGAGCTGGCAGGCAAGCTCACAGGTAAGGCTACTGTGAGGGCAGACACGCCATGGACCAGACTGACATTCTGAATGCTCTACGAGAAGTAAGACTTTTGCGAGAACCAAGTTATGACTTTGAATCTACAACCATGGTCAGACTGCGAGAACAGCAAATTAAAATAGGTGTTGCCAAACAAGAACACTACGCAGGAAGCCAAAGAAGATTAATAAACCAACACATAAACTGGTGTCGTTAGCCGCTACATGCTGCGGGATTTGCTGAGGAGAAGATCCGAGCACTTATGGACTGAATGGTTCGATGTGCAATGAGGATGATCTGTCGACTAACTATAGTATGTTCCGATTTGAATGCCTTCATTCACGATCAATTATTTTGAAAACTGTCTGTTGCATCGTTATGAAATTTTTCCAGCCGTCTTATATTTACCCCCACCCAAGGAATATGTCTTTGATAGGTCCAAAAACAACTTAAATCATCAAAAGCGGCGACATTCCTTTGATGTTTTGCTGAACAACTAGTGATTTCTCGCTAACAAAGTTAAGTTTACAGTAATTGGAGACCTGCCAATTCAGATGACACACAAAGGCGTATCCGGATTCGTATGGGAGTGGGTGCAATGAAAGAAGTAGCTTAAATTCGACAGGGTCGGCTGCATTGCACCGGGTTTTTATCCCATATGGCTCAGTTTCTTTCCGCAGCGCGGAAAGCGTCGCACAAAGCACGAACTCCGTAGCTCCAGCGACGACCCTCGGGAGTCTCCGAAAAAATGCACTCGTGAAATGAAGGACGCGGCCCGGAATCGAACATACAACCTTCGGAGCCCGAGTCAGACGGCTTGACCACTTCACCACGGAGAATCCCGAGAGGGGTGCAATGTGTAATATTAGTAAAGACAGAGAATTTACAGAGGCACGGGGTAAATAATTTGTAAATTAACAGGAAAGTAGAAGGACTATATTTCTTACCTTATTTTTCATTTCCTTCTTGTTTCTTCAGCTGATGCTGATGCTGTAATGTTTAGGGCCTGCAATTCGTCTGAATAGTTGGAGCAAAATATCCCAGTAAGTGTGTACGTAGATTAAGGTCTGCGATCTGCTCAGACCTTAATCTGTGTCGGACGATTCCAGTAGGTTGATGATTGCTCTCGGTTGCATAAAATTCAATCCATCCTTTCTCCAATAGTCCTCTTCCTCTTTCAACACATGGTCCTCACATTTTTTTCCAGTAACTTTTATCAATATTTAATAGCGCGGACAGACAGACAGACAGACAGACAGACAGACAGGTAGGTAGGTAGGTAGATAGGCAGAAAGGTAGGTAGGTAGGTAGGCAGAAAGGTAGGTGGGTGGGTGGGTCGGTCGGTGGGTCGATGGGTCGGTGGGTGGGTGGGTCGGTCGGTCGGTCATTCGGTCGGCCGGCCGGCTGGCAGGCAGGCAGAGATAGATAGATAGATAGATAGATAGGTATGTAGGTAGGTAGGTAGATAGATAGATAGATAGATAGATGGATAGATAGATAGATAGATAGATAGATAGATAGATAGATAGATAGATAGATAGATAGATAGATAGATAGATAGATAGATAGATAGATAGATAGATAGATAGATAGATAGATAGATAGATAGATAGATCCCCTCCAGAAGCCGGGCCTTGTCAGCTAGTTTATTTATATAATCACGTTTCATGAAAGAACCCCCATTTGGACACACCTCTGAACAATCCCATTTAACTTCGCGCTGTTTGTTTCAAAACGGAAATCACGTGAAAATTTTTAAAAATGCGGGGACGTGTCTTGGTGAAGCTGTAATACTGTTAAAATGATGGACGTAATCTCCAAGTCGTAATTTATATACCGCATATAAACAAACTTTGAAATCTGCTGTAAAATCTCCAGAACAAAATTTTTTTTGTTGGGTGGACATAATGATAAGTTTATATACTAAATCTCATCATTTTCCCTCAGTTGGTTACTGAGATATTGAATTTTATATTGAGGCAACAAAAAAAACAAAAAAACACTATAACTAACAAACTAACCTTTTGAGAAGTAAAGGCGGCCAGTGAGATACTGACAACATCAACAACTGAGAACCGATTGCTCTATAAAAATGTCGGTTTAATAACATATTCCCAGTGCGCCTTGGGGCGGGTAGAAACGTCTCTTACTTACTTGACTCAAACATATACTATACACACCTCCAATCGTGTTCAGCGACCTTCAGTTGTGTTTTATCCCATGGCCTTGAGTACGTTTCTATATTTCTACCATCACTTTTGTCGTGTGGAGCGTCTGACTGAATCGTTAGAACGGCCCCTCCTCCCCTCACCGCCGATTAGGGAGGGACACTTGGGTTAGAGCCCTCGGTAAAGTGATCTATTTGGTCCTGTCTGGTGATAAAATAATACCCTAGCCTGCAAAGTTCATGGCGACTACAATAGCAATAACATCTTAATTTCTCAGGCTCCAGACATCATCACCCCCCCCCCCCCGCCCCTCCACCGCCTCCCTTCCTGTCCTAGACCGGAAGGTACAATAGGCAGTAGTGACAGTATTTATGTTTACATGCCTGTATATTCTTCATTTTTCTAACATAGCCCCTGTTTGCTTATTGCTTATATTCTAGCATCACCATCTTTTGTATGTTGTTTATATTTTTAATACCCACTTTTTGTAAATTGTTTATATCTCTAACATCACCACCTTTTGTATATTGTTTATATAACTAAAATCACCACATTTTGTATGTTATTTATTTGACGGGTGTTCATAATTTAATGCACCATATCGTTTTTCTCAGCTAAAAATTAAGATAGAAGCATGCAATTTTGCATACTTCAAGTATGCCATGTGCCGATCGTGTGCATCCAGTTGCACCCTCATCATCATCAAGTGCTCTGCCAGCTGGCGTAGGCGTTCCTGCCTCTCCACAGATCTCGATCTTTGGTGTTCTGGATCAACTCGGCTGCTGATATTCCTCCATGCCACCGTCTCAATCAATCCAGCATTATTTCTCTTGGTTTGCCTCTGCCTCTCTCCCCCTCGATCTTCCCAGTTGTCACGATGTTCTCCAATGCCTCTCTTCTCATCACATGACCGAAGAAAGATGTTTGTCTCTTTCTTAATGTTGTATATAATTTTCTAGTTTCATTAGCCTGTTTCAGGCTGTCGTTGTTAGTTACTCTGATAGTCCAAGGAATTCGCAACATTCGACTCAGGAACTACATCTCTGTTGCTTCAAATTTCTTCTTAATTTGTTCATTTACATTCCAAAACTCACCGCCATACAGCAAAACTGGTTCTACATAGCATTTCAGCACTCTCTTTCTTGCCTTCAGTCATTGTGACTTATTGCATAAGATACTCTTCATTTTCTGAAATGCAGCTCTTGCTTGCCCTATTCTGCTCTTAATCTACGTTGTACATCTTCCATCTGATGTTATAAATGCCCCTAGGTATCTAACATTATCCACTTGGTTAAGAATGTGTCCTATTTCTATGTCTCATTTTTTGGTGTCACCATTTTCTTTGATATCACCATTGTTACTGTTTTCTTGATATTCAAGGATAGTCCTTTCGTTACAAAAATATGGCTGCACTAGGTCCTTGAAATAGAGCGTATTAGCAACTTGCGTTATAAGCAGCGAATTGTGATGGAATTTCTCGTTGCAGAAAAGGAAATTGTTGTGAACATTAACAAGCGTCTATGTTATGTGTATGGAAGTTTTGTAGTCGACAGGTGTACATCAATCGCTTGGTTCAGAGAATCAAATAATTATGAAGTGGAGATAGGGCGTCCTGCAGCATACACCAATGCAGAAATGTTAAGGGCATTATTCTTACTGATAGGCAAATCACCATTCAGCAATTGGCCTTACAGCTGTTAGTCGGTAATGGTAGTGCAAATATAAAACTCTTGGATTTTTCAATGTTTTGCGCGAGTTGGGTTCCTAGAAGTCTCACAAATGACCACCAGTTGCAAAGGAAAGCATTTTCTTCTGAATTGTTGGAGCGTTTGAATACTGATGGAGAAAACGTTTTGGCTACGATCGTTACAGGAAACGAATCCCGGGTAAATAACTTTGACCCTGAGACAAAAAGACAGCCAGTGGAATGACTACACCTACAATCATCACGAATAAAGAAATTCTCAAGACATCTCCTTCAACTGGAAAGGTCATGTTGACTGTCTTTTTTGGTAATTTGAAGGTGTGATTATTTGTGGATGGGATGCCAAGAGGAGAGACAATCAATTCGCAAGCTTACATTAAGACATTGATAAAAACTCAATCAACGCTTTCGCAGAGATCGGCCGCACATGAATCCAGCAGACTTGCTTTTTCTTCACGACAATGCGCACCCTCACACAAGTCTGGAAACACGGGGAGCAATCACCAAATTGGGTGGGACTGACTCTACTGTCCAATTCACCCTATAGTTCCGATTTGACACCCTCTGATTTTCATCTATTTGGTCCACTTAAAGATTCACTCCGTTGGACAATGTTTGGTGATGATGAAGAGTTGGTTACATGATCAAGACAAAATCTGGGACAGGCAAGGAATACACGCACTTGTTTCGCCCCGGTATAAAGCTGTACAATTTGGTAGGGATTATGTTTAATAATACCGATATTTACATGACATATCCATGTATATTGCGTATAAATGTCATGTTTTTTTTAAATAAACAGCTCCTGAGAAAAACGATGTGGTGCATCATTTTGTGAACGCTCCTCGTATATCTAACGTCACTACCATTTGTATGCTGTTTATATTTCTGACATCACCCCCTGTGTATGCTGTTTATATTTTTAACATTACCCACGACCTTATTGGTGACATCTGGGTTTGTGGACAATTTTTATATCAAAGGACAGAAATGGTGGAAGAAAGGAGGATGCGGCTTGGAAGTTAGTGAACGCAGTTTCAGAATCTCATCTCAGCTCATCTCATCAGGTTCTTCTTGTACCTTGGGGTGTCGAGGTGAAGTATACACGTCGGGAGATTGCCCGCTTATGGGCTTCATGTATCGATATTCCCATGGACACTGTTATTCCCTGCGTCCATCGTTTACGTGGTCGGCCTCTTCCTCTGCTTCCATCTGGTCTGTACATCATTGCTTGTTGTGGTAGACTGTTAGTTGGTAACTAACTTGCATGGCTAAACCATATGACTTGCTGCCTTCTAACAAAACTTAGCACAGCTATAACCCCCACTTCAGTCCTAATTTCGTCATTTCTGATCTTATCGCTTCTTAATACATGGCCTATTCTTCTCATGAATCTCATTGCTGTTGTTGTGGTTTTTCTATTCTTTTTTTCTGTCATTGTCCAGGTTTGGCATTGGTAACAAAGAGTTGGTAGGAAGATTCTAAATTATAGTATAGATATACATAAACATAAATATGGTTTATTACTAATCACCAAAAAATAGCATTATAATCCCCTGCAGGCGATGATACTGCGGAATTTACAGAGTGAATGCTATACAACAGTCTCGGGAGTGGTTGATTCTGTGACACTTCTATGTATAATGTGTTCATGAATTATTCTAGACAGTAAAGTAAACTAACTAATAGTTAGGGAACCTTTGGGTTTGCCAAGTTTCCTTCATCATTCTGAACTGACACTAGTAATGCTTCTGTCCATGCCTTTAGGTTAGTTCTTCCCTTCCAATCGTAATAAAGGACTTCTAGTTCTTGTGTTGGCCTTAGTAAAAACAAATGGATTAAATGATACTTGTTAACCCCTGCACACGACCCCTAACGGCATCAGTGGAAGACAACAACAACAACACACCTAAAGGCACAAATGACGTAATTTCCATATTTGTATAGACCAATCGATACATTTAGTTGGGGATTGCGAGATGTGAAGAAGCATGATCGCCTACGATAGTCAGCAAGGCACTTACTAATGATGATGACAAGGTTTCGTGTCTGAATCGTCCCACCCAGTTTTTATTACACCTATCAATTATATTACAAAAATTTCAGGAAGGTGTCTCCCCCGTAAGCTATTGCGTAAACACGATTAAAAGATCAACATGCCAGGCTTAATTGAGTGTCCTGCGGCGACAGGCTGCACAAACTGGTAGACATCCAAGTGTATATAAGCAGAAGTCTGAACTAACGAAGACCACCACTATCCATCTACCAGACATCGCCAGGACGCCCTGCAGTAACCAAAACTCAGCCGTGAGTATATGACTATATGTAGTCGTGAAACATATTTGTAGAGCTCTGGGGGAATGAAGTCAGTTTCCCTATTCCACACTTGCTGTTAGGTTGTTGGGGTGGGATGGTAGCAGATGCCAAGCTATAGACACACAACCAAACGTATGATCATGTTATGTTATGTTATGTCGAACGACGTCACTGCACATTGGTCACTTCTATGAGTGCTCAGTCCTCCGATGCAGCATTCCTCCTAAATAATTTATGCTTACTGTTCACGTCAGGAGTTGAAGATAGATATATGGCTGTGGCTATGTCGTATGTGCGCATTTGTTTCCGCAATAGACAACAATATTAATTGTTGGTGAACCAACGGAACAAGTGAAATATTATGAGAAAAAAATCCATAGGTATTGATCGGTACTCATATAGGTAGAGCATGAAATAGAGATTAGATGACACACTAAATAAAGTTAGTTGCATGAATTTTACATGACATTACAGTCAACCCCAGCATTACTGGCTCTTTTTGATTTATTATTATTTACCTTCTGAGTTAGGTAATTTTATATTTATTGCAATCCCGATGAAATCAGGAGACTTGGAATGCGATCGACATAGAACAATTTGAATAATGGTCCTCATCACGACGATTTTGCTAAGAATCATAATACAAAGAGTTAGGGAGAAAATACAACCCGAAATAGGAGAAGAACAATGTGGATTTGTAGAAGGCGAGGGTACTATAAATGCTGTATATATGCTGAGGACATTAATTGAACGTTCTGTAGAAGTAAACAAAGACCTACACCTTTTGCTTTATTGACTACACACAGGCGTTCGTAAAAGTGAGACATGTCAACATGATAGAGATGCTTCCAGATCTACAAATTGATTTCAAATACCTTCGACTTGTAAAAAGCATGTATTGGAAATATAAGCTGACATAAGGATTGATAATGAAGTAGGTCAATATCAGTAATGTTAAGAGAGGTGTCAGTCAATGATGTCTCGAGATCTTTATTTTTTCCCTGTACAGTGAAAATATGTTCAGAAATGTAGAAGATATGAAAGGAATCATCATTAGAGGAAGAAACATCAATAACATTAGATATGCAGATCATACAGTATTGATTGCAGACAAAGAGCAGGATCTGCAACATTTAGTAGATGCAGTTGTTGCACACATTGAACAACTAGGGTTAGAATTAAATTTTAAGAAGACACAGAGAATGGTCGTCACTGAGAAAAACGAATTACCGTAATGTAATATACAAGTAAATGGGGATATTCTTAAGTTAGTGAATCTATACAGTTATCTTGGAACAGTCATAACATCTGATGGGAGCCTGGAAGGGGTTAGAACAAGAATCGCCATGACATAGGTAGATTTTTGTAAGGTGGAAAACATACTGACCAATAAAAAGATGTCATTTGCAACAAGAAAATGAATGGTGAGGTGCTACATCGTACATGTGCTTTTGTATGAATGTGAAGGGTGGACAATGAACAAACAGGCTGAAAAACATCAGATGGCTGTGGAAATGTGGTTTCTGAGGAAAATTCAAAGAATACCATAGACAGAAAGATACAACTGTAAAGCGTAAACTGATTAATGAAATTAGGCGTAGACAGTTAATATTTTTTAGTCACGTTATGAGAAGAAATAAATTGGAGAACTTGGTGACAACTTGCAAGATTGAGAGGAAAATAACAAGAGAAGTAAATATCTAGATGACTTGACCTCAAGGCATGTTCGAGGCAAGAACACTGTGCTACTCCGGTGATCGAGTGAGATGGCGAGACATGACTGCCCATGCTTACCGGCATGGCACTTGATGATGATGATATGGTTTATTAGTGAAATTAAGTTCAGTAATTTGTCATTGCTTTCTGCCCGGCTGGCTCCTCATACCATCGAAATCAACGCAATGTGGTCTGCTTCTAAGTGGCCCGAGGCTGATCTCGATCCGACGACTCTGTATGTCGGAGAATTATGACACTGCAAGATGACACACTAGACAGCAGAATTACAAACTTTAGTGATTCCAACATGTCACCTTAAAATGACGAACAAAGAAGGAACAAGTGCTATGTAGGGCCTATACTGTTGTAATGATGTGAAATATGGACAATAGCAGATAGGCTGAGAAATACATGGGATACGTGCGGGGGTGCGACGGCACCGGGCATCCAACCGGGAGGGGGGGGGGGAGGGGCATCCAGTTAGGGAGAGGGGGCAACACAGTGCAGTCGGAGGGGAGGGGAATGAATGAGATAAAGAACAATTTAGGGGCATACAATCAAGGTGTTGGCCCTGGGCATCAAAGAACCTCTGCACGCCACTGATAGTTGCTGTGGGTATGTTTAAAATAAAGGATACAGTAGACGGAGAGAAAGCCGAATGGGAAAGTACGACAATAAACAAATGCAGTCACTAAACATTCTAGACAATTTAGGCATGGACAGTCAGGTTATGTTAATTAAACACACATAGTATTGTTTGGCGCTCACAGAAGGAAAAGAAGGAAGTAGAGACTAGAGAACACACTAGACAACATAAAAATGCTTCTTCTCCTTCTGTGAGCGACAAACAATACTATGTGCGTTTATTTATGTAAATGTCTCAACGGCCTCAAAGTGTTCATCAATTTATCTTCAGGTTATGTTAGCACGTTGTGACGAGAAATGAACTTGCAAAATTTGTGACAGCCGGCAATACTGATGTCAAGAGAGCTTGTGGGAGGCAAAAATATGGTTTTGCCAATGTCATAAACATGACAAGAATACAGACTTTAATGACGACTCTGGTGAACGTGTGAGATTGTGAAACATAAGAGGCCACACACATGGGTATGACACATGATGATGATGATGATGATGATGATGATGATGATGATGATGATGATGATGATGATGATTAACGCTCGCTCAGCTAGGGTCCTGGCCTATTTCTTTAGGCAGTTATCCCTAACAGTAATTGACTAGTGGCAATCATTGGCTCTATCTTCGTCATCTCTATATTCTTTCTTGTTGACATTATTTTACGTTGTCACCACTTAAGCTTAATCATCGTCTTTACCAGAATGACAGGTTAAACCAGTACAGTTTTGACAAATCTGACTAGCATCTTAAAACGATTACCGTAAAATGTAGCCTTAGCGGTTCTCTCCGCGTCGGTAACTAACGGGGTATATGAGCCGGTCGCTCAGAAAGTAATGGCAAACTACTGAGCATAATCTTGCCAAGAAATCAACAATCAGCTGAAAGATGCTGATGTTGACAGCGATGTCCTGTAAATGATATGCGAACAACCCCCCTCCCCCCCCAAAAAAAAAAATGGGTGAATACCCGTTTACATACTATACCTTATTAATCTGTGAACTAATAATATATCCCTAGCTGTCTCATGCAGCTCTGCCTAGGTCGATACCGTATTTTTCATTTATATTTCTATTTTTTTTTTCTCGGTGATTTGTTATGTCTTCCTCTATTTTTTTTTTTTTACGCCATTGAGTTCCTGGGTAAGACTTTTCTAGTTATACCATTCACCGATGATACCAAACTACGGCCTATACGGCGCCAGCATCTTTTCTTTGCCTCTTAGTTCACTGGTAATTGTCCGGTTCTCTCCACATTGAATGTTTGTAGTTTATTCGTACTCGTTTTCGTTGTTCTCCATGTTTCTGATCCAAACAACAGTTGAAATAATTGCTGAGATTGTTGTTCTCTCCGCCCACAGATCATGTACAAGAACGTCCTTGTAGTCGCTTTCATCGCCGTCATTGCAATGGCCGCGCAAGTTCAAGGTTCCTATTATGGTGGTGGCATCGGCAATATAGGTATTCTCGGTGGAATTGGTGGACTCGGTGGAATTGGTGGACTCGGTGGAATTGGTGGACTCGGTGGATTCGGAGGTTATGGTGGATACGGAGGTTTTGGTGGACTCGGAGGTTATGGTGGATTGGGAGGTGGATTCGGAGGTTACGGATTTGGTCGTGGAATAGGTGCAGTTGGTATCCTCCCTGTAGCAGCAATTGGAGGCGTCGGACTTGGCGGACCTATTGGCATTGGCGGTGGATTTGGTAAGGGATACGGATATGGATATGGAAAATACGGTAAGCTTCCATTGTCTGTCTTTGGTTGGTGTTCGTATAAAATAAAGCTACGCCTATATCGCATTGTGATTAGTTCTATTCTTTTACAAAACACTGTTTCGGGTTCAATTTCGCAATGGTAGAATATTGTTTTC
>JACEFZ010017902.1:75000-108410 GCA_014155875.1 Cepaea nemoralis | reverse complement strand
AACTGTCCAGGTTAGAGTTTTCACCCCGACAAAAAAAAAAAAAAAAAAAAAACAAACAAACCTCCACACCTTATCGTGGATTCGAACCAGGGTCTCCCAAAGGGAGAATCCCACATTCTAGCCACTCGGCCAGCCGCTCCTACTGTATAAAGAAAAACATACTGTATGTCAATGTAACAAATCATGACTAACGGACAATATATTCTCTTTGCAAAGTTCACTAATAGACCGGCCAAGCGATAAATAAAGACATGTTTTACTTAAGGTCTGTTCAAAACAGCAACTGCAAATGTATGAGTCAGAAATAAAGCCAACAGTATAAGCTGCAGTTTAATGCAGTGATATATACGCCTTTGTATTAGATACATTATTAATGCTTGTCTCTGTCCCCCACACTTGCCTTTGTCTGAAATGGAAACACGCACACGCACACACCACACACACACACACACACACACACACATACATACACATCTCTCTCTCTCTCTCTCTCTCTCTCTCTCTCTCTCTCTCTCTCTATATATATATATATATATATATATATATATATATATATATATATATATATATATATATATATATATATATATATATATATATATATATATATATATATATATATATATATATATATATATATATATATATAAACTGACAGACAGGTAGGTAGGTAGGATGTATGGATGGATAGATACACACACATTATCTATCGGCTAGAAAGAGCTACCATATTGCTTCTTACACACAGGTGATGTGTGTATATAGTTAAAGTTTGTTGCATATCCTTTACAGGACGTCGAAGTCAACACCATCGTTTTTTGCTTGTGTGATCTCTTGGCAAGGTCAGTAGTTTGTCATTGCTTTCTGAACGACCTGCACCCTTACCGATTCGTAAGAAACCAACTCAACACAGTCTGCTGCCAAATCGCGCAGCTGTGTTTCGAACGCGGGTATGCGAGATTTAGAACTGCGTAACTCCTTCGCAAAGAAGCAGGCACATGTGTATCTAATAAAATAAATGTTCGCATATCCTTTACAGGACATCGCTGTCAGCATCAGCATCCTTCAGCTGATTCGTGATTTCTTGGCAAGATTACGCTCAGTAGTTTGCCATTGCTATCTGTGAGGCCGGCTCACATACCCCGTAAGTTACCTACGCGATTCGAACCACTGCTGATTCTCACCGTCGTTACGTTGCTTACGAGAGTATACGAGATTACTAAGAAAAGTCACTAACCTCTAGGCCAGGAAGCCGCCACATGTGTATCTAGATTGTTCAAAATTATGCCTAATCATTGTCATGTTTTGTTGTATCATGTTTCAATAATGACGGACCGTCGTCCCACCTTAAGAATACTTAAAAGACTTAAAGAAATAAATATACAAAAATAGTACAAAGATCGACTCAAACAGCGTTATTCCGTTCTTGTTTATCATTATAGAAAATCTAACAGACAAGATAAGGGAAATTTAATATGACGAGAATAAGGTCAAAAGATAAGCGAGGAAGCGCAGGGAAACAACCCAGTGAATAAACATGCATAAACATTTCCATATGTTGTCCATTTATCCCTCTTGAGTATGCTCGTGGCTTGATCAGCTTCCACTCAACGAGGCTGATAGCGTGGCAATTTTTTGATGGAGGGTTTGTTCAAGTTAGCCTGGTTCCAGTTTTGTGATATTTGATATTTAACGTTTTACTTGTGTTGTCCATCTCTGTGTATTGGCAATGGGTGATGCAAGCTGAGTTTGTGTCTTCTTGATGATTCAAAACAGAAGGATAAGATTGTGAGAGAACACAACACAGCAGAGTAGTGACAATGATATCTATGTTATAAGGTCAATTGCAGACGCTGTGGAGATTTTAAAATGGGCTGCCCACGCAGAGGCTGTCCACGCAGAAGAGTGGGTTCAAGCCTCAGATGCAGATCAGGTGTGGAACCCTTGAGGGGTCTCCGCTGCGAAGTGGTCAAGTTGGGTGTTTTGCGCCATGTAGGTCGTTGGTTCGATTTAAACTACATCGTTCAGGCCAAGAGGAAAATTGTTGCTGAGATGCCCGGGGTTCCTTGGGCTACGGAGTTCGTGCTTTGTACGATGTTATCGGCAGTCAGCTTACAATTCTGCAAAGAGGGACCGAGTCCGATGGGGTAAACCTCGGGGCAATGACTTCGATTCTCTCCTCTTTAACCTTTAACCTTAAGATTCTTCTTGCCCTACCGCAGAACAACAAATCGCGTGCAAAAACGTCTCTCGTTGCAGACATAAAAATAACAGTGCGCTAATGTGGCTATTTGTATACGGACACATTATACCCTGGCCCCAAGCGGAGCGCCTAGACCTTCACACACGCGCCGCCACTGACACGTAAACACGCTTGCTTACAAGACTGCATGTCCGCACACCTGGTTATAATCCAACTCTAGCAAAACAATCCGTCACAAATTACGGCTGAAGAGTGATAGATATGACCTTGTAACTACATCGACAGGCGCCTGGTGGCTGGGGTCTTCCAGTGTCAACGGGATATAATATCCTTTCCATGATCTGACCTTCCTTGAATGGTGGGAGTTTCCTTCCCTCTGCTGAGTTTAAAGCATCTTCAGATAGCTGCCAGGACAGTCAGAAAAATCAAGCAAACATTGGGGTTGAGACCACAAGGTGTATTCATGATATGATGGTCACTATCATCATTATTATCACTATCGTTAGCACAATCTACATATGCCTTGTAAATTGAGGTGAGCGATCATGTTACTCCTCATCTAGCAATCTCTCGGATAATGTATTAGTTTACGTTGTGATATTTTGCATGCCTTAAAGAAAGCAGGAGACATGGTACTGTAGTGGCTAGACGTTGCCTGTTGTCTCGTAGAGAGAAAAAGTCTCCTGTTGCCTGTTGCCTGTTGTCTCGTAGTCTTAGCTTCGAATTCGCATCGAGCCGGATATTTTTAATGCAGCGGGACTCTTCTGCCGACCCAGCCTAAAATGGGTTCCTGGTATGTCTTAGGAAGTGGCGGCCGGTGTCGAAATATTTAACCCCTCAAAACTCGAGTGCTGATTGGTCTATGTAAAGATGAGGCTAGCACCGTGAGTCCGATGCGCCCTAAGGCGTGTAAGAGGGCCTTTTATTTATTTCTTCTCTTTCTTTTTTCGTTCGCTCGCTTTGAACTCAAGCGTAGTCCATAAACGTGCTACTTTTTCTAGTACACTGGGCAGACTTTTGTGTGTGGATTAGCTTTCCCTATTACCAGTGCCCCTCGCCATCAGACGAACATACTCCGACTTCAGAGGTACTTGTAATTTACGTCCCCAGGTCAAGGACGAAGAGGGCCTTTTACCCTATAGTTACTTAATGAAAGGCCGTCAAGAGTCTTCTCTCGCTGTCTGCCTCTATCCCATTGTCCAGAATTCTTTCATTTCATAAATAAATAATGTAGAAGTAGGGGAAAGAGTATTCTGCCGGGTTGAGTATGGGCAGACAATCGTTACCACAGAGAAGAATAAATCACACAAAGTGTTTTAAAGACGCATTCTCCGCGTGCAGTCGTTGCTGCCATCGACTGTATAAACACGACCTCACCATAATGTTATAGCTGCAAGTCTTTTACAGGACGTGATAATCAACCTCAACATGTATTGGCTGTGTGGTTTTCTAGGTAATTATACGTCCAGCAGTTTCCCATAGCTCTCTGAACGGCCGACTTTGATACTGTTGTGAAAGTCAACGCAAATGATCTTCATCACAATGAGGATGGAGGACATATGTAACTAGTCTCCTCGCCGCCCGTGTGTTACCCGGGCTCTTACAGTAAAGCAAATAATAGTAATGTCACAACATACCAGGCGTTTTCTTAAGAGGCGGCTAGGAAGGATCTGGCACAGAGTTAGCTACCCCATCCAGTTGGATACCTTAGGTGAAAATATCCAAGCAACAGTTATCACGTATAAAGAAAGTGGAAAGAAGAACAAACAACCAAGGGGAAATGCATATGCCGCAAATGTTAGAACAATGCATGAATTGGGAAATTCGGCACTTGTAACAGAAATGAATTATTATGGCATTCATATTTTGGGATTACACGAAATGATGTTGAACGGAGCTGATAAAAAGCTGGTAAACACACGTGAAACAGTGCTGTTCTCGGGCCATACAGAGGAGAAAACGTCACACAGGAAAGGATATCCAGTAAAGGTCATTTTTACATGTCATGATGTGTATTGGGTATATGGTACTAAATCAATCAACGCTTTATGAGTGCTGTGGTCACTATCACACGGGCCGCCCTTACTTTCTTGGTGTCTGTTTCCGGGTATCAGGACAATTTAACAAAATCCGCCTAGAAGGGAAGTCATGCCCATGATCTTCATGTCGACAGGTAAACGAGCTAGCCACTGCGCTACTTCATCTTCCCTTGGGAGAACTAGGTGCATGTTTATATCTACATTGCGTAACCTCGAAACTTAAGAAAAATAAATCCCTGAAGCCTATCACATTTCTCCACTTATGTCCTTATTTTTTTTTTCGTAATCTGCTCCATATTAAGTATCCAGTAGAGACCAAACCGATCCCCTAGGTATCTAAAGCAAGTTGACAGATATACCCCAGATTTCTCAAACTCCTGTCAACGACTCCTGTTACAAGCAGAAAGTGAATGGAGTTCGTGTGACGACTTTCAGCAAACATCTGACTTCCCACTATAAAAGAGAATAATTGCATGAACAAACACAGTCGACCGTGGTTTGTCAGTGTGGGTTTTAAATGCATTAAATTATGTAACATGAGATGTACTAACTTAAGTGTTTACCATCTTGTGTCTGCTATCTGGTATTTACTTTTGCAATCACACACGTAAAGCGGCAGACATTTTACAGAAAGTAAAGCGTATGTCTTCAATGTGTATATCGTTTTATTTAATCTTGACAAGAGTATTGATTAGAAGTTTTGTATTTTTTTAAACTAAGACCTATATAACTGGAGGTCTGTAATAATGTTTACTTTAGTATTTGTCTAGTATCTGAATATTTAAGCCAAAAAATGGGTAAACATTTATAGAATGTTGAACACAGATACCCGAAAAGATCAAAACGAAAACCAGGACTTGTGGAAATGCGAAGTTTGCTTGATGTCAACAAGTCACACAAAACTGAAGGATAACGACATGACTATAGTAAATATAGAATTCTTGGGGTTTTTCGCCATGTGACCTTTCAATTTAATGTTTTTACCCCATGCAGTGTGGAAGTTAAGGGGAAACCGTCACTTTATTTTCCCAAGAATGAGTTTAAGCTCAGACACCAGAGCTAGATTTATGACTGAGATGTTCAAAAACTTCTTAGCAGTAGACAATCTGACAAGAGATGATGTCATTGTTCCTGCAACCCTAGTGGTAAAGTGTTATCAAGTCTATTTTCATAACACAAGTATCCACAATTTCAATCCACATTAATGTTGGGATTCTTATATGTAATAGTACGGTTTTTGAGGATGGACACAGCGTCTTGGACAACGGTTGTATGAGATCTTCATGGGGAAGTAAATGGTAGTGATGTGTTACTGACAAAGTTATCTCTCGTGTTATGATTGGTCATAGAACATATTGAGCTAAAACCATATATCTTTGTGGAATATATATATATACAAGCGTGAATTTGTACTTTAAAAAAATGTTCGGAATACTGAGTTTCTGTCCCTATTGTAACAACATTCGAGCTTAAATTTAAAATAATCTTTTACTTCCCAACGATATCACTGGTGTAAAACATAATACCGGGTGATTCGGATCCAAAACCCAGCTATTGAAGCATAATTGTGACAGCGAGAATTTCGGCTAGAAGAAGCTGAAAGATAAAATACACAGGGCGAGACATGGGAGCCACGGAGAGAACATCACCAAAGAGATATAACCCCGGATAGCGTCACTAAGAGTAAGAAGAAAAGATTGACATTTACTGAAGCACAGAAAACAGCAGGCAAATAAGATCGCAGAAGAGACGATCTTTTCCAAACGTCAAGAAGTTGCCCAAAATAATTTAAAGTAGTCATCTGCACACATCTGATCACTGGCAACTTCCCGCTGGTAGCTGAGCTAACTAATGTGAAATTCACAGTTGTCCTGTGTTGTAAATCTTTGAGGATTAACATGGATGAGGATTTGGGGATTGGGGAAAAAAGGGAAAAGGGGGGGGGGGGGGTGTAATTTTAGGTCACACATTGTTAATGTGTAAAGTCTAATTTCTGAATATACATTTTGTCTAATGTCCAGCATACTTTCCTAGAATAAATAAATAAAGGCTCGTGTATCTTCATCACACTGACATTAATTTTCTTTACATGTTTTCTGGGCAGATAAATTTAGATAGAAAGGCTATTCACCACAAACAAACCCTTAGAGAGGGAGAGAGAGAGAGAGAGAGAGAGAGAGAGAGAGAGAGAGAGAGAGAGAGAGAGAGAGAGAGAGAGAGAGAGAGAGAGAGGGGCGAAGGTGTGCAGGAGCGAGATGGAACAATATTGAAGAGTAATACCATGAAGAACCCGTGTCTATGCCATAAGGCGTATGGGTATACAGTGTTAGCCCTACATATTTACAGACCAGTCGGCTTTCAATTGGAGCTGTGGTCAGTAACCCAATGACCGCCTATACTTCACTGACTTTTTTGGCACCCATTTCGTGACTAATATTCTAACTCATCTGCCATTGCCTGTTATTTTTTTCCCTAAGTTAAAAAAGAAAAATGACTTATTCAAGTCTTTCCTTTCACAGTCACTGTCAAAATCACCTTGGTATTCTCTTTAGTGATTATTATAGTTTTTGTTTTTCTTTTGCATTTTCTTGCCCTTACGCGTCTCGAGTTAGTTTCGCTAGCTACTAAGTAGATGCGCTTTTCCAGCATGTCATGGTTTATGATTATGATAATGATGATACTTATAGTGATACTCATGAGTTGCTGCTTGCAGGGCCCTCTTTCACTTTAGAATCATGAAACTCAGCTTCGTTAGCCATATAGCAAACCTGCTTCTTCCGAGTGATTATGAGGATGATGATGTTGATGATGATGATGATGATGATGATGATGAGGATGATGATGTTGATGATGATGATGTCGAAGATGGCGACGACGATAAATGATCATGCAGACGATGATGATGACGACGGGCATAACGACACAGAGAAGTTAACGTGAAACCTTTTGTGAAAAGCATTGATAGAAAGCTTGGCCTGGCGTTTTCTTACATCCCTGTAATCTACCACACAGAAAGCAGAACATGGCAAATACCCCAGGAACAGAATAATCAAACATTCAGCGCCGCTTAACAACTCGCTCATATCAAAACTCAAACATAAGCCTAATCTCGCACTCTAGTCCCTCTTCTGCCGCGAACAAATGAAATCAATCCTCCCGGCTCTTGCCATAAACACAACGGATCCCTCGGCATATCCAATGACGCCGCCATATTTGACTTATTGAATCTCAACCTCCGGGCTAAATGAACGGCTTCCGGTGAACCTCTCGTTGGCCAATCAGAATTGTTTGTGGATGTAATTGGGAGCGGGAATTCTGGCGAAGCTTTCAGCCCCATAGCGAATAATTTTTGTGGAAGAAGTATTGTATTCCATGAATATTGTGTTTCTGTCTTTCTTCTATGAGGGCCTCCATCAAGTGTTGTATATGTGCGTTGATAATTTTGGTCCGAATAGGAACATAGGCTAGATGTTGAGACACGAAGAGGGGAGATTTGAATAGTGTGTAGACCCATCAGGCGGAGGTTGTTGTAGGAATAGAAGAATAGATGAGAGTACGGTAGAGGTAAAGGTGTAGAATGAAGGTAGGGCATGAGAAAAGGGATTAGTAAGCGAATTGTGTATTATGATATCGTGGTATTGACCAAATCACAACTGCAGTTTCAATTGATCTACAACAATATGGGCTTAGCACCATAAGCTTGATGCGTCATAAAGTCTTTACTTGGAGGTAAAGGAAGCTGGCTGAAGATGTGCTGCTGAAAGAAGCAGAAATAGCAGGAGTTGAATGTGGTGCAGGAGGCAGACAGAGTTATTACATCGTTGTAATAGTTGCAGCAGCAGCAGTAGTAGTAGTAGTAGTAGTAGTAGTAGTAGTAGTAGTAGTAGTAGTAGTAGTAGTAGTAGTAGTAGTAGTAGTAGTAGTAGTAGTAGTAGTAGTAGTAGTAGTAGTAGTAGTAGTAGTAGTAGTAGTAGTAGTAGTAGTAGTAGTAGTAGTAGTAGTAGTAGTAGTAGTAGTAGTAGTAGTTGTTGTTGTTGTTGTTGTTGTTGGTGCTATAGTAAAAGTAGTGGCAATAGCAGTTGTAGTTGCTACTGTTATTGTATATGCACTTGTGGGGATAGAAGAATACGAAGAGAGAGAGAGAGAGAGAGAGAGAGAGAGAGAGAGAGAGACAGAGAGAGAGAGAGAGAGAGAGAGAGAGAGAGAGAGAGAAGAGAAGAAGAGCAGAAGGAGGAGGGGGAGGACAAAGTACAACGAAACAACTTGGCTTAATCGAATGAAGAAACCTGGCACAAACTAGTATCACATCGAAATAGAAGCTTAGCAATTAGAATGTATACTATTCGTAAATATCTTGTGCATTTGACATTCGCACACACACTAGATCACTGCATTATGAGGAAAGGTGACTATTTCATTACCCGACAGATATGATGTAAAAAATAAATAAATGCTACTTCTCATTTGCAGGACGCTTGCCATCAACCCCAATCGCAAGTTGATTTACTTTTAAATGTTACGTTCAGTAGTTTGTCATAGCTTTCTGAACGAGGAGTTAACGTTTAAGTTTAATCGATGTATGGAATGAACCCCGTACTGCTTCGTACAATAAGCATAAGAACAATTGGACTGAATTTTTCTTGTGGGAAACTTTCCCTATTACCAGTGTCTGTCGCGATCGGGTGAACCCACTCCGACTTCAGAGGTACTTGCAATTTACGTCCCCAAGTCAAGGACGAGAAGTCAACATTTTAGTCCAGCTGACCGGTGTAGGGGTTGAACCCTCTACCTCAACATCAGCACACCGGATGTTTAAGAACGCAGGCTCTGATCCATTCGGCCATGTTGATTTCCCTATAAGACTTGAGGAAGGACAAAATATACAGACATAACACGAAAAGGGAGAAATACAAGAGAAATACATGAGCAATACAAGCGAAATACAGAGCAAGAAAGACGGCGCATCGAATAGGAAAGTAAGGATGAACAATAAAAAGAAAACAAGCAGGCAAACGCGGATAGACAGATCAAGAAGGATGAGACAAAACAAATCGACACAAAAGAAAACGGAACAGTGAAATAACATCTCTGGTTGATAAACTAAAAATCAAAGATTACCATAGCCGCGTGCGCGCGCGCACACACACACACACACGCACACACTCACACACAGGCACACAAACACAGGCACACACACAGGCATACATACACACGCACAGGACACACACACAAAGACACACACGTGTACACTCCCACACACAGGCGCTGGAACATCACAGAGAGCCTAAGTATCTCGGATTGCCATCATATTGTACTAACGCAGGCTACAGACATACCATTTAGATAACAATATGTTCTTACCTGCCAGGAGTGGCTTTGATGTTCAAGGAATTCATGCCGGAACCAGCCCCTATCGCTCTAGATGGGAGCTCTAATCTCTAAATCTGCAGAATGTTGTTCGACCAGCCGGCGAAAAATGTTGAAATCTGGATGGTACTAATCTCTATTTAAAGTAACCGGTTTTGATTCTCAGGAACAGCCCTTGATGTAATCTAAATATCGTGTCTTGTTCTTCTTGTTCACTCTGTATTTCTTCATCGTCAACCTCTGCTTATATCGCCTCCTCCTACACACCCTCTCCCTCCACGTTTTCCACCGTCAACCCTCCTCCTCTCCTCCCACCTTAGTATTATTGTTTTCCACCTTCTACCTCCCCTTCTCCGTCCACATTAGTATCATTATTATGTCCTGACTTCTTTTGTTCCAGTTTCTGTACCCCATTCTTCTCACACGTGTTACTTGTTCTTCTTGTTCATGGTCTTGTCCTTTCTATTTGTCCTGTCGGTGAATGTTGCTCTTCTGTTCTTGTTGCTATTCTGTTCTTGTTGTTCTTCTGTTCTTGTTGCTCTTCTGTTCTTATTGCTCATCTGTTCTTGTTGCTCTTCTGTTCTTGTTGCTCTTCTGTTTCGATGCTCTTCTGTTCCTGTTACGCTTCTGTTCTGGTTGCTCTTCTGTTTATCTTCGTGTCCCGGCTCTTTGTTTCGAGTTCTTAGTCTTATTGATTGATTGTGTGTGTGTGTGTGTGTGTGTGGGGGTGGGGGGTGGGGGGGGGGTGTTGGCTGGTGGGGGTTGTGTGGTTATCGTGGTATTATTGATTTCATTCGTCTAGTAATACTACGACTTGATTAACTTTATTAATTACTCTTACCCATTCTTAGTGTCCGGCGAAATACTAGGCACACCATTCATGGAGCGCCGAGTCGTCTACATGGATTTAAAAAAAAAGTTAATTGCATATCCTTTACAGGGCGTTTGCAGTCAAAACCAGCATTTTTTTGCTGTTGTTGATATCTTGGTAAGTTTGCGTTCAGTAGTTTGCCATTGCTTTCTGAACGACCGGCACTCATACCATTTATGTAAAAAAACCAGCGCATCGCTGTCTGCTGACAAATCGCCAGTGGCGCGCAGAGAGGGGTGCGGGGGGTGCGACGTCCCCGGGCATCCAGCCGGGAGGGGGGCATCCAGTTAGGGAGAGGGGGCAGCACAGTGCAGTCGGAGGGGAGGAGGAATGAATGAGGTAAAGAACAATGTAGGGGCATCCAATCAAGGGGTTGGCCCCGGGCATCAAAGAACCTCTGCAAGTCACTGCAAATCTGCGCACAGCTGTGTGTCGAACGCGGGTATACGGGATCACGAACTGCATTCGTAAGCCCTTCGCCACTCTAGGGCTAGCACTTATACGCTGATACCATGAATATATGTACATTCCTTACGTCTTTACTTACTCTGTGTGTCAGGTTTAATTTTCGACAGACCCTGCGCGACTCTACTCCGGACTGTGTCTATCAAACTAATTCATTATTCGTGTTTCCCACCTTGAATCATAATGGGTACATGGTGCTGTCCTAATGTTTTATATACCAATTTGCATTCAGTATCACGCCGTCACCCTTTACTTTAGAGAATATTTCACGCATCTATTTTAGATTGGAACCTAGGGAACCATAATAAATATAAAAATGAAATCCACATTTCAGTGTGATTCGAACGCGTGATCCCTGCACCGGCAGTTGAAAATCAGCCACTACGCTCACTAGGCTCCAGCCCGATTCCGTCTCTTATCTAAAGTACAGGCGTATGTCCAGATACTCGACCAGTTATTATTACAAACGGGCGCCATTAGGTACACCAGCAATCACTTCCGTCATGACAATGGAGTGTTAATATTTGACTCGTCTTGCCGACTGCCTCTGATCTTCTAGTGTATATATCCTATTTCCGAACACTCCAAGCCTGACTTCGGTTATTTACGCGTCTGGTGCCTGCCTGTTCTGTTTTCACCCCCCGGAGGAGATTATGTACATTAATTGTATCACAAACAACTTCCCGCTCTCTTGGGAACTCGTGCAGAGTGGCGGGCGCCAAGGCAGTGCGGAAGTGTACCGTTAGTGGCAGACGTAGTGTATTGTCTGTGTCCTTGTTCTATGAATGCAGATGCCCTCTTGAATATTTATGATATATACCATTGCAGGTCTAATAATGTGGTTGGTCTCTTGAATATTTATGATATATACCATTGCAGGTCTAATAATGTGGTTGGTCTCTTGAATATTTATGATATATACCATTGCAGGTCTAATAATGTGATTGGTCTCTTGAATATTTATGATATATACTATTGCAGGTCTAATAATGTGATTGGTCTCTTGAATATTTATGATATATACTATTGCAGGTCTAATAATGTGGTGGTCTCTTGATTATTCATGATATATACCATTGCAGGTCTAATAATGTGGTTGGTCTCTTGATTATTTATGATATATACCCTTACAGGTCTAATAATACGTTTGGTCTCTTGATTATTTATGATATGCATCATTGCAGGTCTAATAATGTGGTTGGTTTCTTGATCACTTATAGTATTGAAAGTATACTAATGTGGTTGGTTTCTTGATCATTTATAGTATTGAAGGTATACTACTATGGTTGGTTTCTTGACATTTATAATATATAATATTAAGGTATACTTATGTGGTTGATCTCTTCTGGTTAACTTATGATATATCATATTTAAGGTTTATTATTACTCATGTTATTGATCTATTTCTTATTCATACTATACACTTCGGGTCTACTAATGATATTGATTTTATGTTTATTTATAATAGATGATATTGCAGTATACAAATACAGTTCTTCTCTTGATCATTTATAATATGTACTATTGCAGATCTACTTATGCGGTTAGTCTCTTGATTATTTTAATATACACTATTGCCCCGGAAGGGAGCCAACACATGAATTGATACATGCCGTTGGAAATTGCAAGATGTGGAGAAGCTTGAGCACCCACATCAGTCTGCAAGACCCTTGATGATGAAGATACTATTGCAGATCTACTAATGCGATTCTTGTCTTAACCATTTATAGTATATGTTACTGCAGATTTACTAACGTGGTTGTTCTGTTGATTATTTATAATATGTATGCTATTTTAGGCCTGCTAATGCGGTTGGTCTCTTTGGCATATAGAATATATGTTATTGCAAATCTACTAATGCCGTTGGTCTCTTTAGCATCTAGAATATATGTTATTGCAAATCTACTAATGCGGTTGGTCTCTATGGCATATAGAATATATGTTATTGCAAATCTACTAATGCGGTTGGTCTCTTTGGCATTTAGAATATATATTATTGCAAATCTACTAGTGCGGTTGGTCTCTTTGGCATCTAGAATATCTAGAACATTATTTGCAAATATTCTAATATGGTTGGTCTCTTGATCATTTATGATATATACTATTTAGACATTGAGCACAACCCACTACTGGCAACGCTAATCGTAATCCGGTACGAACATAAGCCACATCAATTTGGACGCATTTGGACGCAAAGTGGACAATGCCTTACGTTCGTACCGGAATACGATCAGCGTTGCCAGTAGTGGGTTGTGCTCAATGTTTAAATCTCAAATCTCGAAAAAAAAAATAAAAACAACAACAACAAATAAATCAATATATAATATTGCAAATCTACACTAATTCAGTAGTCGACTGATTGTTTATAATAGATTACACTGTAGGCCTACTAATGTGGACCTCAGTCATCTCACACCAGACCCTTTGTAGAATTGTTGGATTATATATTTAATGTTATCTACGGGGAAAGGTAGTCAGTCTCACTGCAACCCTCTTAATACCCTCTTAGACATGCATGCTTGGATACATGGTTACTAGTCTTTGCTTCTTTATGAGTCCCGATAACACGGGCGTAATTACAGTACCACAAACGTTAGTTAAATATCCTTTACAGGACGGCGTAATCAACCCCGGCATTTAATGGCTGCTTTCTGATTTACTAGATAATATTTTAGTTCATCAGATTGCCGTTTCTTTCTAAACGACCGATGTCTCAAGCCATGGAAATCAACGCAAACTAGTTGACATTCTCATCGCCCACGGCTGATTTCGAACCATCGATTAGGCATGTCCGGGAATTCCAAACTGCGCGTCTCATTATTCCCAAAGCCACAGAAGCTGGTAACATAAGTGTGCATGATTTCACAGAACAGAAAGTGCGAGATTGGCAAGCGGGAAAACCCACAGGTAACGGCGACTTTTCTGTAGGGTTCTACAAGAGCGATCTCCTGTGTTGACAGAGTACATAGCCAAACATGAATCTCTAAGGCACAGTTTGGAGAAGTACAACGCCGAGCATACCTGTCATTGTATCAATGTCATAATTATACGATATAGAGAGCTGCTCTTGGGTGACTGTCGTGAACTCTACGAGCTGAGTTCACCGCGAGAAGAGCACGTATTTTGTCTCAGTGCTGGGAGAAGTCCCCCGCTAGACAAATCTGCCTTCATGGACATGCCTGGTGAAGGATGTCTGATGGTTTTGGATAGGCTTTCGACTTGGTGTCGCCATAGCACTCAGACGAGTAATGTTGGATGATCCGCGGCGACAGGCCGGGGGTCGGCGTTTGTGTACCCTTTTGTGGATTCTGTGTCTTTTACAAATCGTTCGTGAATCGCCGCCACAAACGCCGATTTAAGATTTGTTAGCCGGGGTAACGTTTGAATAGGGGTAGACATTTGTCTTCAGTCCTGAATTGTCGGAACATGATTGTGTCTATACACTTTCGCTGGAATAGTTACATGGCCGATGAGCTACAAGTCTCCCTCGTCGTACGTTCGTGTTACTTGCTATAGTCATTCGGTATCTTATGGAACTTTTGAAAGGAAGTTTAACTTAACTCAAGGCTCTGGATATGTTTTACAGTAATTTTTTTACAGGTACATTCATGTGTGCTTAAAAAAAAAAAATGTTTACTGTAAGTTACAAGTTAAAAAGGGGAGGCGCAGTACTGGCTAGCTGGTCCGGTGGTTATCTGTTCGAATCTTATCGCGTGGAAATATTTTTAAAATTGAGCTGAGCTTCCAAGTCGGTCCATTCTAGAACGGGTACCAAGAAACGTTCAAAGAAGTAAAGGCAGTTAGAGTGATATTGAGCAAATAACCCATCGTATGCGATTTCCTCTTCTTTGTTTGCCCTTTATTGCGTCATATACCCTCAACCAACACGCCCAGTCTACTTATTGTTTGCCATCTTCCGCAGCTTCATTATTATTGATCTCTGTCTTTTATTCGTTTCTCGATGCCTATCTTATGTCTCCCCCTATTTTATTCGCCCTGTGGGCTACAGACAAGGCAGTGTTTTGTTATACTATCCCCAGGTTTCCTCACTGTGTGCCCAAACCAGAGCCGGCGTTTTTCCCTCATCTCTGGATTTACTGGAGGTTGTTCAGTTCTCTCTGTGATCTCTTGGGAGACTCCGTGGCGAAGTGGTCAAGCCATCTGACTTGGGTTCCGAAGTTTGTGGGTTCGATTCCGGAACGCGTCCTTCGGTTCACGAGTGCATTTTGCCCCAGAGACTCCCGAGGGTCGTCGCTGGAGCTACGGAGTACTTGCTTTGTGCGACGCTTGCGTCAGTTCACTGCGGAAAGAGACCGAGCCATATGGGATAAAACCCGACGCAATGAAGTCGACTCTATCGACTTTAAGCGACTTTCTCCACGATCTCTACATTCTAGTGTTGTTTGGCCTATCATTTCGTAAAACGCCAGCGCAACGCGGTCTGCTGCCAAGTCACGCGCAGATGTGTTTTGAACGCGGGTATGAGGAATCACGAACCGTGCCCGTAACCTCTTCGCCACGGAAAGGGGCACTCATATACGTAGACAGAAAAATATAAATAGGTCCGCTAACAGCTAGCCACTGTCCCACCAGTTCCCAGAGTTCCCAGGAGTCAACAGTGTTCTCTCCCTGTTGGTCAGAAGACACAGAACATTGCAATAGAACCGCAACCTGATGGCATTTGAACTGAGCGCCATCGCGTGACGATTCAATGCCTGCACTCGCTGATTGCTATGTGAGAAAACGACTGTCCCTTATATTCTACGGTGCAATTATACCTAGAAAATTTAATAGTGCTAACACTTTAAGTACCCACATCAGGCTCACGTCACGTCTTATGTTAACATTTCACGTACCCACATCAGGCTCACGTCACGTCTTATGTTAACATTTTACGTACCCACATCAGGCTCACGTTACGTCTTATGTTAACATTTTACGTACCCACATCAGGCTCACGTCACGTCTTATGACAACATTTAATGTACCCACATCAGGCTCACGTCACGTCTTACGTTAACAGTTCACGTACTCACACCAGGCTCACGTCACGTCTTATGTTAACAGTTCACGTACCCACATCAGGCGCACGTCACGTCTTATGTTAACAGTTCATGTACCCACATCGGGCTCACGTCACGTCTTATGTT
The DNA here is from genome assembly GCA_014155875.1 of Cepaea nemoralis. Lineage (NCBI taxonomy): Eukaryota > Metazoa > Mollusca > Gastropoda > Stylommatophora > Helicidae > Cepaea > Cepaea nemoralis. The sequence continues at coordinate 92,315 of JACEFZ010017902.1, read as the reverse complement.
AATATTTCACGTACCCACATCAGGCTCACGTCACGTCTTATGTTAATCTTTCACGCAACCACATCAGACTCACGTCACGTCTTATGTTAACATTTCACGCACCCACATCAGGCTCACGTCACGTCTTATGTTAACATTTCACGCACCCACATAAGGCTCACGTCACGTCTTATGTTAACATTTCACGTACCCACATCAGGCTCACGTCACGTCTTATGTTAACATTTCACGTACCCACATCAGGCTCATGTCACGTCTTATGTTAACATTTCACGTACCCACATCAGGCTCACGTCACGTCTTATGTTAACATTTCAACACCTTAAAATATTCTCTTCCTTCTCCAGCTAGAGCCGGTGCCGGGGTAAAGTTGGCGATTGCCAACGCAATACGGAATCCCGCATACCGCGTTCGAAACACAGCTCTGGGCGATTTATCATTGGACCGCCTTGTGCTGATTTTCATACAATGGTATATGTGCCGGTCGTTCAGAAAGAAATGGAAAAATACTGAGCATGAACTTGCCAAGAAATCACAAATGGCTAAAAATTCTGGGTTTGACAGCGACGTCCTGTAAAGTATATGCAACTAATATTATTTAACTCTAGCTAGATCTTGTTCAACGGTGACATATTTCTGTGAATTCTGAGGTTGTCTTAACCTTGATGCCGTGCTATTAGTCAAGGTTGTCGTCACAAGGTTTTAGTCATACCTGGCATGCGTCATCTGATTTACCTGTTGTCATCAAAGAGATTACCAGAAGGCAAAAACCAGTTAGTTGCACGTCGTTGTACATGGCGTTGCAATCAACCCCAACATTTATTGATTGTTTGTGATTTGCTAGACAATTTTTAAGTTCTGTAGTTCCCCATTGCTTTTTGAACCGCCCACGCTCTTATCATAAAAATCAACACAACAGGATTTGTTCTCAATTTGCTTACGTCTGATTTAGAACCCTCGATCCGGTTTGTAAGAGGAATGTGAGACAGCGTTCACTAACCTCTAATCCACAGACGGAGCAGTCAAAATATTAAGTAAAATAGGGGGGAGGGTGTAGCCCAAGAACATGAAACATTAAGACTAAATGTCATGGCAAGGCAGAACAGACCCTAAGCCTTGGTTCCCAACTGGTCTAGAATCGAAGCTCCGACAGGCGGTAAGAGTATTGTTTTGCTGATCCGGCAGCTTCTGCAGCTTGTCTTGTTCCGGATGTTCTGGTGTTATCTTTACTCTGGAGTAAACTAGGCAGGCCGAGAGAAGTACTATGCTGCAATGGCAACACATGGTCTCTACAATTCAGCCCAGACTTCGTGCCATGGAGAGATTATTATGCCTTTTTGTTTGTTGTTGAAGCACGATCTAACAAACTGCCAAGGTGCCAGAAACGTAGTCGCATATAGGATTAAGAAGATAGTACAAGACAGACAAGTATAGAATGGGATAATCAGAAATCATCATGAGAATACTCATGATGATATCAATTTAAGACAAAACCAGTATTAATGGATTATGCAATGGTGCCTGTAATTTGACACTCACACAGTAGTAGAAACCTATGAAACAACAACAGCAAACACGTAAAGGTTTAAATGTTGACAGCATGCATCTTTCCTGTAGTAATCAATAAATGGAATTGATTCATGGACGTGTCGCGATCACCAAGCCTTACATTTTTCCTGTAGCAACATATAGATATGATGTTTGGACCATATTGCTTTCACCAAAGAAGGATATCAAGACTTGTGAATTTAAATGCTATAGAAGAGATCAGCACGGCTGAATTAAACATCCGGTGTGCTGATGCAGAGTTAACGGGTTCAACCCCTACACCGATCAGTTGGACTAACATGTTGACTTCTCGTCCTTGATTTGGGGACGTAAATTACAAGTACCTCCTTAGTTGGAGTGGATTTATCTGATGGTGGGGGGCACTGGTAATAAGGAAAGATAACTCACACGCAAAAAGCAGTCCAGTGCACTAGAAGTAGTTGCACTTGCATGACTACGCTTGAGTTCAAAGGGAACCAACGCAAAAATAAATAAATAAATAAATAAATAAATAAATAAATAAAACTTCAGAAAATATCATGAAATACTGCCGTAAGTCAAGAATAAGAAAAATTATGATATTCTACGAGTTCTGAATGTTGAGTGACGAAAGTTCTAGTGGGTCATAATGAGAGCGTTGCTCTGCAGAAGCCCTGCTATGTGATTACATGATAATGATAGTGAATTTTACACCACTTAACTCAGAAGTAAGTATCCGTTTGATTAACTTCCTATTTTTAATAGCTTTTTAAAAAAAAAATTTAGCATGCAGCTTATCTCGGTAACCAATGACAATATTGTAACGAGGGGCAAGGGGGTAGGAGCTTAAAACCGTTAGTGTTTCTATAAAGACAGGTATTTATTTCTAAGTCAGTTGTATGATTTTGTTATCGAAAATAAATTCGCAGTGTTAAATATATCAAATATTACGACCTCTCTCTCTCTCTCTCTCTCTCTCTCTCTCTCTCTCTCTCTCTCTCTCCCCCCCCCCCCCCCCCCCCCCCCGCATATCCTTTACAGGACATCGCTGTCAACATCATCATCTTTCAGCTGATTGTTGATTTCTTGGCAAGATTACGCTCAGTAGTTTGCCATTGATTTCTGAGCGGCCGGCTCACATACCCCGTAAGTTACCAACGCGGCAGGAACTGCTAGCGATTCTCGCGCAAGTTACTTTCCTCACGTGGATATACGGGATTACGGAGAAAGTCTCTAGCACCTAGGCGGGGAGCCGGCAAATATTACGATAGGTCAGAATTAATCCAGCCATTGCGTGCTTATCTTCAACAACCAATCATCGACCACTTTACGTATGTTTGCAGTATGAACTGATCAATCATGTTCATGTCTACTTTGTAAACACACTCCCCGTTGGTGGAGAGGTTTTTCGTCGGGCGGTGTAATCTTACATAGTACGCTGACTTAGAATTCCACGAAGAGGTTTAGCCAAAAGTAGCCCCGTTAGTTCTGTCAACCGGTAGGACACACAATAGCAAAGGCAATATGAGTTGACTCGATTTGTTCCTAAGGCCGATACGTTGGACATCCAACATAACGTATGGCGAGGCTAGTATTGCCCGTATTTTGAGCTGGTGAAATATTTAACTAACACACATACATACATTCACGCGCGCACACCGACACACACACACGCACACACACACACACACACACACACACACACACACACAAGAGGGCGAACACAAACACGAGAGCTCGTACACGCATACACACGCAAACACACATAAATATGCAGGTAAAGTAAGAGATCCCTTTCCCCGTGTCCCCGTCCACAAACCATTCCAGTTTGGAGAGATGTGTCGGCCCCGTTCAACCGTCGTGTTTTCGGTCGGTTATAATTCCGGAAAGCCAGAAAGACCGATGAACAAGTCCTTCAAGAAACAAATTAAGTTCATAAACTGATTAGAGACATTAGACGTAGACAGTCACAATTTTTTGGGCATGTTATGAGAAGAAATGATTTGGAGAACTTGGTGACAACTGGTAAGATCGAGGGGAACAGACCAAGGGGAAGACCTAGAAGCAAGTACCTGGATGGCTTGGCCTTGTGGAATGGTCGAGACAGAAACACGGAGCTGATCCACGACTCTGGTGATCGAGTGAGATGGCAGAACATGACCGCCTACGCTTACCGGCATGGCACATGATGGATGGATGGATAATTCCGGTCCTTGTGGTGTATCTCAGACCGCGTTGCGCTGGGTTTAAACGAGTTGGTATGGTAGCCGGTCGTTTAGAAAGCAATGGCAAACTACTGAATGCAAACTTGCCAAGACATCGACAACAGCGGTATAATGCTGGTGTTGACAGCGATGTCCTGTAAAAAGGATATGAAAAAAATGGTGTACCTACTTCTGTTTGGGTAGACAGGGCTGCGATTTAACTTCCTGTGTTTTCTGTCTGTTAGTGAGTTTCAACCTTGGTGGCTTTTTACATGTCTGGTCAGAGTCGCACACTTGTAAGGCCTGGTGTAGTTGTGTTCCCGTCCCGTTTCATTGTGCTTTTTTCTTTCCTTCAGGGAGTGTTTTACTAGTTGTAGCCCCGCCTGAGGTTCCATCTTATTTTCCCGTCTTGGCCTCTCTTTCGAATCTTCTTGGTCTTCTCTGGTATCTCGTGTCGTGGACGGCTTGGTAGCTCGATCTTGGTGGAGAGTAATCTCTTCTCCTGACCACCGTCCATTCTTGGTGGCTGTCGTTTTGGTTTTCTTCCTCCTCTTCTACTTCCTCTTCTGTTGCTTCCTCTTCTGTCTGGAACATGATGTCTTCTGTTTCAGATGTTTTCTTCAGTGTCTTCTGCCGTTCTATATGTTCTCTTTCTTCTTGAATCCTTTTAAGAGTCTCCCCCGTCTCGGCTTTGATTGCAGCCATTCGGGCGACACCCGTCATGAGGCGTATTGGTTATATAGCGGTTAGTTGCATGTCCTTTACTGGATCTTGCAATCAACCCCAGCATTATTGGATATTTGTAATTTTTAAAAGGTTTAAAACACCATACACCCAGTGCTATTGATAAACTATGATAATTGGCAGTGGAAAGGAGAGATCATCAATGAACATCACAGTAAACGGCAAGATACTAGACCAAGTAACAGGTTTCTCCTATCTTGGGCATGTGATAACGGATAGTGGCAGAAGTGAAGTAGAAATCAAAAAGAGAATAGGAATGGCCAAAATGACTTCCAACAGCATGAAATCAGTATTAACATCTAGAGAGATTACCAACGCATTAAACATGAGAATTGTCAAATGTTACGTGTATTGAACACTACAGTATGGTGCGGAAGCCTGGACGCTGAACAAGCAACTAGAAAGTCGAATAGAGGCCCTGGAGATGTTGATATACAGACGAATATATTGTATTTCATGGAAACAAAAACAATCAAATACAGAGGTTCTGGAGAAAACTGGGAATGAAAAGAGATTTGATAAAAGAAATGAAAAAAAGAGGCAGGTGAAATATTTCAGCAACTTTAAAAGACATAACGCTCTTATAAAACCATACTGGAGGGTATGGTTGAAGTCTAGCGAGCAAAAGGTAAACAACGATACAAGTGGGAAGATAACAACAAGATATGGACGGATGGCAATCTGACAGAATGTAGTCAGGGCGAGACAGACGTTGTTGCAGATCCATTGCAGCCAACCTTCATTCTGGAGACGACACCTGATTGATTGATTAACTGATTAGGCATCCTGGACATAAATTAAACAATAACTTTCAGCGATAAGTTACAGCTTATAATCCGTAGAGATAAAGAAAACAGTAACGTTTTGCAATATGTTAGAACATAAGACTGGAACCACGGCACAGGTTCTCATTGGAATACTTGGCGATATAAATCCTATAATCAAATATATCCTACATATAAAATAATATTACACATCAAATATATCCTACACATAAAAATAAATATTACGCATGAAATATATCCTACATATAAAATAAATATTGCACAATAGATATATCCCACATATAAAATAAATTCTACACATTGAATACACCCTTCATATAAAATAAATCCTATACAAGAAATAAATAACACAATGAAATAAACTATACACCTGAAATAAATCCTATATTTAAAAATTAATCCTACTTATGAAAGTAAATTCTACACCTGAAATAAATCTTACATAAGAAATACATTTTCCACCATCACGCACCATCTGATGTCTTACGCGCTTAGTGCTTGATCTATTCGCAGTCATCTTCTCATTTGTTCACAATGGATAAGGCACATATTCTAAAGATTACTTAAGAATGAATGCTTCTGGCGATACAATGTCAGACGTAAAAAAAAGTATTTAAGGAACGTAAATTTCAATGCAAGTGTATTTCGGCAAAGGGGCAAAAACGCATAAAAAGGGAGAAAACATCGGGTTTTACGACCACCCTGCTACGGGGAAACGATCGCATCTGGGAAACTACATTTGCTGCGGGAGACGGGGGCCCTATGAGTTTTGAGTTTTGGGGATGATGATTCTTATATCATTTCCAAACAACCAATAAATCATGGGTGCACAAAGTGCAACGGAAATACATTTTAACCGTTTTCCCTTCGTCCCTAAAATCCCCTTTACACTTTTTTTGGTTTTCCCTTTAAGGTTTATAATCTTTTTCCTTATACCCATTTCTTTTTTTTCCGAAAAAAAAATTCAAGTCTGGGGGGAATGGGTAAATATAACAAATTAATATCATTCATCTCATATCATCCATAAAAACATAACCCTCATATTCATCATCAGTTCCTTCATTCATCATAACATCATCACCCTTCCATATCTTTCATCATCTTTCATCACTCGTCGTCGTCGCGTCGTCTTTCGTCATATATCATCATCATCATCTTTTATTGTCTGATGGATTTGGGTTAATGTTTTCATGCTCGGGTTCTTGGTGTTTGACCCCCAAACCCTATGTCAGGGGTTTCTAAACCGGGGGGGGGCTTTCCCCCCCAAGGGGGGGAAATTTTTGGGGTTTTCCCCGGGGGGGGGGGGGATTAAGGTATTTCAACATCGCAAAATTTAAAAAAAACCATTTACATGATATTTTTTTCCCCTAATTTTTACGGTTCTGTCCCTTTTTCCCCTTTTTAAAGGGGGGGAAATTCGTTTCAAAAACCTCCCAAACCCCGCAAATCACGTTTTTGGGGGATGTTAAAAGGGTGTTTGGGAAAATTTGTTTGTGTTGCGTTGTTTTGGGGTTGGTTTGAGCTCCAACGGGGAAACCTGTATGTCGATGAGGCACCTGTTTTTAAAACATCAGGTGATGATGACGGGGCCCTTTGAGTTTTGGTGAGTACCCGTTGCCCCAGGTTGGTTATTGATGGCAGATGGGGGTTTCCTCGCCTTTACAGGCAGCCCATTTCCCCGATTTTCGGAGGGTATGTGTTTTTAAATATAGCTTCCTTTTTTAAAGTATGTGAAAGGGGTTTTGGGAGGGGGGGGGGGGGGTTTTATAGGGGAGGAAATTCGAAAGGGAGGGGGGGGGGGAAAAATGACGTTCTGAACTTTTGGGGAAAAGGGGGCTTTAGGCCAAAAAGGGTTTGGAAAAAAACCATGGATGAGTTTTCCCTTCATACCACATTTCTTAAGTTGCCCAAAGCCCTTTTCTTGGGGCCTTGCCCCTCCCTTTTCTACCTTTGTTTTTCGAGTTTCGGGAATTTCCCCAACGCCTTTCCTTTTTACAGCCCAAAATCCCCGGGGGAAGGTTAACCCGGTCAACAAATGCCCTCAGATGTCGGCTGTGTCGGCCTAACGGCGCAAGAACGCAGCTTGCTGTAAACAGGCACAACGCAATCACGGCCGGAAAAAAAAAAGTCCGAATGAACGCAGCAGAAGAAGAACGACAAAATACATTGTGACGTCTTTATAGTTTTATATAATGGTCTGCAAAGAGAAGGTCAATAAGTAAGTTACAAATGGCCTGAAGAAAAAGAATAAATATGATAAAACTTGAAACCAGTTTATTTTTATACATACATTGTCCCTTTATTTCCCAACCATAATTCCACCAACCTTGATGCATTTATCCCATCGTTTTATCAGTCCTTCCAAAGCCGGCTGCATAGAACTGGGTGCTCTGTTTTCTAAACCACGTTTTCATTTCACATTCAACTTCAACGTCATTCGCGAAATGTCTCCCGCCAAGGTGGTTTTTCAGTGGACCAAAAAGGTGGACATCGCTAGGGCAGGGCTGTAAGGTGGTATGTTCCAGAACTTCCCACCTTAGTTGGTTAATTTTCACCTGAGTTAATCGAGTCGTAATGTGGTCTGGCATTGTCATGAAGAAAGCAAACACTCCTCTAGTCAGCGGTCCTGGGACGTTTTCTTCGAATTACATCATGAAGACATCGATAGAACTTCACAGTACGATTCAGATTCACATTGTACCTTTCTTCTTGATTTTGGTGAAAGCACGCTTTGACAATCCCAGAACACTGCCAACATAAGCTTCCCTGCTGATGGCGTAACCTTGAATGTTTGGACACAAGGCAAGAAGGATGTTTCCATTGCATTGAAGCACGCTTTGATTCGGGCTGGTAGTCAGCATAACCAGGAAGCATTTCCTTATAAATGGTCCTTTGCATGCAGTCCTTTGCCCCCCCCCCCCCCCCCCCCCCCCTAAAAAAAAAAACGCACAACAACACGTTGCGCTTTCGTTATACACACCGTAAGCACAGTCGTCATTTTGTTTGTTTACGCACTGGGCATGGCATGAGACACATAGCGCCACCTGATGAACGGGAATATGAAGTTCGACGTTGCTGTCACCTAATGACACCTGTAGAAAACACCAACTACATTTACCTGCCATCCCACAGACCTGTGTGACTTACTTATTGACTCGCCCTCGGGCTTTCATTAGCCTCTTCCAGACAATGATAGTTGGTTACTCTGGAAGTCCAAGGTAAGCATTACACTCATTTTAGAAACCACATCTCCGTTGCTTCCAAGCTCGTCCTAATTTAGTCGTTTACATTTCCAAACTGCACTGCCATAGAGCAGAACAGGTTCTACAGTATACTTGTTAACATTTTCGTGCTTTCTTTCTGTGTCGGAATGGGAAGCATCTGGGACAATAGGAGTCTAAATAACAGCCTTCTAGGATACCAGAAGTTACCAGAATGGGTTAATACGTCTCGGACAGAAAATGTAAAAGAACTATCCCCACTTACTGATGATTAAATGCGTGAGTCGAGCTTGTTATACCCTTAACGCAAATTACTTTGCAACACGGGCCATCTGTCACGAGTTTCTGTCGTAACCATACACCGCCCCAATATGGTCGTCGTTAATGGCCGTTTGCCACTCGCTCTTGTTGTGTACTTTCCGCTGCTTTTATTATCGGAGTTGAAGTTCAGAAAAGAAACAGAGATCAGAGGACGTCCATGAGTGCCAGTCAATACCTATCAATTTATTTCTCATGCTAATTGAATAGCTTCAACGGTTCCCCGACAACTGATATTCACGGGTAATTACCCAAGTATCTCTTGTGATTTAAGGAACTAAGCTATATTAGTGATAAAAAACTCCGCCGCGGAGCAAACACGGCAAGGGTCATCTGATCGTCAGAAGTGTACCTCATTCCCCGAATATTTCGGACCATTGTACTATTGACACTCTCTAGGAGCGGTTCCGTCCAGTTCATGACTCCGGGCGTCTTTCCCCTGCCGTGCGAGGTGTTCGGTCGATTGTCCTTGTTGTTATGATTTCTCTTAGCTTTTACCATGTAAACTCTCAAGCCACCCCTCCCTCAGTGAGGCGAGTCCGTGAGGCCTGTGCTTGACCCTTAGCACCTGCGGTCGTGGGGTGCCTGCTTGTTCCCCAGCCACGGCCTCTATCGTTTCCATATGTTTCCGTTGCCATGTTTCTTCTTCGTGCCCTGTTCACAGCGCCGCATTCTACTAGGAAGCCGGTTCTTCCTTTGGTTTTTCGACCCATCTCTTGATCTCTGCAGGTGAGTGCGACTTACGGACGATTGCCGCTCTGGTATGGAGGTTGGACTTCGGCCGACATTTGTATGATTTGACTGCACTTAGAACCACAACCCTCACTCGGAGAAAAGGCTAGAGATGTGACACGAGACGTTGCAAGTTCGTGGTCTTGGTTGAGAAATCGTTTGTTAGGCATTCTGCACTTACCGCTTTTAATCACACTAGTTTCGAGACTTGTCCCACTCCAGGTTCCGACAATTCCATAGCCAGCAAGAGGCCCTTTCGGCTGCCCCACCCAGTTGCTTTAATGCCCGGGTTCTTGCTTGTCCTTTAATGCCCATTTGTTTTAGCACTTCATAAACGGAGTGGACGCTCTCCCTGGCCTATGATAACGTCTTTCTCCATAATGCCGTATACTCTCGTGAGTGACGTGATGTGCTCGAGAATTGGTAGCGGTTCTCGCCGCGTCGGTAACTTACGGGGTATATGAGCTGGCCGCTCAGAAAGCAATGGCAAATTGCTGAGCGTAATCTTGCCTAGTACATCAACAGAAGCTGAAAAATGCTGGTGTTGACGGCAACGTCCTTTAAGGGATATGCAACGTTTAAAAAAAAACCGAGTGGGAGACTAGACCTCTTGCGCCTACCTGTACGGCGAATAACCTTACAGTGTACCCTTTCAGTCTAAGACTCGCGACCATGTAATCGTATTTCGCTAACTTGTACACGTGCTGCCCCTCAATATTGGACTCGTATGGGACTGTATGCTCAATCAGTGTTAGCTGCTTGGCTGACGAGGAGCGAAGTACAATGTCAGGTCGAAAATCAAACTTTCGTATCACCTAGGGCAGTGGTTCTCAACCTTTTTTGGCCTGTGCCCCCCTTCACCATATTTTCAGAACGTCATCCCCCCCCCCCCCTTTCGTATTTCCTACCTAACAATTTCCCCTCCCGCACCTACACAGTATACGTAATAATGGAAGTACATACTAAAACAAGTCTAGACGTCCACATAAAACGTGATTTGTGTGTCTACTTACTTTATAAAATGAATTTTAGAAGGGTGAGACGTACAGAACCGTAAAGTATGAAGGGAAAAACAAGATCAAATAATCGGTTCTTGTATTAACACGATCTTGAAATAATCTTCATTCCCCCCTGGAAACCCCCAAATTCCCCACCGGTTGAGAACCACTGACCTAGGGTATTTGCCAAATAGTCATGTGATAAGTACTGACCAATGAATAAAAGAGCACGTGCTTATCGTCCCATGATGCATAGGTTCTGTTTCTGACTGTTGAGAAGATGACCGGGTTGATCCAAAATACATCCAAAGAAGCTCAAATAGCGGTGATTCAGTTTCTTTCATTTGAAGGATGTCGACCAGTGGACATTCATTGAAGAATGCAGGCAGCGTACGGTAACAAATCTGTGTCGAAGACAAAAGTGACAGACGAATGTTTCGGAAAGGACATCAGTTTAGGACAGATCTTCGACGGCCGGGTCAAGCGAATATTGTTGCAACAGAAAAAAACCATCGCCAAAATTGATGCAGCAGTACAGATTAACAGTTGTACGTTCGCTAGCGAAAGAATTTGATGTGTCAGTTGGGACAATCCAAAAGATCGTTCGTATGAAACTACAATATCGGAAGGTGTGTTCACAGTGAGTACCACGTATGTTGACCGACCACCAAAAAGAGGAACGCATGGGATGGTGTTTGAACCACGTGCTGCATTACAGAGTGGAGGGTGATGCATTTCTCTTCCGCATGGTGACAGGCGATGAATCATGGTGTCACCAATTTGAGCCGAGCAGCAAAAGAGAGAGCATGCAATGGAAGCATGCTGGATCACCAAAAGCCAAAAAAATTCAAGTTACAGGTTTCCAATGGTAGGGTTATGCTGAGCGCATTTTTTGACCATGGAGTGCTATTGTTGGCCGACTTTAAAGAACCTGGTGTCAACAACAACTCCACCCACTACTTGGAAACACTAGACAAGCTGCAAACAGGCATCAAGAATAAACAACCCGGCATGCTTTCTCGCGGTGTGATTCTGTTGCACGATAATGCTCGTCCGCATGTCGCAAAGATTGTGGAGGAAGCATTAGCAACGAAGAAGTGTGAAATTATGCAACATCCAGCCTATAGTACTGATTTGTCACCATGTGATTTTCATGTGTTCGGACATCTAACAAAAGCTCTTAATGGGCAACGATTTCACACAGATGCAGTCGTAATGAACGCGGTAAACACTTGGTTTAGTGAGCCACCACAATCCTTTTTTGCGGACGGCATTTGCCGCTTACCTAAGCAATGGGATGCTTGCCTGAATGCCTACGATGACTTCTTCTGACCAACCCATGGTGCATAATTTATTCAAAATGAATGCTTTGTTTAATTCTACCACACCTGTTAATGTTTCATTCATCCTTTTGTAATAAAGCCATTGGAGCGGGTTTAAAATATATATATATATATATATATATATATATATATATATATATATATATATATATATATATATATATATATATATATATATATATATATATATGCCGGTCTCCCTGGCGAAGGTGTTAAACACGTTCCCCGTAATCCAGTATATTCACGTGAGTAACACAGTTGCGCGAGACTCGGCAGCGGATTGCTTCTCGTTGGTGACTTACGGGGTATCTGAGCCGGTCGCTCAGAAATAAATGGCAAACTACTTAGCATAATTTTGCCAAGAACATCAACAACAGCTGAAAAATGCTGGTGTTGACTGCAACGTCCTGTAAGGGAAATGCAACTTTAAAAAGCAATATATATATATATATATATATATATATATATATATATATATATATATATATATATATATATATATATATATATATATATATATATATATATATATAAGTTACTCATCTGTCTCCTTGTTATGGACGGTTAAAACGAGTGCATGTTTGAAATGTTAGAGCTATACGAGATAAACCTACCCACAACAAATGTATAGTATATGTTTTGTTGTACTCATTGTGGTCACAATAGTGCGACTGAAATTGTGCACTGTGCTGAGATTCTCACTGAATGATCTATGGGAGGAGACTGACGCTCTTATGGAGCTATCGGTATACAATGGAAATGATCCTTAACAAACTATACCCAAACCATACAGAAACAAATGGACGTAAAACTCAATGCTAGAAAACGAAGTTCCATAGTATTTAATATCTAAGAACATGGGTATACACAAGACGTAATAACGAAATGGGAAAGATATACAAATCAGTCAACTACTTGATGTGTTCGATGTCTGAAGAAGATGATGGGGATATGGTCAACACCTTGAAAACACATGAACTGTCTTGTAGCAGACCTGGTGTTTGTTTAGTCTCGCTACACTTTGTCTGCAGAACGTTTGTGAAAAATGAAGTACATGACGTCATCAAAACATGTACTCCACATTCCATCGTGAAACAATATGTGGTGTTATCAATTAAAGAGACAAATTATTTGGTTGAACAAGTGTTTCGAAATGGCGGTCTATACACACGGAAATAACAACAGACATAAAGTATTTTACAATATGAAGAGACATGTACAGTCATGTCTTGAAGCCTATTGTGGACATTTTCAAACCTGTTTTAATGAATACTGCATTGTTAGTTTCCAGCTTCCCCAAAACAGCGTTAGACGACAGCAGTAACTATTGTAACTAAATTAATGAACTGTTTAGCACAGTTTTTAATGACGTTATGTACTTCATTTTTCATATTTGACCTTTATACAAAGTGTAGGAAGACTACAAACACTCGATAGATTGGTCCATTTCTCAGGGCAGTGAATATATAATAGTAGTAAGTAAAGAAACGAACCTCTTTCCATGCCACTAGATTTATTGGGTAGATGGTGCTACTACGAGGGTAAGTTAATAAGTAAGCCACAAATGGCAGTAGAAAAATAACTAAATATGATAACAACTTGAAACGAGTTTATTTTTATACCTACATTGTCCCTTTATTTCTCAACATAATTTTCACCAACATTGATGCACTTATCCCATCGTTTTATCAGTCCTCCCAAACCAACTGCTAGAACTGCGTGCTTTGTTTTCATTTACCGGTCATCCCACAGAACTGTGTGACTTACTTATTGACTCGTCTTCGTAACTTTTTTTTTTCCTACTCAACTATGCACCGCTTTACGGGACAAACATGTGTCAGCATAAACAACCCACCTTGGCGGGAGACATTTCGCGAATGACGCCGAAGTTGAATGTTAAGTGAAAACGTTGTTTAGAAAACAGAGCACGCAGTTCTATGATAAAAATAAACTGATTTCAAGTTGTTATCATAGTTAGTTATTTTTCTACAGCCAATTGTGACTTACTTATTAACTTACCCTCGTACATAGAGTTAAAGTTAGTCCATATCCTTTACAGGACGTAGCTGTCAACCCCAGCATTGTTTAGCTGTTTGTGATCTCTTGGCAAGGTTTTACATTCAGTGGTTTGCCACTGCTTTCTAAACGACAGGCCCTCATACCATTTTATAAAAACCAACGCAAGGCGGTTTGCTGCCAAATCGCCAGTAAGCTGTGTTTAGAACACGGTATGCGGTCGAACTGCGCCCGTAACACCTTAGCCACAGAGCCGGTACTCCATAGAAACACAGTGAAAATCAAACATATATTTCTCTGAACTTAAGAAATATATATATATATATATATATATATTTTTTTTATTTTTTTTTTAAAATATCCATAGACAAAACTATATGCCACCCAAAAGCAGGATCAGCAATGAAGAAACTGAACATCACGAGTGAAAGAGACACTTCCCGGCGGAATGAGATGTCAGCGACGTTCTGCACAGCGCCTGCTACACGATAATGATGGCGCAAGCCCTGTATCTGAAGACCTGTCAGTACTGGATGAAGCCCTATCAGTAATGGATGAAGACCTGTCAGTACTGGATGAAGACCTATCAATACTGGATGAAGACCTATCAATACTGGATGAAGACCGATCAGTACTGGATGGCAGTTGTGGTCAGTATCCCGCATGCCACCCTTACTTCCCACGACATGTCCGTGTACCCGTCTTAGGTTGGATTAACTTGGTGGGCGGGGGGGGGGGGTAGAAGTTGGGAGGGGGGGGTCGAGCCTCAGCTCAGGAAAGCGATTATAGATAACACTGTAACAAATGTACAGGGACTGAGTTCTACAAAAAAGTAAATTGAATGTGCGGTCTTGCACCATGATGGAACAAACAAATCGGTAAGAACAACGAACAACCATCAAGTCCAAACCTTATACTGTATGCGTTAAAATGAATTCGCTTATTTATATAGCATGTGTGGACTATGGAAAAAGCCTTTGACGGCACTGGCAGGTAAACTCTTAGGAAAACTGTTGTGACACGAAATGCAAAATATTTCACAAGGGAAAACTACCGGGTGTTTGTAAAGTCTCATTATACTTTGTATGTAGAACACATTTGAAAAATGAAGTACATGATGTCATCCAAAAATGTGCTCCACTGTCCATAGCGAAGCAATATGCAGCGAATCTCTGTCGTCTTCTGGAGTAATTCTTTGCACTCTAAACAAAATGGTGTTACCTACGGAAGAAAGAATGTTAAAAAATGTGTTCTATATACAAAGTGTATTAGACTTTACAAACACCATGTAATAAGAAATAAGAACAGGTGTGCCTTCTGTCATCTTTTTATTGTTAATAACTATAGCGTGGATTATGAGGACAACAACAGCTACCACCATAAATGAAATTCAATTAACTCTGACAGAACATTCTCCTGACGACAATGCATTTCTGTCACATAGACGTAATCAGATGCAAGATAAATTAACCACACTTGATGAAACCCCACAGAAATTAGATATAAAAATGCAGATAAAGAGATTGAATAACCAGATCTCCATTTGTGAAACCTCATTTCGAGTGGTGGAATCATACACAAATGTAGATAGCACTGTAGACAACAAGGGTCCACAGATAAAGTTATACAAGTATAATTACAAAACACAAAAAGAGCTTGCTAATCACTAGGAAGTTTTTGGAGGTAAAAAGAATTTACATCTAGTACCAAACGTAAAATAGTTAGCTGATAACGTCTTAAAATAATTAACTATAGTGTCTACCTTAAAATAGTTAAGTATATTGTCCACCTTAAAATAGTTAAGTATATTGTCCACCTTAATATAGTTAAGTATATTGTCCACCTTCGAGAGTTGGAGGCGGTTCGACCCCCGCTGGTGACTTGAGGGATAAACTGAGCCAGCCGCTCAGAAAGCAATGGCAAACTACTGAGCGTAATCTTGCCAAGAAATCAACAGACAGCTGAAAGATGCTGCTGTTGACAGCGATGTCCTGTAAAGGATATGCGAATTTTTAAAAAAAATTGTCCACCTTAAAATAGTTGACTACACCTTCAAATAATATCTTCTGTATAGACCAGAAACATGAAGAACGGCTAAAACAATTACAACAAACCACACATTTCCATTAAGTGGCACCGGATCAGGAGAGAAGGACTAAAATAGTATGACAGAATCACTAATGTGGAGGTTGTGGAGAGAACTAGACACATTCCAGCGAATTCCTTATGAAGAAAAGACGCCGTCATTAGATCAGGACAATCTGAGAAAACCTATGCATGATTGTATGACTAGAAAGTCCATTTCCTGGATTCCAACATAGCGGAAGACCCAAACACTCATGAGGATGAATATTAGGGACAGAGAAGAATAATATTTCAAGGATGTGGAGGGAGTTACAGGAGATGAAAACAGATAGGAGGGGTTAGTGTGGGTTGGTTCAGAGCCTATGGAGATAAAAGGCAGAGACGGATGAATAAGAAAACCCTTACAGTAGAAGACTAGAAAAATAGGACAACAGGAGATGAAATTGTGAAATCAATGACAATTAATCTAAAGTAACATAAGGACTGAAGAAACCAGCAGTCGACAATGTAAATCGATGGTGGGATCATATTCTCGCTCTTTGTTAACTGTCTAATGGAAATGCAGTGACACACAACAACAAGGGGTGCTGTTTTGTCGCCCCTGGGACACTTCTCCATATATGAAACTTTTGATATATCGTATGTACATACAACTGATACACATTTGTACAATTGTGATTCGTTCTAAGGTTTCATGTGTTCATTAAAATCACATTCTGCTATTTAATCCAATGTTTTATTGTCTCGAGGTGAGCTGCCCTCATCCCATGAGTCAGAAATATGATCGGAGTCAGTAAGCGCCGACTTATCACTGTTTTTATCAGGAGTGTGAGTGTGCGGAGACGTCGACCGACGGAAGCTCAGTCTGTAGGGGTGGAAAGAGAACGGTGAAGCAAAAACCCCAGGATACGTTGAGGCTGTTAACCCCCCTACACCGATCCCCATGCCGAGACCTGCATAGGGAAAGTGAGACTGGGTGAGAATATCTGTAGAAGAGTGTCCATGTGGGAAGAAAGGATTCCTCAGCGTTGTTTCCGTCATAGAAGCTGGATTAAAGTGCGAGAAGTGGTTTGTAAACGCCGAGTGGATGCCTTGTGTAGGACTCAGCTGGATGGGCGTGAAGGCTGATTTCATGCCTCCATAGGGTATTTTGCTGGATGGTCCTCCTGCGTGAGCCGCCGGTGGAGTGTGGTGGATGTGATGCCCTACTCCTCGTAAGCCGTTGTGTGAGCTTATTCCACTGTTGCCACATGTGTTATTGTGACCGCTGCTATTGCTGACAGCGTGTCTAAATATAGGCTTGCTGGACGAAAAGTTATTTACAAACATGTTAGGTCTGGAA